>JADRCH010000051.1:11354481-11391428 GCA_019843965.1 Rhynchomys soricoides
GGGAGGGGGAGGGGGAGGGGGAGGGGAGGCGTGGAGAAAAACTTTCAAAATCCAAGGCGCTAAGGGAGTCGGTCCTAACTGATGCCAGTGCTGGAGGATTAGTAGATTACTCGGATCTAAGGATGGGACTAAGTTTGTGGCTGATCAGGAAGCCAGATTTGCTACTCTATTTTTAGTAAGACTCCCCCACCCTGAGGGGGATCCAGGGCCAAATGATTGGCCCCCAGCTCCCAGCTCTGAACTTCAAAGCTTCAGGTTCTAATTTCAGGTCATGGTCACAGAATTCCTTCCCTCCTGAGAAAGGGGCTTTAATAGCTTCCTGGTATAGAGTTCTAGTTGTCATCTGGTTCTGAATTTATTTCGTCTGGGTGCAAAGTGCAGGGCCCCAGCTGGTCTCCTTTTTTATTTTGCCTCTCAGGAAACGCCAGGCTGAGGCATCCTGCCCATGAGGAAGCCTCTGGCTCCAGGCCAGGAAGAGCAAATGCTTCCCTCTAGAAACGGTCAAAGGGTTACAGATTCTCCCATCTCTTAGAGGGACCTGCAGGATCCCAGAAGGCCCTCTTGCCCAGGAGCCTCAGTTTCTCACCTACCAATTAGCTCCCTGAGGTTCAGCTGCAAACCCCTCAATGAATCCTGTGCCTTCTCTTGCACAAATTCCTAGGGTCTAGACTAGCACCTGGCAGAGGAGGTCCATAATTAAATTTGTAGACTTGGTTTCAATTTGCTTTAATCTTTGTGGGTTTTTGGAAAGGACAGGGACAAAGGAAATGCTAATGTGGAAATGGATATATTTATATTTATCTTCCAAGAAGCTGAAGTAATTTCTGAAACTTCCTTTTTTCCCTTTTGGTTCTCCTTAGACCACTGACTAGGAAAGAATTATGGTTGACTTAAACAGGGAATTGTGCCAAACTCTTTTACAGTTAAAGTTCACATCAATTTTTACTACAGTGTTCAATGGTGGTTACTAATAGAGGTCATTAAGGCTTAACTCAAAATGGCAATGTTGGCATTTCTTAAGACTGTCTTTGGTATACCACAGAACGCACTAGAAGTCAAAGACACACAGGCAAACGGCATGAGTTTGCCTTTGAGTCAGCGAAACAACTGGAGTCTTGCTTTGCCAGGAATCCATTGCTTCTTGGAGATGAACATACCAGGACTTGCCTGTACGCGGGAGTGTAGGTCAGCAGCCATAGAAATCATAAAGGGACTGTCTACCTAGCTAGCCCTGGTCCCAGAGGCTCGATCTGCACCATCTGCCAGCCTGGTGAGGGGAAACCGGAGAATTCTAGCCTTCAGATGTTCAGGGCAAGAACTTGTCTCACATAACTGAGACTGGCTAAGAATGCTGGACATTTAGAGCAACAGCTGCCAAATCCATTTAAGTCCGCTTCTTCTCTTCTCCCTCCCCCTCCCTTAAAGGAACAACGGATGCCCTTAATGTGGCCGCCTGCTTGGCAGGGCTTGCACCAGGAGGGGTAACTGTTAAAGGTTTGCATTTTTCTCCTTGGCGCTGGCCCTGCTGCTGCTGCACCTAGGTCGAATAGAAAGAGTAACATTCCTGGGTTGCATTTTTAGTCTCTGCTTTGGCAGGGAACCAGCCTGGGTCTGCATCCCCTGCACCACATGTAGTCCCTGAGCCCGGAACGCTGCAGAGTATAGGATGGTGCCCACGGTGCCGAACAGGTCTTAAACTCTATTGCAGCTCCTGGTGACTTTGAGCAGTTCTTACTTTTTGAACTTTAGGTTTCACAAAGTGTCTCAGAGACACCAGTACTCTTAATTTCATCTCTTTAGTTTTTGGATAAACTGGAACACAATCCCGTTTCGCCAATCAGCCCGTGCAAATGATAGTATGTTTCAAGACAGGTACTGTTTCCAACAGCGTGCCGGTCTACAAACACCTTCGTGGTCCGGATCCGACCTGGAATTCCTACACTCAAGCTTTCCTGGGATAGACAAGCTCCTTCCCAATTTGTGAGGAATGAAAACCCAGGTCCACAGCTGGGCTGTAATACACAGCCCTAAACCTAGGTACCTCCGCTCAGCGAGAAGATTCTCCAGTGACTGGGATCTGTCCACTGGCAGTCTCCCTTGCTATCCACTAGTCATGCTACGGAAATCTACCTATTTTCTGAGAGCATTTTGCAACTTACCAGAAAAGCTGCACTCCTAGAACCAAGCAAGAGGAACAATGGCTTCGGTGCCCCCTCCGCCTCCCAGAGTCCATTTCCCAACTAACACCTTCAAGATGAGCCACGCCAAGCCTCTGAAGACACACTCCCTGCCACCCTCGCCGGGTCCCAGCGAGTGCGCGCGGCGCACACGGCAGGGACAGCTTACCTGGAACTGGTTGGGAGGGGAGGTAAGAGCTCAGGCTGCCGGCGGCGCTGGCGTTGGCGCAGAAGCCGCGGCCATTGAGCAGCGCCTTCAGCGGGTACTGCTCCGCGGGCCGCGGCTGGCAGCGGAGGCCGGTGCCACAGCGCTCCGTGTAGACGCCGCACGCGTCGCCTTCGCGCAGCGCGCAAGTCAGGCAGCAGCCGCAGCCGGGCTCTCGCACCAGCTCCGCGCACGCGGGCGCGGTGGGCGGAGGCGCGCACTGAGCCAGCGCACGCGCGTCGCAAGGTTCGCAGCGCACCACGGGGCCCGCGCCCACCGCGCCCGCGCCGGCCCGCGCCACCGGCGGTCCGCGGAGGAGAGTGAGGGCGGTGAGCGCAGCTGCCCAGAGCGCGGGGCGAGCGGGATGCATGGCGCCGGGCGGACGGCTCGGTGGAGGGGAGCGGAGTGGAGCACGCGGGATGAGGCGGCGGGATGAGAGCAGCGAGCAAGCAGGTCCTCAGCGCCTAGTCGCCGCTCTAAGCTCGCAACTGGGCAGCTCGGGCGCGCAGGCCGATATATAGAAGCTGGGGTGGCGGAGGACACGCCCCGGAACGGCGCGGGTGGGGGGTGGGCGGCGCAGGCTCGGCTTCGGGGCCCGCGCCTCCCGGCGAAGCGGGATCGAGGACTGGGGCGCGCTGCGCGCGTCTTTACTGGGCACCTGCTCCCTGTGAGCACGCCCTGTACCAGGGCCACCTCTTCGTAACGGCGGGCGCTCCAGGCTACTTTGCTGTCTCTGGAGTCCCAGCCACTCCAGGGGCTCTGGTCCCCTCTTCCCCCAGTGACTCCCAGCCAACTTGGCGGCTCCGACCCTACAGCCCCTCCCCCTGGATGCCTGGCTAAGCTGGCCTTTCCTGAGCCTGTTTGTGTCTGGGAAGCTGGCGCGGGCCGGTTCAACTCCTGTGTACTTTGCAAAGTTTCTGCAATGGAATTCCTCGGGTAGGGTATGTTGCAGTAGGCATTTCCCAGAGAGAAAGCACAGATCACACTGAGGTCTGGAGAACCTCGGAGCTCGAGATTTAAATCTGCACCATGGGCCACTTGAGCTCCCAGAGTCTCACACTGCACAACCTCACCTTGACAGCTATGGTTCAAAGGATTTGCTTTTCAAAGCGGTCGGGACTCAAATACTCAAATACTTCATCGCACTTTCCCAGTTAGCAGAATGAGCAGTGAGGGCAGTTCCCTCCCCCACTCCCCCCTTAAGATGAGAAGTTCCACTAGTTCTTGTTGGGGGGGAGTCTTCTTAGCGGACACATCTGCCTTAAAGTAACTACTGAGACATTGAAAGAGAGTTCCACTGAAGCATGATTAATAGCCAAGCAGCCCTTAAAATGGACACCGTTCACAACGATTTTTAGTCATCTTTGGACCCCTGTACTAACTTCTTTTCATGCGCTCCAGTGCAGACTGGTTAGTGCTAATCTGCTCATTCTGAACGTCTCTAAGAGTTGAAATCCAAGCGCAATAGCGCTATTGAGGTCTCTTGTACTGGTCTCTTCAAAGTCTGCATGCTCCTCCTGTAAGTGACCGACAGAGGACGCTGGTGGTCCAGAATTGAGTTGACAAACTTCGCGGCTTATTATTATTATTATTATTATTTTTAAACAATTCGTGGATGAACGGTGGGAACTTGAGAGACCGACTTGGAAGGAGACTTTCCTGGATACCCTTGAATTGTTGTTTACCCTAGGGCTGGAGAGATTGTCTTTGGGGAGACCTAGGCAATTTTATGCAGGAAGCAAATTAAGACGACTTCCCCCACATATCCGTCCATCTACCCTGCAGCTTCTGGTGAAGTTGACATTCATCCATCCATCCATCCGTGTGTCTTTACATCTCCCTGTATCTGTGGCTTTCTTTCCATATATTTATATTCCCTTCAAAAATTATGTCTTAATTTTAGTTAAAATTAGTTCTCCCTTATTTGATCCTATAAATAAGAATGATAAAATTGGGGCCTTTACAAAGGAAAAAAAATCAGACACGTGAAGGCCAGGGCTACATGATAGCCGGCTGAGGCACAGCACTCCCATTTTTGCATTATTTTTTCCTCATAGAGCTTAGGTCATGGCTAGACTTAACATGATCTACCAGAAAGTGTCCCAGTTGTACCTTCTTTTTTCCTATGGACTAACACTCAAGAACAGAGCTTCTGATTTCATTGGAAAATTGAAAGAAAAAAATCCTGTAGGGTCACACTTGTTCTTTAAATAACCACAGAGACCTTGACTCCAAAATTAGAACAAGGTTCAGTATCAAAAGTGATTCTAGATGTGGCAGGCCTTCTCTCTGTTCGATACAATGTTACACACAGAGCCAGTGTAGCGCTTTTACCCAGCTTTATCTTCAGGCTAGGAGACAGCGGACACCCAGAGGGAATGGCTTCTTGGAAAAGATAAATGGTCTTGGTTCTCTTCACAGTAAACAGAGTTCTTCCATTCTTCCTTTGCAGAATGAGAAATGGATGCTTGCTCCAAGTGGGACTCCTAGGGGGCGCCAAAGCGCCAGGCCTCCACCGAGTTTATGAGCATCTTAGAGATTGCACAGGATGGTTTTCTGTGTTTTATATCGACTGTTACCTCCTTTATCATGAAATCTCGAACCAGCCAAGTACATCTGTGGCCCGGACACGAGGGGAATTTTGCTTTAACACTTAGCTGTTTTCTTTTGACAAAACTTCAGGGTACCCCCCCCCCCCCCCCCGCAAATAATTATTTCAAGAAGGATTTGGATAGGAGAAAAAATGTAATCCTATGTTGACATGCTGGCTAATTATGTCAAATTTTAAAACTGGTGTTTGTGGTTATGAATGCAGCACGTACAGTGGAGAAGATGTGTTGCTCCCCTATGATGGTACTTGGCATTCAATTGTGAATAATGACAGTGGGCAGGAATCTCACCATTGTCTACCATATTGGTCTTTCCTCTTCTGCTCAGGGCTGGACAAGCAAGCAGAGAGCCTCAAGTCCTTAGCACTGTGGACGGCAGGCATTAGCTCCAGATACCTCTCAGAATTCGACTGTTATTCCTTCTGACCATTACTAGTCTTTGATTAGAAGTCCAGACTCCCAGGAGCAGGTGATGCGGAAGACCTAGTTTCCAGGACTCAGTGTGATTCAGCCTAAAGCTTGAGAATTCCCTCCAGGGTAAGTAGGTGGTGACAGGGAGCTTCATTTTCCCTCCCTCAGGTCATCTGCTGGCTGAGCCTCCCAGAGTTACATAATCCAGACTTTATAGGGACCATTAACTGACAAAAGTCATTACCACTAATAGCACTGCAGGTGACTTTCCCAAAGAGCATCATTAAGCCATGTACAAGCTGCACACAGATTGTCCAGAGGAAATCAACAGAGGCCAAAGAAAGGATCATGTGTTGTGTAGCCACAGAGAGAGCAGAGGGTCCTCACAAGTGTTCTGTTATCCCAACAGAAGATGGACACACCTGTTCAGGTAGTCGAGACAAGCTTCAGAACAGTGCTGCTGGTATTTGAGTCTCATAGAGCAGAGAGGCCAGCAGAAGGGGCATAGGAACATAGAGCAGCACTTAGAAGAGACAATATTGACCTGGGCAAGTGTACTGGGGAGTAGGTGGGATAGAGGAGATGGCATTGGAAGGAGGTTGGGGATCTTCAGAAGTTGTGCTGTCTGGTTTGATCTGGTTTGACAGTTTGGAGGTTGTGGCGGTTTGAGTGAAACTGCCTGCCTGCCTGCATGTCTCTGTGAGAGTTCCAGACAGTTGTGGTATGCTGGGATTTGAACCCAGGTCCTCTGGAAGAACAGTTAGTGCCCTTAACCACCGAGCCATCTCTCAAACCTCCACAGCTGGGTCTTAATGTGGTATTCTAAAGCAGGAGCAGAGGCTGTCTCTGACAACATTGCCTGCCTTTCTATTCCTTTCCCCTCACTGGGATGCCTTGTCTAGCTTCAATAGAAGAAGAGGCCCCTAGTCTTCCTGCAACTTGATATGCTAAGGCTGCTTCATATCCATGGGAGGCCTCCCTTTTTCTGAGAAGGGGAGGAAGGGTGAATTTGGGGAGGTGAGGTGAGAGGGAGGGACTGGGAGAAGAAGAGGGAGAGGAAGCTACAATCAGGATGTAAAGTAAATAAATAAAATAATAATAATAGTAATAGTAATAATAATAATAATAATAATAATAATAAAATAGCAATAACAAAATAAAAAAAATGGCCCCATGGGCTTGATGGAGTAGGTGTGACCTTGTTGGAAGAAGTATGTCACTGGGGGTGGGCTTTGAGGTCTCAGAAGTTCAAGCCAGGCCCAGTGTCTTTCTCTCTTTTTCTGATGCCTGTTGGTCTAGATGTAGAGCTCTTGGCTCCTTCTCCCATTTCTGCCTGTATCCCACCATGCTTCTTACCATGAAAATAATGGACTAAACCTCTGAACTGTAAGCCAGCCCCAATTAAATGCTTTCCTTTATAAGAGTAGCTGTGGTCATGGTGCCCCTTCACAGCAATAGAACACTGAATAAGACAGAGGTAGATGGCAGGCTTCTGGAGAAAGAGCTAAGACATGTTCTATAGAAAAGAAAGCCACTTTGGGGGATCCTCTCTCTCCCTGGAAGGGTACTTCTGCTCTGTATAGTAATGTCCTTGCTGTGATGTTTTCTCCTGAGCAGTTTTCTAGTCAGACAGCCATATAGCATCCATGCAACCTCCTCAGGTACAGCCATTTATTTCCCTCCATCGAGGTGAAGACAATCCTATCTGTTTAACATCTAACTGTTAAGCAAGTCACAATGTCAAGAACAGTATGAGGGTCTGGGAAATGGCTCAGAATACACATGAGGATGCTGCTGACTCAGTTCTCCCCTTACTAGCTTTCTGACAGAAAGCAGGTTCCAAATCTTGAGTATAGGATGCAGTGGATTAATAGTCTGGCTAGAAGAAATGACTCTTAGATACATGTTGCCTGGTGACTGGGAAGTCAGAGCTCATTTGTGTGTTCTACTTACCTGAACAGATCTTAAATGTGAAGTTTTGTTCTCAAGTGGATGCCAGCTCACAGCCCATATGCTTTGTCTCTTTGTTTCAAATGACAACCTGGTTATAATTTATGTTCCCAGCCTTGCAGCATCATATATTTGGTCTTCACAAGGATGTAAATGTAACGAGTTTTTCTTTGACCAATGAATCTAGAAACAAGGACAGTTTTTTTTTCTTTTTTCTTTTTTTGAGACAGGGTTATCTGTGTAACAATCTTGACTAATAGTAGCCAGGGGATTAAGAAAAAAGCTTAGCCATTCTGACTGGTGTGAGGTGGAATCTCAGGGTTGTTTTGATTTGCATTTCCCTGATGACTAAGGATGTTGAACATTTCTTTAGGTGCTTCTCAGCCCTACAAGTTTCTTCAGTTGAGAATTCTCTGTTTAGCTCCATTCCCCATTTTTTGATAGGGTTATTTGGATCTCTGGAGTCTAGCTTCTTGAGTTCTTTGTATACATTCGATATTAGCCCTCTATCAGAGGTAAAATTGGTAAAGATCTTTTCCCAATCTGTTGGTTGCCGTTTTGTCCTATTTACAGTGTCCTTTGCCTTACAGAAGCTTTGTAATTTCATGAGGTTCCATTTGTCAATTCTTGATCTTAGAGCATAAGCCATTGGTGTTCTGGTCAGGAACTTTTCCCCTGTGCCCATGTGTTGGAGACTTTCCCCCACTTTCTCTTCTATTAGATTCAGTGTATCTGGTTTTATGTGGAGGTCCATGATCCACTTGGACTTGAGCTTTGTATAGGGAGATAGGAATGGATCAATTCGCATTCTTCTACATGTAGACTGCCAGTTGAACCAGCACCATTTGTTGAAAATGCTGTCTTTTTTCCACTGGATGGTTTTAGCTACTTTGTCAAAGATCAAGTGACCAAAAACTCCGGTGACAGCAGATGCTGGCGAGGATGTGGAGAAAGAGGAACACTCCTCCATTGTTGGTGGGATTGCAAGCTAGTACAACCACTCTGGAAATCAGTTTGGCAGACCCTCAGAAAAATGAACATAATACTACCTGAGGACCCAGCTATTTCACTCCTGGGCATATACCCAGAACATGCTCCAACATGTAATAAAGACACATGCTCCACTATGTTTATAGCAGCCATATTTATAATAGCCAGAAGTTGGGTACAACCCAGATGTCCCTCAACAGAGCAATGGATACAGAAAATGTGGTACATTTACACAGTGGAATACTACTCAGCTCTTAAAAACAATGACTTCATGAAATTCGCAGGCAAATGGATGGAACTTGAAAATATCATCCTGAGTGAGGTAACTCAGTCACAAAAGAATGAACATGGTATGTACTCACTGATAAGTGGTTATTAGCTCAAAAGTTCGGAATACCCAAGATTTACTTCACAGCAACCATTGGGCTGAGCATGAGGTCCCAGATGGAGGAGTTGGAGTAGGGACTGAAGGAGCTGAGGGAGTTTGCAGCCCCATGGAAGGAGCAACAGTGTCAACTGGCCTGACCTCCCAATGCTCCCGGAGTCTGGAATACCAACCAAAGAATACACATGGAGGGACCCATGGTACTGGCCACATATGTGGCAGAGTAGGGTCTTGTTAACCATCATGGAGAGGAGAGGCCCTTGGGTCTGAGGGTGTTAGATTCCCCAGTATAGGGGAATGCCAAGGAAGGAAGGTGAGAGTGGGTGGTGGGGGAATACCCTCTTAGAGGCAGGGGAGGTGGAGGGGATAGGGGGTTCCAAAGGGGAGATCTGGAAAGGGGAAAACATTTGAAATGTAAATAAAGTATCAATAAATAAATAAATAATAAAAAAAGAAAATCAATCTATTCCGTTAACCAATCAATCTAAAAAATAAAAAAGAAAAACGAAAAAGAAAGAAAAAAAAGTCAAAAAGCTTAGTTATCTGATTTTTTTCCTCTGGCTCAAGGGCCTCTCACTGTCCAGGTGAGAGGTTTGGTGTGAGCCAGAGAGAAAAGAAAATGAAGAGAGAAAGTCAAGCACATACATAGACACGTATAGATACATAGACACATACTTTGGTTGGGCCTGACCATCTGTTTCATCAATTCCACAAATGTTCATGCATACTTACATTATACACACACACACACACACACACACACACACACACACACGTGCAGACATATAGACAGACAGACATATACATATATACATTTGGTAGGTGGGGCAGAGCCCCAAAAGCCACACTTTATGTCTTCTCTCTGGCCGTTTTATGCCTTCTTAAACAAAAGTTCTTTATAAAATTACCTCATAGATAAAATGTTACACAAAAAATGAGTTACAGAAAGATGTTGATAGTATGTTCAACGCAGTGTTTCATTCTATAAGCTCATTATAAGTTCAAAGCAACAGTTTTACATGGCTTTGTTTTATCATAGTACATACCTGTGGCCTCATCCTTGGACTTGACCTGAATGAATGTTTTCTCTTGATCACAAATCTGTCCCAAGCTGATTTCTCTTTTTAGTTTAATTGTGAAAGCTCATAATCCATGAGAATGGGACACATTCTATCCTTGATTAAGACTTTATCACATCTTTCTGGCAAATAAAAAAATTTCAATGTTGAAATGACTTTATTCAGATTTGATCAGATTTATTTGAGTATCAAGATCCTATTGTGCCAGAGCTTCTGTACTGTGTTTAGCTCTCATATCTCCTATTTACCCATCTGTGATGTTTGTCTGTCTGTCTGTCTGTCTATCTATCTATCTATCTATCTATCTATCTATCTATCTTTCTATCTATCTTGTGTTTGAGGCCTTGAGAGACAAAAGGCAGCTGATGAGCTGGACTGGGAAACATTCCAGATAGTCGGAAGGGCCAAAGATAACCATTATAAAATGAAAAATCGAGGCCAGGAGCAGATATGCCTCAGGCCCCACACAATGGACAGAATTCTCTGTTGTCAAGGACAGGGTGAAGCCACAGGTGGGTGGTAATAGGCTGACGTTACCACCTTGGGTCTCCAATCATAAAAAAGGTCAAAATTAGCCACCAGTGCGAGCCTACCCTTTCATGCTGTTGCCAAGCTCTGCCCCAGAAAAGTGTATAAAAAGTGTGTACCTTACTAACCCAGGGTCACCATTGCCCTGTTGGTAAGGAGGCCCCAGTGCACTGGATTCAATAGACCTCTTGCTTTTTGCATCGTTTTCAGTCTCTGTGTCTTTGTGGGGTAGGCTGCCCAGACGTGGACTTTTGAGTCCAACAATATATAATATTTATTTTTTTATCTTTTGAGACAGGTTTCTCTGTGTATCCTTGGCTGTTCTGAAGCTCACTATGTAGACCAGGCTGACCTTGAATTCACAGAGATCTGCTTGCTTCTGCCTCCCAAATGCTGTGACTAGATGCATTGTCACCCAGCTTGGCTTGTCTGTTTAGCGGTCAAGTGTTTTGAAGTGCCTTGCTCAGTTTGCATATATGTGATGCTTCTTTTGTTAGAGTGAGATAAAGGGTACTTCTTGTTGCATCTAATTGAATATTCGTATCTCACCACAAATCACGTCATGACATCAGCATAGCTTATTACCATGGTGCTGGGTAGGGGGTTCACTGGCTGGCATTTATTAAACTTGGTCCAGATCCATCAGATAAACCAGTGACTGTATCATCTTTTGGGTTCCAAGTTTTGTTAGAATATTTTAAGTTATCAATCGACTTTTTGAAAGTCTTATGACTCAGTTTTATGTTCATTGGTATAATTTGCTTATGATATTTTATCATCTTCCTTGGACAGGATTTGTAATTGTGGCCTATTTTTTTTTTTTTTTTGTGGCATTTATTATTTTGCTCTCCTCTTCTCCAGTGAACAGTCTTGCTTGTGGTTTGTAAGTTCTGTCATTGGTTTTCCAAGACCCACTATTTTTTTTTAAAGGAATGTAGCAGGCTATTGTTCTGTTGCTTGTTTGCTTTTTTCATTAGTCCATGTTCTCATTTTACTATTTCCTTTTTAAAAAACTTATTTTATTGTACTTTGAAAGTTTTGGAGTCAGATGACCTAGAATGTTAATTTTTTATTTATCTTTATGTAAAAACATACTTTATTTTTTATATATAGCAATATAGTTTACATATAAAATAATACTAAAATAGAATATTTGGTTATAGACTTAACCAGAAATTCTTAAAGGGGAAATGAAATGTTATGTTTTAGTTGTTCTTTCTGACATGCACATTTAAGATAAGATTCATTTCCAGCTAAGAGATATTGTAAATTGTAGTCAAGTTTTGATATACTGCAATTTCAATATTTTCTCTTATGTTTTCTTCTTTGACCCATATGATATTTAGAAACATTTAAAAATTTTATGACTCAGAAGCATGGTTAAATATTACTTTGTTATTTATTCCTGGCACAAGTATACTGTGCTGAGAGGAAGCTCTTTGTACCTCAGTTGAGGTGAGTAGTCCCATTTATTCTAAATTGGCTAGATCTTTTATCTTTAGGTGTGTCAAGGTTGTTTTATCTTATTTTAAAATTATGAAACACAATTCGCTGTTTATGTTTTTTTTTTTATCTTAGTGCTAAAGGGAGCTTGGTTTGGGGCTGTAGCTCATTGGTAGAGAATTCACCTCCCTTACACGAGACACTGAGTTCAATACCCAGCGCCATGAAAACAGCATAAAGCAAGCTATTTTAAATTTGGAGTTATCAGATTTCTTCTCAGGCTTTGGATGTGCTTTTGTTTTGTTATATTTAGGTCCTTTGATTAAATACATACAGGTTTAGCGTCTTTCTGGCTTATCAAATTGTTGGTCTTTCTAAAGCATCAGTATTTATCTTTGTTCTGTCTTTGGCTCTAATATCTATTCTCTATGATAGTAAATAAAACCTCATTGACTTCTTAGTTGTATGTTATATATGCATAGTTCATTATTCCAGCATATACTTACATACTCAATGTGCCTCTTTTGCATAGGACATTGTGAGATTCTTTCAAATAGTTGTCTTAGTAACTGTTCTGTTGTTGTGAAGGGACACTGTGACCAGGGCAGTTCTTATGTAATTGTGGGTATTGCTTATACTTTCTGAGGTTTAGTTCATTGTCCTCATGGCAGGGAGCATGGCAGCAGACATGGCAGACATGGTGCTGGGGAAGAAATTGAGAGTTGCATCCTCAGGTAGAGAGAGGGAGGGAGGGAGGGAGGGAGGGAGAGAGAGAGAGAGAGAGAGAGAGAGAGAGAGAGAGAGATTGATTTTAAAGATAAACTACCAGATGTGGTAGGGGTTGCCTATAACTGTAGTTCTGAACCAGCCTGGGCTACATTGACATTAATGGTGATAGCCTTTCTCATAATCAAAACAGTAACAATAACCCATAAATGGTTTGTCTGTATGAGATTTATTTTCTGTTATTTTTTAAAATTAGAAGTAGGTGCATTTCTCTTATAATATATTTTAATTCTAATTCCCTCTCTTTCTGCTCCTCTCAGTTCCTCCTTACCTGCCCTCTCATCCAGCTCCCTTCTCCTTTTGTTTCTCAGTAGAAAAGAACAGGCTCCTAAGAGATAACAATCAAACATGACAAGATAAAATATATTAAGTTGAAGCAAAAAAACCCCACTCATATCAAAATTGAACACAGCAACCCAACAGGAGGAAAAAGAATCTCAAGGGCAGGCCAAAGAGTCACAGATCCACTTGTTCTCACAGTCAGGGGTCCCATAAAAACACTAAGCTAATAGCTGTAATATATATTCAGAGGACCTGGTATAGATCTAAGTAGGCTCTATGCATGCTGCTTCAGTCTCTGTTCACTCATATGTGCTTGCTTAGTTGATTCAGTGGCCCATGCTCTCCTGGTATCCTTCATCCCCTCTGAATCTTTCTGCTTCTTCCACAGGATTCCTTGAACTCTGAATGGACGGATTTGAGGGTGACCTCCAGTTTAGACTTTATCTCTCCATACTGTCTGGCTGTGTGTCTCTGCATCTCATTTGCTCCCAGAAGAAGCCTCTTTGATAATGAATGGATAAGGCACTGACCTATGAGTATAGGAGAATATCATGAAGAGTCAATTGATTTTTTTTCCAGACCAGTTGTGTTTGGTTCTCTGGTTCTTGGTTACTTAAGCAGTGTTGTGTGGGCCTTAAGTCCAATTAGACATTGTTTGAGTGTTCCTTCAAGTTTTGTGCCACTTTTGCCTTCGCATGTATTGCAGACAAGACAGATTGTAGGTAAAAGGTTTTGTGGTTGGGTTGATGTATACATTTCTTTTTCAGAAACCTACAGAATATCTTCCCACACCAAAGAGACTAGAACATGGGGGTGGGGGCTTTGTGGGGGCACCAGTTCGACTTTTTCATGTTCAGTGAGTTGTGTGTTATCAGTGAGTTATCTTTGGCAGTGGGGCCCCCCTGTCAGTTTGTGGAGAGCAACCCTTTGTCTTAGCATCAGTCTGGGTTATTTGGGGATTTCCATGGGACCAATAACTCAATTGAATCCCACCCAGTCCCTCCACTGGAAGTCTTGCCTGGCTGTAAGGGATGGCCAGTTGAGACTATGTATCTCCCATTACTAGGAGTCTTCCTTGGGATCACTCTCATAGATTCCTGGAAGTATCTTCCGAACTAGGTCTGCCAATTACAGCTGTTTCTCCCTTTATCCTATCTCGTCCTATCTGATCCCTCCCCTTCCCCTGCCCTGTCTACTCCTAAAATCTATTCTGTTTCCATTTCCAAGGGAAATCTATGCATCCACACCAACCCCCCTCTTCTTTACCTAACCTCTCTGGGCCTTTCGTTTGTAGCTTGGCTATCATTTACTTATTGGCTGATATCCACATATAAGTGAATACATACCATATTTTTTTTTCCTGGGTCTGGATTACCTCACTTAGAATGTTTTTTTCCTAGTTCCATTGATTTGCCTACAAATTTCATGATATCATTTTTTAATAGGTGTGTATTTCTCCATTGTTTATCATCACATTCTTCTGTTGAAGGACATCTAGGTTGTTTCTGGCTATTATCAATAAAGCAATAATTAATATGGGTGAACAAAATGTCCTTGAGGTAGGATGGGTCTTGGGATAAATTGATTCCCAGTTTTCTGTATTCATTTTCATCAAATTCTAGAAATTCTTTAATTTCTTTCTTGACCTGTTTTTCATTCAGTAGTGAGTTGCTCATTTCCACAGGTTTGTAATCTTTCTGTTTTTGTTGATACCCAGTTTTATTCTGTGGTGGTCAAATAAGAGGCAGGGTGCGATTTCAGTTTTCTTGCACCTGTTCAGACTTTTATCATGTCTGAGTATGTGATCAATTTTGAAGAAAGTTCCATGAAGTGCTGGGAAGAAGGTGTATACATTTGTGTTTATATGAATGCTTTGTAAATGTCTGTTAGGTAGATTTGGTAGATGTTAGCTCCAGAATTTCTCTTTTTGTTTGTTTGTTTGTTTATTTATTTATTTCTGGATGACCCATCTACTGGTGAGAGTGGGTATGAAGTCTACCACAATAAGTGTGTGAGGGTCAATATGCTATTTAAGCCATAGTAGTGTTTCTTGTACAAACTTGGGTGCCCTTGTCTTTGGTATATAGATGTTCCTTTAGATAAGTTTTACACCACTTCCCTATCTATTCTGATGAATTTTGTTTTGAAGTCTATTTCGTCAGATATTAAAATGGCCACACCCGCTTTCTTCTTAGATCTATTTGTTTGGAATATTTTTCCAACTTTTTTACTGTAAGGGGATGTCTATTCTTGATTTTAAGGTGTGTTTCTTGGATACAACAGAAGGATGGATCCTGTTTTTACATTCATTCTGTTAGTCTATGTCTTTTTTATTGGGAAATTGAGACCATTGTTGTTGAGAGCTATCAATGAGCAGTGTTTGTTGTTGTGCTAGTGTGTATGTGTGTGTGTATGTGTGTGTGTGTGTGTGTGTGTGTGTGTGTGGTCCCTCTTTTGATTCACTAGTCTGGAATTATTTATTCCTTGTATTTTCTTGGGTGTGGCTAGCCTCTTTAGGTTGGTTGACTTCTTTTCTTCTTTTTTTCTGTCACCTTTATAGAGCTGGATTTGCAGATAGATACTGATCAGCTTTGTCATGGACTATTTTATTTTCTCCACCTATGTTGACTAAAAGTTTTTCTGGGCATAGTATTCTGTGCTGGCATCTATGGTTTCTTAGAGTGTGCAGCACATCTGCCCAGTCTCTTATGGATTTTAGAGTCTCCATTGAGAATGTGGGTGCAGTTCTAATAGGTCTGCCTTCATATGTTACTTGGCCTTTCCCCTTGCAGCTTTTAATATTCTTCCTTTGTTGTGTATATTTAGTGTTTCCTTTCTGGTCAATCTAGTTGGTGGTCTGTATGCTTCTTGTACCTTGATAGACATCTCTTTCTTTGGGTTAGAAATTTTTCCTAGGATTTTGTTGAAAATATTTTCTGTGTCACGAGATGGGATGCTTTTCCTTCTTCTACTCTTATTATTCGTAGGTTTGGTCTTTTCATAATGTCCAGATTTCCTGGATATTTTGTGTCAGGAATTGTTTAGATTTAACATTTTCTTTGATCAATGTTTCAGTTCTTCTACTGTATCTTCTGCACCTGTGATTCTCTCTTCTATCTCTTGTATTCTGTTGGTGAAGCTTGACTCTCTACTTCCTGTCCACATTCCTAAATTTTCATTTCCAGAATTCCCTCAGGTTTTGTTTTCTTTATTGCTTCAATACCAATTTCAGGTATTGAACAGTTTTATTCATTTCTTTCAACTGTTTGTATTTTCTTTCTTTAAGGAATTTATTTGCTTCCTCCAATTTTTTTGTTTGTGTTTTTCTGGATTTCTTTAAGGGATTTATTCATTTCCTCTTTAAGGAACTCTATCATCTTCATATAGTTGGTTTTGAGGTCTTTTTCTTGTGCTTCAGGTGTACTGAAATATCAGAGCCTACTGTAGTAGGCTCTAGAGAAGACATATTGCACTGGCTGTTATTGATATGCCTTATGATGGTATCTAGACGTCTGTGTTGGGGTGATTATAGGTCTAGGTGCTGATTTCTGGGTTTTTCTTTGTTGGGTGATTATTCTATCCCTTGGTTTCCATTTCCTGTTTACATTTTCAGGGAGTGTGATGGCTGTGTGCTGCCTGCTTAACTGGTCTTCTCAGCTACTCACAGGGAATGCTTGCTGGTGCTAGAGGCTGGAATACAGCAATGAGTCGAGAGAGGGAGGTTAGAAAGGCATGGTGTCACAGAGATATGGGCAGGGCGAAGGGGGCTGCACCTGGTGATCTGTTGTAGCACTAGAGACAAGACTTAAGGATTTCATCTAGGAAAACAGAGAGAGAGAGAGAGAGAGAGAGAGAGAGAGAGAGAGAGAGAGAGAGAGAGGGAGGGGGAGGGGAGAAGGTCTTTGGGTAGCCTCTGTAAGTGAGTCTTGGGAATACATTTATAGTGTAGAGAGGGCACTGGGCCTCCCCTGGAACTCTACACAGCTCACAGTGATTTTTCCTGATGTCCAGTAGAAAAGCTACTGGTGCTTCAAAGTCTCAGAGTGACAGTGTTGTGAGTGATGATTGTGTGAACACCTCCCCTGAGAGTAGAGCCTGCTGAAGGGCACTTGGCTTCAGCCTGGACATGGTCATGATGCAAATCTCCACCTCCTAACTTCATCATACCGAGAGGGTTGTTTTCTGTGTATCTGGAGCCCTCGGCTTCTGAGTTCCAGGGAGCATTCAGAAGTCCAATTTCTAATACTTAAGGCAGAATAACCTTGACTTTCTGCTTTTCCCATTAATGACAGGCTGTGGTTGAATAGTTCCCACATGACGCATGCAGACATTGGGATGGATATCTGACCACTTGGAAACATTTCTAATCTGTTGTTGTCTTTCCCACCTGCCTCTGCTTCCCTCTGCTTCCCTCCATCTCCAGAAACTCTCAGCCATCCCCAGCCGTGTTCCATTTTAGATAATGCATTATTTCTACTCTTCTAGCTCTTTAGGTTTTTCTTTCTTTCTTTCTTTCTTTCTTTCTTTCTTTCTTTCTTTCTTTTTTTGGTTTTTGATCTTTTGTTTTCTCCAGCTTTAGTGTTTGGGTTTTATATGGCTTTATCCTATTTAACCCCCCCCCCTTAAAGTTTGCCTGCTTCTTTCATATTGATTGAATTCATTCTCTGACATATATGTATGTAGTGCGTTCTGTTTACTGTCATCGACACCTCCTTTATCCCTCCTCCTATCATCTCCTCCCTACAAGTCCCTTTCCCACATTTGTGACTTGTTTTGTGACTGTTCACTGAGTTTAACCAGGGCCCTTTGTGTGACTACAGGTTTGGCAGTATCTTTTGAAGCCTGGTGGGCTTACTGTCACTACATGACAGATGACAATGACTATTCCTCTTAAGAATCCATCTGTAGTCAATAATTAAGCCGGGAGGAGTGGGGCCCTATGAGACTCTCCTCCGTTTATGAGTGGCTGTTAATAGATCCAATCTGGTACAGCCTTGCCCAAGTAACCATGGCTGCTTTGGATTCCTGTTTGCTGTGGCTGTGTTATGCCCTGAAGATGGCACTGAACAGCCCTTTCTCCACTTCCAGCTCTTAGGCTTTCTCCATCCCCTCTTCTGCTGTGTTCCTTGGGTCTTAGCAGGCATGTAAATGTCTTCTCTAAGGCTAAGCACTCAACTGTCACTTACTCTCAGAACCTTTGGTAGCCATGAGGGTGACATCAGGTCTCTTCCTCAGTTGTGCTCTGCATTTTATTTTGAGACAGTGTCTCTTGCTGGAGCTGAAATTCACCAATTTGGCTGGACTGTCTCACCAGCAGGCCCAGTCTTCTTACTAGAGCTTCTGGGACTATAGATGTGTACACTGCTTCTTCTGTACTTTTGTTTGCAGGGGAGGGGGCATGCTAGAGACTGAACCCGGGCTCTTATGATTGTACAGACAGCATATCACTTGCTGAGCTGTCTCTCCAGATCCTTAGTTATTTTCCAAATACTTTGTCAGAGATGACTTTTTACAGTTCCTGTCATTTACAACTGTGTTCCATCTGATGCTTACAGATGTATTTTTTTTTTTTTTTAAGAAAGCTTCATTTAGTTTTCTCTTATTACGGATAATTCACACTTATGTGAAACACTGAAGAAAGTCGGAGAAAGGATAAATTGGAAATTGTTTTAGAATCTGATGTATAACAGAGCTTCTGCCTCATTTATGGTTTTGGTTTATGGGGAGCAACCTTGGACTCTTTCTTTTTTCTTTTTTAAATTTATTTTTCATTCTTTATTTATATTTCAAATGTTTCCCCCTTTCCAGCTCTCCCCTTTGGAATCTCCCCATTTCCACTCCCTCCCCCTGCCACTATGAGGGTATTCTCTCACCCACCCACTCTCGTCTTCCCTCCTTCCTTCTCCTCTACTGGGGGATCTAACACCCTCAGGCCCAAGGTCCTCCCCTCCCTCTGATGGCTAACAAGACCCTCCTCTGCCACATATGTGGCCAGCACCATGGGTCCCTCCATGTGTGTTCTTTGGTTGGTGGATCAGTCTCCAGTAGTATGGGGGGGGTGTGTGGTCAGGCCAGTTGCCACTGTTGCTGCCTCCCTGGGGATGCAAACTCCCTCAGCTCCTTCAGTTGGACTCTTTCTTTTAAGTGACAAGTGTCTCTATTATTCTGGGAGAATATCAGAGTTTGTACTAATAAGTTAGCTCATGGTGAGCACCCACATTTGCTCCAGTTTGGGGACCTGGCCTTGTCAGAAAGTCTAACACAGTAGATGGGGACCTAGGGTGTTGGGCTGTGTGACATCAGTTTAACCTGTAGGGAGGTAGGAGTCCACTGACACAATCAATCATGGCTGGGAAGTGACATTTGAATCAAACGTCTACCCCACAGTTCAGGTGAATCCAGGTGGGTGATAATGAGGAGCCTTGAGCATGTTGTATAGGGAGCTTCATATTTGGGACCTGCCCAGATCCCTTTTTTGACTGGCCCTGATTTATACACTTGTGTGTGTGTGTGTGTGTGTGTGTGTGTGTGAGAGAGAGAGAGAGAGAGAGAGAGAGAACAAATTTATAATTATAAGAAGTACACTTTTAGATTATGAGTTAATTGTTATTAGTTTTAAACATCAGAGCGATGTGAAAACTCTGATACTTTAGTCATGGCTAGTATCAGAACTGAGGGTAGTCTTATGAAGTCTGACTTAACTCCAGTTATACAGAGCTGGAATTGAGCTGTTGACTCTTACCCCTCAGATGCTCTGCCTAGTTTGAGAAGATTTATTCTAGTCTTGTTCTTCTTGACAGGTGGGATTATCCCACCCATACATTTGTGTTGCCATTGGTTTTGCTCGTTTGAAACTTCCCATGTAATATAAGTGGAGGCATGTTGTATCTCACTGTGCTTCATTTAAATGTGCAGTCTCTATAGAGTGGAGGTTTAGGAAACCATGCCTGGAGCAAGTTCATTACCATTTCCAACTCTGTGCCCTCACTTCCTATCTGTTCCAATTTGGTGATTTTCCTAATACTTACAATTTTCACTTATTATCGTTATATTTGTTAGGACGGTCTTTGATGTGGCTATTGTAATCGTCCTGGTGTTTAATGCTGCACTATTTAAGATGATGAACATGACCAGCACTGTGTGTGTCCTCACTGTGCCTCTGGCCAGTGGCCTTCTTGGTTTGCCCTCTTCTCTAATGTACAGAAATACTGAAATCAGGTCTGGTGAGAGCCTCTCGTGCTCTCTAAGCATTCAACTTAAAAGAAGAGTCTCTCATTTTAAATAGTAGAAATGACTAAGCTTGGTGAGGAAGACAGTCTGGGCCTGTGCTGAACAGCTGTGTTATGAAAAGCAAAGGCAGCGTCTCTTAGAGGAAGCAGAAGGTTCTAGAACTCCTTGGAATATATAAATGAGATGACAGGAACTGATCTCACTGGAGAGTTCCAGTGGACAGAAAATCAAAGCAGCCATGATATCAGGGCCCCAGCTCTCCTTTCTTGGGAAGGAGGAGAGAGAGAGACAGACTCTGCAGTAGGAAGGCTTGTAGAGGCTGGTCCATGAGGATCAAGGAAAACCACCATTTCTATAGCACCAGAGTGGAAGGAGGAGCAACCAGAGCTGATGTCAAAGCTGCCATAAGTTATCCAGAGGATCTAACTGAGCAAACTGATAGGGGGAAAGGAGACACTGAAGGAATCTTCAAAAGACTCTTCAGAAAGTGCTCTGTTGTTAAATACCATCTAGGACTTTCATAGCTACAGAGGAAGAGCCAATGCCTGCATCCAGTGCCTGAAGGCGCAGGCTCTCTCCCAGGGTGGGCACAGCTTACCAGCTTACTCACCACTCAGAAATCAATCCAGGAGCCTGTGCTGGGAAGATGCAGCACAAAGCCTGGTGGGAGCACATTTTGTTTAGGATGTGTTCTTCTGGACATGGTAATCTTTCTGTTGAGGCCAGAGCTCAGAAAGGAAGGAATCCAAGCATCACTTCTCATTCACACATCTACCGCCCATGGCTCTGATGGAGATGTGCAATGAGAACAGTGGTTCCACTGGCCATGGGCACACCTGCTCTGCAGCCCGTGGATCAAACAGTGATTCCAAGCTGTAAGTCTCATTATAGAAAAGCACAGTGCACGGAATTATAGCTTCCACAGACAAAGATTCTTCTGACGGCTCTGGGGAAAGTCAGGTGAGGCTCTCTGGGAAGAAGCCACCATTCTAGATGCCATGAATAAAACCTCAGATTCCTGGGAGGAGGTCAAAGGTTCAACTGTGCAAGGACTTAAAAGATGCTTCCAACCCTTCTGGATGAATGGGGGATTCAAGACTTCCACAGGAGAAGTTGCTGTAGCCATGATGGAAACAGGAAAAGAACTAGAAGAAAGGTTTCTTGTGATGGAAACTGCCTGGTGGAGATGCTTCGAGCACTGTTGACATGATATCAATGATATCAGAGGTTCAGAATGTTACATCCACTTAGTTTTGAATGGGACAGGAGGGCTTGGAGAGAGATGGACTGCACCTTGGAGGAAGTTCCACCATAGTAAGACACCCTCAAATGGACAGGCTGCCTCAGAGAAACAGTCCATGAAAGTAACTTAATGTGGCAAATTACTTTTAATTTTTATTTTATATTGAGAATATAATCACAACATTTTCCCTTCCTATTTTCCTCCTACAAACCCTCTGAGACACCCCTCCTTACTCTGTCAAATTCATAGTCTCTTGTTTCACTAATTGTTATTGCATGCATATGATTATACATATTGAGTCCCAAATATAACTTGTTCCGTCCACACAGTGTTACTTGTATATATATTTGCAAGGCCGACCGCTCGGCACTGAACAACCAAGTGGTAAGCTCATCCCTGGGGAAGCCCGCCTCTCCGTCTCCCAGCTTTCCCCAGTAGCCCGTTGTCTTATTCTAAGAAACTGCCGAGCCTGCCCAGTCTTTATCAATTACCGTTTGGACAGTCTGTGACCGCAACACTGAGAGAAGGCACGCTACAAAGAGTTCATGATTCACAGAAAGCTCAGATTACTGTCTTCACTGTTGTTAGGCATTAAAATATCTTAAATTAAGCTATGTACATTCTTCTTAGACACAACACAACTTTATAATAGATTATACTGTAAGTTCCATAGGATGTTCATATGCTTTGGGAAACTCATGTGGCCCTCTTTATTGTGACACTTTATTGTAGTGGTCTGGAGCTCAGCCTGCAATATCTCCAAGGTATGCCTGTGGTGTATAATATTTAATTTCTCCTGAAAGTATATTGTAGAGTTTTACAGATGAGGACTATGGAGGTGTTGTTCAGCTAGTGTCCTAGTTTGCTTCCTGTTGTTATGATAAATACCAGGACGAAAAGCAACTTGATGAGGAAAGGAATTATTTCATCTTATAGCTTACAATCCGCCATTGAGGGGAAGTCAGGACAGGAACTCAAGGCAGGATCCCAGAGGTAGAAATTGAAGCCAAGACCACGGAAGAATGCTGCTTTCTGGCTTGTTTCTCAGCATACTCAATCTGCTTTCTATATATCTAAGGGCCACCTGCCTAGGGATGGCATTGCCAACAGTGGGATGGGTCTTCTCACATCAATCATCAATTAAGAAAATGCCCCACAGGCTTATCCATAGGCTGAGCTACCAGAGGCAACTTCTCACTAGAATTTCCTTTTTTCTAGATACATCCAGTTTATGTTAAGTTGACAAAACCAAACCAAACCAAACAAACAAAAATCTCGCATAATGGACCCCTTGTCAAATTGACACACAGACATAGCACTGTTAAACCACAATGTCTTCTTTCTTGGTTTTCCTTAAGATCTCATGTTGGGATCACAACATAAAATGCTGTATAACTTTCAAAGTCCCACGGTCTTTAAAAAATTCAGCACTTGGGGATTATATATATATATATATATATATATATATATATATATAATATTTATATATATATAAAATATATATATATATTACATATTTCCTGTTCCAGGAGGGGAAAACAAAGGCACAGCTACAATCAAATCAAATCAAACCAAACCAAAACCAAAATCCAACAGTGTAAAGATCCCAGAGTGTGCCACCGCAGATTCACTGCTGAGCTTCTGGCCTCCAAAGGCCTTGGACAGTCACACTTATCTGGCTCTGCCACCTTCAACACACACAACTTGCCTGCTCAGGTGGCTTCACTGCACATCTGCCACTACCCTTGGTGTCTGTCCCATGCTCACTGCCCCCTTCCTGGCCACCCCTTCCTAGAATCCTTCCCCTATCCCTCCTCCCCTTCTCTCCTGAGCTGGTGGAGCTCCGTGGGTATCTCCCCACCCTGGCACTTCAAGTGTCTGTGAGGCTAGGTGCTTCCTCTCTCATTGAGGCCAGACAAGGCAGCCCAGCTAGAAGAACATATCCCACATTCAGGCAACAGCTTTTGGAATAGCCCATGCTCCAGTTGATGAGGGACCCACGTGAAGACCAAGCTGCAATTTTCTACATATGTGCAGGAAGGTCTAGGTCCAGCCCATGTATGTTCTTTGATTGATGATCCGGTCTCTGAAAGCCCCAAGGGTCCAGCTTAGTGGACTATGTTGGTTTTCTTAACCATAGGTTCTTAATTCAAATAATTCACATGAACTGCCCAAATACATCCTTTGAGAGTCTCCCAAACATCCCTCTGAAATTTCTCACACCAGATCATCATCATCTACATTTTCCTGAGCATGCTTATATTTCAAGGCCTCACAACAAAGCCCATTAAGCTATAACACTTGGCTTTTCCAGCCCAAAGTTCCAAATGGTGCCATAATCCTTCACCAAAACAACATGATCAGGTCTATGCCATTAACACTCCAGTTCCCTTCACCAATTTCTGTCCTAGTTTGCTTTCTGTTGCTGTGATAACACTAGGGCTAAAACAATTTCAGGAGGAAAAGGTGTATTTCATCTTAAAACTTAAAGTCTACTAATGAGGAGGAGTCAGGGCAAGAACTCAAGGCAGGAATCAAGAGGCAGGAACTGAAGTCAAGACCAAGGAGAAACACTGTTTGCTGTTTTGTTTCCCGTGGCTTGCTCAGTCTGCTTTGTTACATACCCCAAGACCATCTGCCTACAATAGCACACCCCAGTTGGCTGGGCTAGATCACATCAATACTTAATCAAGTAAATGCACCATAAGCTTGCCTACAGGCCACTCTGATGGAGGCAGTTCTTCAGTTGAGGTTCTGTATTTTCTGATAAGGCCAACTTGTATCAAGTTGACAAGAATGGGCAACACCAGCATCCAGGAGCCCAGGATTCCCTGCCTTTGAAGTATAGGCTCTTCTCTGTCACATGGTTATGTCTTTGTTGTGCAACATTCAAGTACCTCTTTTTAGCTCAGAAGTAATTGTTTTTAGCTAAGCAGATGTATAACTTGTGCCCTTGCTTTTGGAGTTTGTGACCTTGGATAAATAAAGGGAGGCTGGCATTTGTTAGAGCATTCAAAATCTGGGGTGGACAGAAAACCTGGCAAGATAAGGGAAGGGAAGAGGGTAGGGAAGAGGGTGTTTAAAGCTAAACACCACGCTTTAAAAAACAAAACAAAACAAAACAAAAAACTTCTGGCATTGTATAGGTGGACCAACTCCTTTTGAAGAGTTGGGTGGGATTTTATCGTTGGATAAAATTTCGTTTCCTAGTGAGACAAAGGGAACAAATTTTGATCTGAGATTTTATTCCCACATCATTTAAACAAACTGCAAGGACACAGCAAGAATATGAGTTTGTCTGTCACCCCAGTGTGTTTCTATGAATGGGGGGGGGGATGGAAGGATCCAGTGTGAGTTTGTGTGAATGGGGGGGGGTTCTGGAAGGACCCAGTGTGAGTTTGTGTGAATGGGTGGGGTGGGGGGAATGGAAGGACCCAGTGTGAGTTTGTGTGAATGGGTGGGGTGGGGGGAATGGAAGGAACCAGTGTGAGTTTGTGTGAATGAGTTTGAGGGAAGGGCATATTTTATCCTTTATCTCATCTTTTTTTTTTTTTTTTAAAAAAAAAAACCTGGTATTAGCTGAAGGAATAATTGTCAATAGTTACAAAAGCAGTAATTTTCAAGACTGACATAGATGCATCAGTTCATTTTGGAAACAATTTCAATTGCCAAAGATTGTATTTTGTCGAAATGCAGAAAAAACTTTAGTGAAGACTTCTGATCGTTTCTTCTTTATGAAAGGCACTAGATTACATAAGAACTGTTTATCACGTGGCTGTTATAGCTGCATTACATCCCAATGGGCAAAGAAGCACATTTAAGAGTATGGACAAGCAAATTCCTGAACAAGCTGCACACAAACAGCTGAGTCCCAGGTCTCACTGGGGCAGATCAGATGTAGGCAGCCACACACAACCCACAGCCCCTGCTTAAGGTTTATTAAGTGTTGATCCACCAAAAGAAAGTCACAAGGTTGGAAGCCTTTCCAATCTTGCCTAATCTGGGGATATTTTCAGATTCTAGTTAGTTTGATGAAGGAAGAAAAGATATTAGGCAGGACCCAAATCCTCCCTCCCACTGGGCTCTGGCAGGAGTGGGAAAAGAGCAGTGTGGGCCCCATCTGTTCACAGAGCTCAGCTCCTGGCTCTGCCTCACTGCCGAGTGAGTCTTGGGCTGACACTGCTTTTCAGCCCAGAATCAGTTAACAAAGTACATTTTGGGGATCTAACCAGCAAAGAGTACACACCCCTTCTAGTAGAGACTTTTCATGGGAATAATCCTGAGACAAAGAGAGTAAGGCAGAGATGGTTCACCTTCATTAATGGCCAGTCCCTTGCCAAGAAAGGTCATCAGGACTGTTGGGGGATGCTGGTGGGTCTTAGTTATAGCAGAGCCTGGAATGGAGACCTTCAACAGGTGTCGACCCTGGCTGATGTCTGGCTCGAGTGGGAGGTCTCTCTCTCTCTCTTGATAGCTCTCCATCTACCAGCGATGCAGTGTCCATCTGTAAAGCACCCACACCTATGGGCCTCCTTGTAACCTTTTGCTGGTATCTAGTGAAAATCAAAACCAAAACCACAAAGTAGCTGGCACAGAGCTTTTTATTGTATTAGAACCCATTAAACTCATGTTGAGAGAAGGGGCTTGCCCAGTGACTCAGTCTGCTCTTAGGAAAGCACTTGTGCCCATTGCTTTGAATTCTGATGCCCCGGCTAGGCCTGTCATGTAGCAGCATCGAGGCTCTGCCCACTCCAGTTTCAAAGTATATAGCATGAGATAGAGCCTAACTTCCTAACCTGTGAGGGTTAGTCACAAGATCAGATGCTTCAGACTGTGTGGTCAGTGCATGGTCACAGACATCCTATCCCAGCACAGGGCCAGTGCTGTGACTTTTGCTCTGTAGCCATTGGTGCAAGGGTGCTAAAATCCCTTTTCTATCAGAAGTGTGTACCACTCTACCACCCAAAGACTGACGTGCAGACTTGCTGAACTCGGACTTTAAAACTCACATTGCTGAGCATGAGAAAACATGCAACCATGCCTGACGATGCAGGCCTATTATCCCAGATACTCCAGACCTCAGGGAGAAGGACTGAAAGGTTCAGGTTACTTAGGGAACTTAGCAAGGCTATGCCACAGAATAAACAATAAGTGAGGGTGACTTGGGAGGTAGAGTGCTTGCCAAGCATGGGTGAGGCTCTTGGCTTAATTCCCACTACTACAAAAACCAAACAAGAAAAGAGAGGCAGAGTGGCCTTGCCATCCTCAACAGAGCTCAGCCTGGGGATGCTGTGGGGAGGAGGGGACTGGCCTCTCCTCCACTTCATGCCCGTTCTTTGAGTGCTGTTACTCTATCTGAAATCTTTTAAACATATTAGTTGATCAGTTGCTTTTGCCAAGCCTACCTTGTGCTAAAGGCTTTGGCTTGGTGGGCAGACAGGAAAACATCTAGAGACAGAGGCTATGGTATGAGTCTAGGTAAATTTGGTTGCCCAGGGTGAAATGGGCTGGCTGGCTCAAGGAAGTGGGGGTGAACCCCAAAATTGGGGCCTTGGGAGAGGAGAGGCCCCTGGGAAAGCCCTGTGATGTCCAGTTGAGTCCAGTGCCTCCTTTCAGAGTGCAGTGTGACCAGTCATGCAGTGGGCAGGAAAGAGCGCTTTTGCCTGCACATACCTTGGACTGATGTCCAACTGCTGCCAGCACCTCCATTTCCCACCTTTCTCTAAGGCAACCTCCCAGTGACCACCTTCCCCAAGTCACACTGCTTCTTCTTGTGGATGGGTGACCCTGAACTTCCCCATTAGGGGAATGAAAATTGAAACTACTTTGAGATATTACCTCATCTCAGTCGGAGTGACTGTTGTCAGGAAATCTGACAACAAATGTAGCAGAGGCTGTGGAGAGAGAGAAACATTTATTTACTATTGGTGGGGTTCAAATTAGCATAGTCATTATGGAAATGATTTTGGAGATTCCTCAAAAGTTAAAAATGAAGCTACCATATCGCCCAGCTATACCACTGCAAGAAATACCCAGAATTCCATTCCTGCCACAGAGGTATTGTACTTCCATATCTATTGCTGATTTATTCACTACAACAAGGAAATAGAACCAATCTAGCTGTTCGCCGACAGATGAATGTGTAACTTTAATTTTTTCAAATCTTATTTTTAATGATGGTTCTTAAAAGCTTTAGCCTCCCTTGTAGCCCACCACCCACCAGAGGTAGTGGAAAAGAAAGGATACGGGGGAAGTGGACCTGTTTAGAAAGGTTCTTTGGAGCAACTCCCATCTGTGTTGTCTGGAAATCAGCAGTTCAGTTCACAGGTTAGCAGGCAGCAGCAGCTTGAGCCACGCACAAATACTTCACAGACACACAAGTAGTCCAGTTCAGTAGAGTTGGGCTAGCAACAGTGGTGACATGACCTAGCAGAGACAGCCAGGCCTCAGCCTGGGCTTGAGTCAGCAGCAGGGACCCAGAGGAGCACCACGAGAAGTTCTCACCAGGAGTCGTTCTTAGCTATGCCTCTATCATAGAAGGGCAGATTGGCGAAGATGTGAGACCAACAAGCATTTAGCTATACAAGCAAGCTAAGCTCCTGGGGGAGGGAGAATCGTTATTTGTGTATGTTGCTTCTCACAGGTTGCCCATGCTTTACTGGTTAGCCCCACATTCATGCATATTGGCACCATTTAATGGACTTAGTGGGTTATCAGAGTGGGGGAGAGGGAATAAAGTTGAGAATTGGACATGCCAGGGGAAGTCTAGAAAGAGTTGTCAGGGAAGATGGAAGTGGGTATAATGTTTAATTGAAGACACATGAAATTATCAAAATAAGAGCTTAGTGGGAACTTTAATGCCATACCCATTTAACAGGTTAATAGTATTAGATTCTTCCCTAGGGGATGTGACTTTGTCACCCACTGTGGTTTTGCTCAGTTAATGGAACCACAACGGAAGGATAGAGCTGACCATAGTGTTATATGGGTATGTGCTGTATACATATATGACACACAGACTGATGGAAAGACACACATTGAATAAACGGGTGTATGTGTACATGTGGTGTATGTATGTGTATGTGTGGTGTGTGTACAGTGTGTGTGTGTTTATGTGGTATATGTGTGTTCATATGTCTGGTATATATGTGTGGTATGTATGTGCTGTATGTATGTATACATGTATTTTGAGCATGCATGTATACATGTATTGTGCGTGACATGTGTGCACATATGTATGTGAGTAGGTATGTTGCATTTATTTGTGTGCATATGTGTGTAGCATATATATGTGTGTGTGTGTGTGTGTAGTAGATATGTGCATATATGTGTGTGTATAGGTATGTGTGTCTGTGTGTGTGTGCCTGTATATATAAGTGGCATGAATGCATGTGTGCATGTGCATCTGGTATATATGTGTGTATGTGTGTGATGTATACATGAGTGGTATATGTATGTCTGTGTGTATATAATATCTATGGTGTACGTATATGCATATGTTATATGTATATGTGATATATGTGTATTTCTGTTGGTGTACATTCATGGGTGAGAGGGTTATATGTGAATGTGTGGCATATGTGTGTGTACCCTGATAAGACTGTAAATGTCACAGAAGTGTCATTAGCTCCATTCCAATTTTGCTTGCATCCTAGGCATAACACAAAGTAAGTCACTCCAGGGATGGCAGGGACTTTTGAGCTTAGTTGTTTAGTTGTGTCCTCTAGTCATTGTGTCACTGCAGGAAAGTGACAAGATCTAGAAGGTATTTACCTCATCTTAGCCTCACTCAAGAAGAGATGTCAAACTCTCCCAAGGGAAGAGGGTATGCCCTCTTAGTAAACAAGGGTGCTATAGGGATTTTCCCTGGCCATTTCCCTGCAAATATCGAAAGCCTAACAATCCTGTTCTTCCATATTGCAGCTGCATATGCCAGACACTTCCGCCATTCCAGACTGTAGACTAAATAAATGTCCCTTTTGATACAGCAGTACCAGAGGTGTCCAGCTCCTCAGGAAGTCTCAGGGCCCAGTGACACATCTTTAAGTAGTGATCGATTCCCATGTGTGGGGTCATTATTAATCAAAGACAGTACAGAACCACTGGCCTTTGGGAACTGTTTTGTAAAGAAAATGACCTGTGAGCACTTCTTTTGCGTCAGAGCTTCGTAAACATCAGTGAACACTGAACACAGCTGAAATTGTATAGAGCAAAGGCCAGAGGTTTGGCTGGAGGAAGTCCTGGTAGAAGGAGCCTGTCCAGGAGAGTGCAAAGCCTGGGGCAGAGCTAGGCTAGGGGAGAGCAGTGCAGTGGTTCCTAACACAGGACTGTGCTGTGTCTGCTCCACATGTGTGGGAGGATGAACAGAACGGGAAGCATTCTGCACTGGCCTTGAATATAAGTCAGTTTGCAAATTGCAAGTGCTCAGTACACACAGTAGGGCTGTGACACGGGGCCAGGAGTTTAAAACTGGGAGAGGACCGTTTTAAGACACTGCCTTCCCTTATTAGCATGTTCTGAGTGGTAACTCAGAACCAAGGTAACCTGACTTCCAGGCTTCCTTTGACCTCTATCTTTGTCCTGCTGTTTGGATTTGTGTATGTATGTGTGTACAGGATGTGTGTGTGTATGTTTGTGTGTGTGCACATGTGTCTGCACACGCACACATGCACAGATGCACATGCACTCTCTTAGAAGCCAGAGGTTGCTGTCAAATGTCTTCTTTTAGTGCTTTCTATGTTTTTATTTTAAAGACAAGGTTTTTCACTGAACTTGAAATTCAATTATTGGCTAGCCTGGCTGGCCAGAGAGCTCGGGACATTTTGATGAATTTCTAGATCTAGATAGGACTTTTGTTCTGGAGGGCTTTGTGACAAAGTATGGGATTGTGGAATGTGTTGTCTATAGGTTTCCATCTTAGCCAGTCTTCTGATTTTGCTTTTAGTTTGTTTTTAAAAATTAACAGATATCAATTCTACATACAAATGTACATCATGTATGCATATAATGAACTTTGATTATATTCACCCTCACCCTCTCTCATGTGCTCCCATTCTTGATTTTCTTTGCTTTCTTTCCAACCAATTGCCCCTCTACCATCATGTCTTATTTAATTATGTTCTGGTTATGCTTCTGAGGAAGGCTTTGCCAATGAGTTTAATTGGGGTTACTTACATGAGAAGTGGTGTGGGCTCTGTACAGGAGCATAGGAAAGTCATCAGGGACTCTAAAGCTGAAGAAAACATCTCCTATTTCCCTAGAAGCCATCAATGACCACACGCTTCTCAAGGAGGAATGGGACCCCGTAAGTTCCTCCTCTGCCCATGGCAACGTTAAAAGGCCCAATCTTGCACAGGCCTTGTGTGAATTTGAGGACATGACCATCTCACGCCCATAGACAGCAGCATTCTACAGCACTCCTCCCCTTCCTCCACTCTTGCATTCTTTCTGCCTTCCCTTCTGCTATGTCCCCTAAGTCATGGAAGAAATGATATAGATGCCACCCTTATGGTTGACCTAAGTCACTTATTTTCAGAATTTTGACCAGTTATGAGTCTCTGTAGTAACCACTGCTTACTGCAAAAAGGAAGCTTGTCTGGCCAAAGCTGAGAACAACACAAATCTACTGGTACATAAAAAATATTTAGGCAGTTTGATAGGCAAACAGCAGTTACGGTTTCCCCATTAGGTCGCTTAATTTCCTTAGCCATGGGCTTCTAAACATGTTTATAGTAACAACATCAGTTCTCTTGAGTGGAGTGGGCTTCGAATCCGACCAGAAAGTGGTTGGTTTCCATTTTAACAGTATGCCACGGTTGCACCAGTGGGCGTGTCTTGCTCGACAGATTGGTAGTACAACATGCAGTGTTCAGAGCTGGTTGAGACTGCTGATTTGTCTCCCCAGCAGCCTGGATAGTACTTCCTAGAAGCACTAGTGGATATTAGTTAGTTGAAAGGAAGCTTTCAGTTCAGTTACAGCTTGATTTCTCTGTGTCCTGAAACCAGCCTATCTTCTCAGCAGTAGAGACTTACTCTTTATCTGCTGGTGGCAATATTCTGTATTGTTTGGGTACCTAAGGAGCCTCTCTGACCTACAACTTACATAAAGGTAGCTACCACTGGCCCAGCTGATATTTCTCTGTTTATCTGCTGGCACAAAATTTCCTGCTCCAAATCCAAGCCCGGTACCCACAACTGTGCCACTGCAGTTGGGGTTCAGGTGGAAGTGAGGCTTCCCCATTCTGTTCAGATCTGATGGTCTCAGCTCTGTGATAGAGACCTTGAGATCATGGTGCTGATTATAAAGCTGATTCAGTCTGGGAATTCCAGATGACAAGAGGCAGTGACTAGATCATAGGCCTTCCTTCTGCTCATTTCCACCCAGCTTCCTCTGGTCCTGTCCGCTTTCTGCTTCACTTCTTTAGCCTGTCAGTTTCTTTATTTCTGGGAGGATCCATTCTGTCTCTACCTCATCTGAACTCTGCTGAGGCTGTTGGCCCATAGCCTCTCTGCTTCAGTGGAACCTCTACTCTTGGCAACACACTCTTCGTTCTCCCTAGGGTTCAGTATCCACAGCATGTGGGGTGATGTCACACTGCTATCCACATGGGAAGATGGCTTCTGTATCTCGAGGCCCTCCTTGCCTCCTTGCCAGAAGCACATTCTGAAGGATGAACAATCCTGGTCCCTGGTCCACAGGCTCCAAGGAAAACTTTGGACCAGGAATTTGCAGGACCCCAAGGACCCAAGGTTATAAACTTGAAGCTTCCAGCTATGGGCATGCAGAACTGTCTGCCTGAGAGTGCTTCTTAGCTCCAAGGAGAAGCAGACGAAAGAGTCAGCAGCCCATCCTTTTACAGCTCAGGCTGCTGCCCTTGTTATCCTACTCTGACCCACTCTGTAACTCCTGTCAGCACTCTTTCGAAAGTGTTGGTTCTCTGCCGTGTCTCTTTAGTTGGTGTCATGGTTAGCTTCAGCTGTCAACTTGACACAAACCTAGAATTATCAGGCAAGAGGGGACCTCAGCCAAAGAGTTGCCTAGATTAGATTCACTTGTGACCATGTTTGCAGCATTTTCTTAGTTGCTAATTGATGTAGGAGGGCCCAGCCAACTATAGGCAGTACCATTCCCTAGGGTTGACCTGGGCTCTGTAAAAAGGTAGCTGAACAAGCCAGCGAGCAGTATTCCTCCATGATCTTGGCTTCAGTTTCTGCTTCAAGCTCCTGCCCTGAGATCCTGTCTTTACTTCCCCCATGACTATAACCCATAGGAAGAATTAAATCCTTTCTTCTCCAGGGTGATTTTGGTCATGGTGTTTATCACAGTAACAAAAAGCTTATCTGCCCTTCAAGGAGGACATTATGGTGAGGACCTGTTGTGTGACTTCTGGGGGAGATGAAAATACTATTTACCTCAGATAGGGCACTGATGACAAACCAAAGAAGTGACCCATTATATTTTAGCCTGGAGATCCAATGAGTTCTTTATAGGATCCGAGGTGACTCAAGGGCAGTGGTGATATCACTGCAGGGCCCACTCAAGCATGAGTGGGATAGCCATGTCTCGAGTAATCCCCATAGGCAGCTTGAAGAACTCTTAATGCTTACGACTATTTAACTTTCTGACTTTCTGGTCACCTCAGAAAGGGATCTGTCAAGTTGGAAAGAATGCAACCCAATTACGAGCCCATGCTTGGAGGACATCAATCCCTAGGAACTTTGAGTTGAGAGCAGAGTGAGTGATATTTCTGGGGGACATCAGCTTCTCGTTTTCACCAACTCATTTAGCATTGCCTTCTCCAGTGCTCTTGGGTATTCCAATGGCAGTTGTCCATTTGCCCTTGCCCCTCTCCCATCTCCATCACTGCTGCCAGGGGTGATGACAGTGATAATAAGGATGTCTTGGGAAGAGTCGGAAGGGCATATGGTGCCTGCATGCAGATGCTCAGAGTTGTATGGGTTTGTGACTAATAGCTATGCTTTCACCCAGGGCAGGCCAGATTCAGGCTTTTCTGGACAGCCTATTCATGCTGTCTTTGATGTCCCTCCAAATTAGGTGCTTTGGCTCGTTTGTTACTTTTGTAATTTCTGTCTGTCTCTCCTGTATGGCTGGACTCTATGAGATTTGGCAAGAGTTTGTCTCTTTTGGCCAGTCAGGGATGCATGAGGGCCGACAGGGATGATAGTGACAGCGATGGGATGGAATGGAGTCACCTGACTAGCTGGTTTGTGATTACCTTGTGTGGCCAAGGAACACAGGAGCAGACAAAAGCTAGTCTTGCTGTAGTTGAAGCCATCACATGATAGTGGAGCCCCTGAGGGAGGCTGGGCAGGGCAAACCATGAGTAGTACCACCCACAGTTCATGTGAGTTGGGGTGACAGAGAGTCACTTCTCAGAGAACTGAAGAACAGATGTGAAGGAAGAAAGGGGAAGCTGAGAAGTTTAGTGGTTCATGCTCTAAAATGGTAAATGCCTGACTTCTCATTCCTTCATGTCACCAGCCTCTTTTCTTATCCAGGAAAGATTTGAGCAGAAAGTCCCCAGGGTCTTTAGAAAACACACGCCACAAATTCTGGGACTCTCTCACTCAGCAGCTCCCCAGCCATGCAAAATCCAGAGCTCTGTACAGAGTCTTCTGGAAAGCCCCTACCCTCTGGGAGTTGGGGAGTAGACAGCCAGAATTCTCAGGATTCCTATTAAAAAGGAATGCATACTCTTATTTACATATGATTAGCCATCTGTTTGTATAATATGCATGCAGGTCTTTGATTATGTGTCGTTAATCAAATCTAATGCTCTATTATGTCATTTAAGGCATACTGCAGCACCTTAAAGTAGCATCTGTCATTAGTACCACCATGAGCTCTCGCTCTGATGGAGAAACTCAGAGGCTATGAGGCACAGGTCTTCTGTTCCCAAAGAAAATCCTAGGTGAGAGTAACACAGAGCCACAGTAATGAGGGCTTCTAGAATCTTCCTAGAAGCAGTGCATAGCTTTGGTCATGAGTTCTTTGTAATAATGATATCCAGTAGGGACTATGGCTATCTTGAGTTATACAGAGCAACTGGAGAGGGAGGATGCAGGGATCCTTCTAGTCATTGCCCTGGAGACAGACTCATTGTAGCTGTCTCTTCCCAGCTGTGTTTCTAAAGTTGGCTACTTTTCCCTAGCAGTAGGCTGGGCCTTAGGGGACTGACTGTCTTGGTCCCCTAGTCCCTCATGTCCCCTCTCTGGTCATTTGCTAATTACATTTTCCTTTCCCAAAGTCAAAGAACAATACAGCCCCATTCATCCTGAAGAATTGCTTATTTGTTTAGATAGTGTCTTAGAGTTGCAGCATCAATTGAGCAGCCCTGACTCTGTCCCTTCCTGTTCCCCAGCCTCCTGACCCAACAGGAAATGGAAATACACATATAATCATCCTGTTGGGTAAGACTCAGAGAGGACAACTGCAAGGTGGCTGAACCTCTTGAGATAAGGTTATCAGCAGCACCTTCAGTTGCTCCAAACTCATTAACTGCCCTGATTTCCATCACAGATAGTATAGCAACGGCAGTCCCTCCTTTCTCTGCCTCAGAGGCACCTTCAGCCTAAGCATGCTCACCAGCATCTCTTCTTGTCCCAGGGAAAGCATCTGCAAAGCTTCCCAAACAAATAGCAGCTGATTTTCAGAACTGAGTCCCTGGGTCCATCCTGCCATCTGTCCTGAAAAGATCAATGGAGTCTACCAGTGTTCACTGTCACTGTACCCATCAAGGCTGATCTTGGAAACAGTGGGGGTACATGAGGGAGGGCAAAGGCTGATCTAAGTGACAATCTAATATATGCACATGAGCTGGGAACTTATGGTGCCTATGGTGCTGAGAGGATGGCTGTAGGGACTCCCAGAGGAAGGGCAGTAGTTATGCTTGCTGAGCCCTCATATGGTACCGTCGTGTCAAGAGCTCTCCATTTGTGGACTTCAGAGGTGGTGGGGAGTCCTATGCCTGGTTCACCAGGCCTGCAAAACCCAGCTTTGTGACCCCATTGGAATAATGTGTGAGAAGACAACCAGTCTAGAGTGAAACCCTTGGTGCCCTTCTTGCCTTCAGAAGGACATCAGTCCCTTCAGTTTTTCCAGTCTCACAGGTCACTTAATTGTTACCACCAGCCATGGTGGATTCCCTGAGCAGTGGGAGACGGGGCACAGTAGTGTCCTGTTCTCAAAGGTATCATAATTCTCAATAACCTACTTTTCCTGGGAGGTGGACAGAGCCCAGGTCCAATAAGACAGAGCTGTGAAGAAAAATGTAGAGAACCCACCTGTATGCTCAGGGTAGTTGGCTTCCTAGGTTCCATTGGACGCATGAGCCTCACTCTCTGACTTGAAGTGAAGCTGATGGGTGTCGCTGACATTTTTGCTTCTCATAAGGACCCTGAGACTCCAAGGGCCATTCAAGGCAGACCTCACTGAGGTTGTGAGTGGTTGCAGAGCCTGTGATTTGCAGTCCTTCCAAGATCTGTGACTTCCTTTCTCCCACATTCATTCAGTGCTGGGGTTTGGATGAGGACTAGGGAGAAGGGAACTTTTGGTGATTCTGGGAACTGTAGAAGTGGGACCTCTTGCAATTTGTGGGTTTACAGAAAGTATAAAGTGAGATTAGACCATGTGGGTAGGGACTGCCAGTATGGAATTGAACGTTTCCTAGGACCTACAAAATTCAGCTTTGTGACCCCATTGGAATAATGTGTGAGAAGACAACCAGCCCAGAAAAAAAAATCCTTGGTGCCCTTGCATGCCTCCAGAAGAGCAGTCCCTTTAGCTTTTCTAGTTCCACACGCTGCTTAACTGTTACCTCCAGCCATGGTGGTTTCGACCAGTGGAAGACAGGGACCAGGTAGCTGTATAGTAGTATCCTGTGCTCCTCCATGTCTGGATATTGCTTGGCAGTGATGAGTGGCCTTGGTTCCTCTTTCTTTTGCTCTCCTCCATTGGTCTGACAATGGTCTGACTCTTGATTTCCCCATGTAGTAAGTGCAGTCAGTACTCGAGTCTGACCTGCCAAAGGCCAAAGTAAGTAGTAGTATTTCAAGCAAAGAATTTGCAAGACTACTTGGTGGAATGCTGAGAGAGGCCATGGAAGAGCATCCTCAAAACATTAGAGCACAGGAGATTGTACAGATGCACTAGCTCCTTTCATTGGAGAGGCACCTTTTATTTAGTAAAGAATACTGAGTTTAAATCAAATGTGACCTAATGTTAAGGATTTGTAGGTCAGGAAAAGATGCTTCTTCTTCTTTCTTCTTGTTCTTGTTCTTGTTCTTGTTCTTGTTCTTGTTCTTGTTCTTGTTCTTGTTCTTGCTCTTGCTGTTGCTCTTGCTCTTGCTCTTGTTCTTCTTGTTCTTGTTCTTGTTCTTGTTCTTCTTGTTCTTGTTCTTGCTCTTGCTCTTGCTCTTGCTCTTGCTCTTGCTCTTGTTCTTGCTCTTGTTCTTGTTTTTCTTCTTCTTCTTCTTCTTCTTCTTCTTCTTCTTCTTCTGCTGCTGCTGCTGCTGCTGCTGCTGCTGCTGCTGCTGCTGCTGCTGCTGCTGCTTCTCCTTCTCCTTCTCCTTCTCCTTCTCCTTCTCCTTCTCCTTCTCCTTCTCCTTCT
>JADRCH010000051.1:11391438-11437797 GCA_019843965.1 Rhynchomys soricoides
CTTCTCCTTCTCCTTCTCCTTCTCCTTCTCCTTCTCCTTCTCCTTCTTCTTCTTCCTCCTCCTCCTCCTCCTCCTCCTCCTCCTATTCTTCCAAATGTGGGATGCCTCTTTAACATCAATTGGAAAGAAATCTTCAAGATCCACAGAGGCTGTCACAGTGGTGATGGAAGATTTGTCTACAAGAATGATTTCATCTGACATTACAGGGGCTCATCATCGGCAGGCCTGTTGGGATCACTGTGGCTGAGAACTGCATTGCCTTGAGACTGGTTGGTGGGTTGTAACTCTCCCTTCTTTGTGATGCTTCATTCTGGCTCCTAAATCCCCATCAGGACCTGCTGCCTGTGAAGTAGTTAGTCTGAGTTGACATCACAGGGTTAATATAGGTCTGTGCCACAGTGAGTGAGAGCAGTGTGAGTCAGCTCTTAGGCATCCTCCTCCGTCCTCCTGCACTTTAGCACTTTCTGATATATGATTTCCTCACTTTGTTTCAGAAACAGAGAATGTTGTTTCACCATGCAGTAGAACACGTCTGACGCGTCAATGTCTGAATGGCCTGTGACAGTGTGGTTGTCTTGGCAATAGCAGTGGCCACCCATGGTAAACATCTGGAGGGTGAAATTAGACTCACCCAAATGGGGGAGGTTTTGACTGGGATTGCAAGCAGGTCAAGGCGAGTGCAAAAGAGGGAGCACACGTAGACATAGATACGTGGTCAGACTCATGGAGAGACTTGATTGTGAGCAAGTTCAGAGCAATCTCAGGCTCAGTGGAACTAGAGAGAGTAGTCCAGCCCATTCCCAGTCTTACATTAAATTTGCTTTAAGACACAAAGCACTCAAGTCCTTTTTGTGCAGCAATCTACATGTTGAAACTAGTATTTTGTTGCCCCTAATTTGCCCTAAGTTCACCGGGCATAGGGTTTTTGTGGTTATTTTGGACTTGGAAATAGGAATGAGGTCCCAGAAGCAGGGTCAGTACTTCTGGGCGATTGCATTGCAGTGCGTGCGTCTGTGGCTTGGTTCCTTCTTAGAGGTGGTTGTCTGGTGTTAAGAGAGAGGGAGGAGCAGAACCCTACCCCTGGGATGGTCACCATCATTTGGAAGGCTGTATCCATCCTGAACGGTCCCAGTGCTCTGGTGGTTAAACTGCAGTGGTAATTGCAGGGAACTGGATGTTGCCATTTCATTCCAAGTCTTATCTTCTGTGCTTGGCTTTTTAACTTGGCTGTACTTGTGGAAGTTCTGTAGGAGCATGTACCTTGCTGGGTGGACATGGAAGTGTGTGAGCCACCATCCTCATTTGGAGCTCTCTGCCAAGTGCTGGAGGGCTCTGGCAGGGGTCACTGAGTCCAGGTCTGGTGGGGCTCAAGGGGCTGTCCCAGACCATTCAGGACCCAGACCCAGGTTGGATAGCTATGGAACCAGGCCCCATGGTAGCTCAAAGGACAACATGCTCTGTGTATACTCATAGCTGGGCAGCTCTTTCTCTATTGCACTATGATGGGGTTGTCCAAACTCTCTTTGCTGCCTCTGGATTCTTGGCCCTAACTGTGCTAGTTCATTTTTGTAACTCCTTTGTTTCCCCATGCTGGTATCCAGTAAGAAGATAAAATTGAAGAGTGTTGAAGAGCTGAGGTGTTTGGCACCACATTGGGGATGAGAGCCCATGGGAGAGCTTCAGATAAGGATGTTGAAAGGCTGTGAGCTAGTGGCTTTCTAGTGATCCCAATGAAAAAGGCCCTGAGTTGGGAGCCCTTAGATTTGCCTCAGTTGACTGGGCAGACATTCCCTGTGTGCTTTAGCATAGCCCCCTGCTCCTCTGTGGCCTTTCAGGTGAATTAAAAAGAGCCCACACAGGCTGGTGTGCCTGACCACACTGATATGGAGTGAAACCATTGTTTGTTCAGCCTATCTGCCTTTGTTCATCACATCCTGGTGGCTGAGACAGATTCTGCATTTTCACACATAACACCGCATTGAAGGGACTGTGAGAAAAAGAACATTTCCCTTTCCTGAGTCTGTTCTATCTATTTGTAAGTCAGGAGCTGGTGACATAGCCTCTGAAGTCCCTTCCTGGCCCAACACTGAGGAAGTCTGCAAGTAACCCTGGAGGTTGTTTTTGTTCTCTCCATGGTCTTCTTGTGATTTTTCCTGGACTTGGGTGCCTGAGTCTGTTCATTGATGGGCATCCCCTCCTATTCACAGGATTGTTTAGACACACCCACCCTTAATCACACCTGCCTCTGGTAACTATGCATGGTCCACAGCACGTCCCTTGGCCAGTGTGGCAGTGTCCTAGTGTTCCCATTGCATCTACTTTAGCTCTATTGTAAACAAGGGGATTTGCATCCATGCTGTACTTTCTAGGGAAAGTTTATGAACTCTGATTCACTGGTTGAATCAAGGCAGATCAGTGCTCAGGTGTGAAGAAGACAGAAGGCTTGCATCTGATGTGGTACCAGCCAAGTTTGTGCTTCCCACCTTTCCTAGTCCAGTGGGGCTGTTACTTGGGAGGAACACAAATGGAACAGGTATGTGCAAGATTTGTAGATAGGACAACTTCAAAGGTGATCTCAGAAAACGTTTAAATGTTCTCAGCAGAGAAATATTTTTCAAACAAAGCTTTATCTGGTAATCCAGCATATAAAATTTTGTGCAAACAAGTATTTTGTTAATGTTCCATCTTACTTTTAAACTGATAGTGTTTTTGTTTGTGATTATAAAGAACATAAGAAACAAGACATTAAAATCCAAATAATCAGTTAAAAATGGGGAACAGATCTAAAGAGAGAATTCACAACTGAAGAGACTCAAATGGCCTGGAAGCACCCGAAGGAATGTTCCACATCCTTAGCCATCAGGGAAATGCAAATCAAAACAACCTGAGATTCCATCTTACCTGTGGGGATGGCTAAGATAAAAAAGACATCGAGTAACAGCTCATGCTGGTGAGGATATGGAGCAAGAGGAACACTCCTCCATTGCTGCTGGGAGTGCAAACTTTATAGCCACTTTGGAAATCAATATGGCGGTTTCTCAGAAAATTGGGAATTGATCTACCTCAAGACCCAACTATACCACTCCTGGGCATATACCCAAAAGATGTTCTACCATACCTTAAGGACACTTGCTTAACTGTTATCTAGCAGCCTTAATTCATAATGGCCAGAAAGTAGAAACAACCTAGTTCTCTCTCAATCAAAAAATGGATAAAGAAAATGTGGTGCATTTTCAGCTAATGAGATGTTACTCAGCTGTTAAGAACAATTACATCAAGAAATTTGAGGGCAAATGGATGGAACTAGAAAAAAATCATCCTGAGTGAGGTAACCCAGACTCAGAAAGGCAAGCATGGTATGTACTCACCTAGAAGTGGCTATTAGTTGTAAAGTAAATGATAACCATGCTACAATCCTCAAACCCGGAGAGGCTAAGTGATACAGAGGGCTCAAGGACTCTTGAATCTCACTGAGAAGGGGAAATAGCATGGGTATCATGGGTGGAAGGGCAAGTGTAGAAGTTAAGTCCTGGTTCTCCCCCCCCCCCGGCACCACACCGTGATCCCAGAAATAAGACTCAGACTCAAAACATATTTACAAATACCTTGGCCATATAGCTAGGCTCTTCTCTGACTAGATATAACTTAAAATATCCCATGTATTCTGCCCTACATTCTTCCTCATGGCTGGATACCTGTGCCCAGGTATCATGCACCTATCGCATCACCTCTTCCTAATGAATCTTTCGTGCTTAACTCTATTCCAGAATTCTTTCTCCTTCCAATGTCCCAACTTCTATTTCCTACCTAAGCCATAAGCCATAGGCTTTTTAATGGACAGGTAATGCATCCATACAATACATAAGATATTACCTCTGTAGGGGAGGGGTCTGGATGGGGAGGTAAGCATGGGAACAGGAGGGAATCAGGGACAAGCGGGAAGGATGGGGGGAAAGAGTACTAGAAGAGACAACTAGAACCTGGGGGTCTTTCTGGGATGAGCTAGAAACCTAGTGCAATGGAAACTCCCAGGAATCTATGAGAGTAACCCTAGTAATGGGGGACACAGAGCCTGAATTGGTAATCTCCTGTAGCCAGTCAAGACTTCCAGTGGAGGTACTGGAATGCCAACCCAGCCACAAAACCTTCATCCTACAATTTGTCCTGCCTACAACAGGTGCTGGGGGTAAAGGTGACACAGAAATTGCGGGAGTGGCTGACCAATGACTAGTCCAACTTGAGACCCATGCTATGAGTGGGAGCCTATCCCTGATACTGCTTGGAGGTCCAGGAACCAGAGGCTGGGTAGCCTAGAGACCTAGGATAGAACCAAACACAAATGGCAAAAAGAAAAAGTCAATAAAATGATTCCTAGTGACATTCTGCTATACTCATAGATTGTTAGCAGAGAGGCTTTATCCAGCAACCGTTGGAAACTGATGCACAGACTCCCAGCCAAACACTAGTCAGAGCCTGGAGAATCCTGAGGAAGAAGGGGGGAAGGATGGTAAGAGCTAGAGGAGTCAAGGATACCATAAGAAAACCCATAGTCAACTAAGCTGGGCTCACAGGGGCTCCAAGAGACTGAACTGCCAGCCAGGGACCCTGCATGGTATTTACTTAGGTCCTCTGCACATACAGTTGTGTTGCTTGGTGTTCTTGTAGGACTCTCAACAGTGGGGCTGTCTCTGACTTGTTACCTGCCTTTGAGACCCTTTCCTCCTACTGGGCACCCCCATTCAGCCTCAATAGAAAGAGGAGGTGTCTAGTTCTACTGCACTTGATATACAATTGCTGGTTGATATCTGTGGGAGGACTGCTCTTTCCTGAAAAGAAACGGAGGAATGGATGGGAGAATACCAAGGGAGGTGAGGAGGAGGGACTTAGAGTAGAGGAGGGAGGGGAAACTGTGGTTGGGATGTAAAATAAGGGGGGGGCAAGGAAACCAAGCCACATAAACTTTTAGGATAAGCTGCATAAGAGGGTTCCAATCTCTTTTTCCTCCTAGGGAGTCTCTCAACTTAATTCATAAGGTAGCAATACAATAACATTAAGGGGTTTTCTTGAGCAATAAATTTAGTATTGAATTTAAGAAAGACAAGACAAACAAACCACCACCACCACCAACAACAACAACAACACTCTAAAAGATTTAGCCAAAAGAATTTGAATTATACTTTTGTAGGAGGAAAGGAAGAAGCATTTTGTAACTAAGATAAAATTTACCCAGGTCAACATATCCATTGGGCCACTGTAGAAAGCATAATTGTATAGTTGTTAGGGCTTGCACAGTGCCCCCAGACCATTATCATTGGCTAGTTGGGGAGCATGTCATAATTTCAAAGAATCCTCCTGAGTATGCATAGTCTCTCAAAAGTCTTGATGCAGTTAAAAAGGCATTTGAAGGAAATGGAAGCAAACTCTCATAACAGAGAGGATTCTGGGCGGTGACCTCTGCTGTAATGGGGATAATGTAGAGAATAACAGGGAAACAGAGAGACATGCCATTTTCATACTGAGACACTGGCCACACAAAAGGCAAAGCAGGGAGACGATGGTAGGAAAGGGGCAGATGCAAAGGCTCTGAGCAGGCAGCAAACTTAGCTGATCCCACAGTAACAAGACCCATGTGCTTAAGAGGGCTGGGTTGACTGTGGGAGCCTGGGTTGACTTTTAGAACCAGTTGCTCTACATCTCTAGACTCAGTTCCACTCATGGTCATGGTTAGGCTCTACAGATAATCCTTCAAGAAGCAAGGGCACCTAAGAGAGAGAAGGCACTCATGATGTCATTTGAATGATTTGTGTGTGGTTGTGTCCTTTATAGACTGTGTACCCTGGTAAAAAGGAGGTGTATTCCAGGCTCTCAGTGGATGATTAAAAATCAGGATGACCATACTACATATAATTTAACTCATAAATTTAACTCAGGCACAGCAAAAATTCACAAAAATCGATGACAATATGCTGAAATAAAAGTATATGAACTTGGTCTCTTTCAAAATATGTCATTATGTTTGATGGTCATTTGTAATTGTCATTTTGAGTACATCTGCAATTTTGGATACACTTGTGAAGGATTTTTTCTTAATTAAATCATTTTGAGTGGGAAGACCCATTTTTAATCCATGTCTTTTGAGGTGAGAAGATCTGGGCCACACTGTTTGCTGGGAGCCTATGTAAAGGGCACGGAAGAAGGAATCTTGCTTCTTGCCTGCCTGCTCTTGTCCTCGATAGTAAGTTCATTCCTTCCCTGGCATTAGAGCCTACTTCTTTGGGATTACAGTGAATACTGAAGACCAGCTGAGACATCCAGCCTCATGAACTGAACAACTATTAGATCGGTGGACCTTCCGATAGCTACTGTTGGATTAGCTGGACCACTGCCAGCAAGCCATTCTAATAAATCCCCTTTACACACACACACACACACACACACACACACACACACACACACCCCTGTATTCACTTTCTAAGTTCTCGTCCTCTGGAGAATCCTGACTAATATATTATGTTTCCATTCTTCACTTCAGCTTCTTTTTTATGTCTGGTCGGCCAGGATCAGTGCTTTCTCACTCTGGGTCATTGTTTAATGAAATAAGGCTCATTTGAACACACGTACTATGACACCTCAATCATCAGTCTGATAACTAACATTGCTACAAAGAAGTGTCTAACAGCAAGTGGTGTGTACAGACAGCGTTGATATGTTGAATGATGGGATGATTACCATCCTGGGTGGGTAGAAGTCAGAGGGTCTGAGATTACATCATGCTACATCGAGTACTATGTAGTTGCAAACTAATTATTTCTAGAGTGTCATTTGTCATTGTTCTTATAGCATGTTTGACTGTAAAAACAATTCGAACTGTAGGTAAGGATGAGTTATTTAGTAGACTCACAGAAAAGGATGGTGAAAGGGCCCACTGCAAACTGCAGGGTTCATTTTTTAAAGAAAGAATTTAATAGTTTTAAAATGTGTCTTTCTGACTATGATCCATGACCCTATGATTTTGGATGATCAAACCATATCTTCTCGAAATGAAGTTAAGTTGGTTGAAATGTTGTCATGGGGAACCACTAGTAGTTAAACAAAACAAAACAAAACACCCTTAGTATCTCCTTGCTAACCTTTATTGATTATATGATTTTTGTGAAATTTATTTTTATTGAAAATCCCTAATAAAGATCAACATGGCAGGCATCTGATGAGAATGATATGGGTCCAAACCTCCCAAATGTGACCTCTTCCCAGTGTCCAGTGGATGTCTGTCCCTGTCTCTGCTACTGTTTCCCAAGATGTTTATGTGGTCTACACTGGGACTTCTTGAGTAGAGAGGGGATACTGAATTAGATAGTCCATTGAGAGGACATGAAGTCCTAGCTGACTCCTGCAGACCTCATGTCCATGATAAAAATCAGATTTTCCTGGGCATCCACCAGTGGATAAGGAGACATTAAAATGAACCCAGATGAGACTCTAGTAGTCTAGATAAGTACCATCTGCCCAAAGTTACTTTATGGCCTCTCTCTCTCTCTCTCTCTCTCTCTCTCTCTCTCTCTCTCTCTCACACACACACACACACACACACACACACACTCACTACATATTCACACATACATGTACGAGTAAAATGAGTAGTTTTGGGGGCTTTCCTACACATGTTCTTTCAATCCCACTTTAGCTCCCAAATAAAGACACAGAGACTTTACAGTTATTAAAAGGCTTCAAACATTATAGCTGGCAGACACTCTTATATTCCAACCCAACTATGCTGGTCTGGACTACTCCCCAGCTCTGTGGCCCTTTACCTGCCATCTGAGTCTTGCCCTTGTTCACTCTGGATTAAGTGTGTCTTCATGCAGTCTCGCTTGGTGATCTGCTCATGGTGAATCCTCATAGTCTATATCCTCTGCCTCTGCCTCTGTCTCTGTCTCCATCTCTGTCTATCTCTCTGTTCTCTGTCTCTCTGTCTCTGTCTTAGATCCCCTGACTGGGATCAGAAGTACTGCTTCCCCTCTCCTCCTGCCCAGCTATTGGCTGCAGCTCTTTATTAACAATTCAGAGGAGATGAAAAATAATTTTTACATAACATTGAGACAGAAGATGCTTGACAGTGCCAACATCTGGACTGCAACTAGATCTTTGGACACAGTAATCACCATTTGAATACATACTGCACAAAACCATCCCCCCCACAAATATATACATATGTATATATTTATATCTACATCTATATATATGGAGAGAGAGGCAGAGAGAGAGAGAGAGAGAGAGAGAGAGAGAGAGAGAGAGAGTGAGTTATGGAGCTTTATGGAGCTTCTACAAAGCTGTGGCTTTCTAGCATACCTCTGAGCACAGAGAAGCCCAGTGTGAGTGGAACATAGACAGTGTCTCAACTCAGAGTAGCCATGGCATAACTCAGAAGAGATTCAGGTCATTCCTAGGTTTTGGGACCTTAGGCTGCTTTTGAGCCTCGGTTTTCCTCTCTAGAAAGGGGACCAATTATAGGGCCTGTGTCTAACTGAATTTCAGCTGCACTTGTCTTTGATGCTCTGGCTAAGTTCTCTGGGGATCTCACTTAGAAACAACCTTGGTCACTCCTACCTATGGGGATCCTCACAGTAGGTGCTCAGCTAGTTCTTCCGTGGATCCAGCTGGGCAAGCAGCTGTCCTTGTGGACCTCTGAGCACACTGTGACCACATGCTCCAACAAGCTTGCTATATCATGGTTCATGCTCTTGGCCAAGGAGCTTAAATCTCATAGGAGACTCTAAGAAATGAATTCTTTCTGAGACTCACACCAACATCTGAACCAACTTGACAATAGCAAATACTTAATGATATTGACCACCTCTCTCTTGTCAAAGATTATAGCTTCTCTGTCTAAAATTAATGTTTAATAGCTTCTCAATCTTTTCTTCTGCACGAAGCACTCTCTCTCTTTTCATAACCCCCGCTGAAAACTCATATGTCACAAATGAAATACATTAAACTCCCAGGAGTCAGGAAGTCCAATGGTGCTTGAGAAAAATCATAACTCAGTAAGAAAAATCTTCAAAAATGCTTTTATTAGTTTCTTGAATAATGGAATTATTATCTGTTCTTGTTTAGTCTTAGTTAACTGCAACTGAAAAAATAAGAATAAAATAAATTAAGCTCTCCATTTTAAGGGGTAGCTCAAATACTCATTTTCCTTAAAAAATAAGTCTAATCTAGCCAGCATGAACTTGACTAGGTGAGTATTTTCCTTAATATCCATTGGGGGTGGGGTGGGACTCGAGAAATGGCTCAGAAGTTAAGAGCACTTCATGCTTTGCATAGGTGGAGGACATGGGTTCAATTCCCAGAACCCATGTGGTGGCTCAAAACCATTGTATCTCTAGTTCCAGGGACTCTGATGCCCTCTTCTGGCCTCTGTGAGCACCAATGTGCTAGACATCCATGCAGGCAAAGTCCTCATACACATAAAATAAAAAAGCTCATTGAAGGTACTCTATGTCCCTCAGTAAACATCAAATCCGTTCATAGGCAAAGCTATTGCACGTGTACAAAATAGTTATTTTGAATTAAATTCTTTATGATTTATTATCCATAAATAAATAAGTAAAATTTTAATGAATCCACGGAGAGCTCCCATTCTTTCATGGGAATACTAGCTACTGACACAGGATTCTCACCTTCTTGCCTTGGTGTTTATTGCCACCTACTCACTTCCACTTGGTCAGAGACTGGTGCCTCCATGGAATGCTAGCAACCTTGTGCAATCTGCATAGGCAGTGTGGCAAGGACCAGACTGATTTTTTTTGTCGAATGTCTTGTGGTCTTTCCACACCATGGGCTTGATCTTAGCTGTTTATAGGCAGGTGCAGTTTCTCAGTTGTCTTTCTGGTAGTGAGAATCCTGATTTCAGATAGGGTGTGACTTCCCATCTTCTTTGGGCACATCTTGAGATGCTGTGTGGAGAGGTACCCTCCCCCTCCTGCCTCTGTGTTCTTGTACCACTGCTCAGGGTACAAGGGAATTGGTCCCTTGGAGTACTTTCCTGATTCTGCTGTACAGGAGTGAACTGACTCATCCCAAGGAACTCTGAGGCCGCTGAATCTATCCGATCAAGCTCTGCCTTGTTGTCCATTACCTCCCTGACTTCCACCCCAGGATTCAAGTCTTCATTTGTTTGCTCTCAGTACCATTACAATGAATAATTGTGTGGTCCTGCCTTTCTGTAGTGTCCCTGCTTTGCTCATTAGCCTTGTGTCTCAGAGATGCATTTGGCAAGTGGGTCATTTATGAAAATGGGGTGGCCACCCCATTTTCAGTAGTCACAAGAAGCATAAGCTGAGGTAGGACAACAGTCTGCAGGGTCTGAATGACAGACCTTTCCAGGGGAGATTCAAACCAGAGTACATGTAGAGAGAGGAACCTTCTAGACAGTGCTGCTTGTTTGTGTGGTACTTCACCCACTCTGCAGTCACCTAGGTTACACAGTACCGAGCCTGGCTTTTCTCTTCCCCCTACTGATGTTGTCCTAGGAAGGGATCTAGGGCACTTGGCCACTCCAGCAATACATTCCACAGGAATGTGGAGATGTGTATTAGGATTCTGAGTCTCATCCTAACTTCCTGCTTGACAAGCCAGGTTTAAAAACCTGGGTTTGATCTATCCCACTAAGATAGTAACAATCGTTAATGTGAGAAGATTTTGTGATTCTGAGGAAGGCCATTGGTGGAAGTTCCTTGGAGAGTGGCCCTGTATATGTGGTTTTCAGATCCTTTGCTGTGATGTGGTTTGCCATGCTCACCATGAATCCAGAGACAGATGTGACTGGGATGCTGAGAGAAGGAAGAAAAGATAAACAGAGACACACTGAAAAACTGAGATCGGATGGACTTGGAGAGTCCTTGATGGGGAAATCACAGCACTCCATAAGCTCAGTATGTTTATTATATATGGTTGAACAGGGAGGTGGAGTTTTTACACACAGATAAACACAAACACAGAAATGTTGCATAAAGATGACAGGGGGGTAGGTTTACCAAATCTTGGTATAAGCAGTCACTGTAGGGGAGTGGTCTTTAGGTCATAAATATCTTGGGAGAGAAAACTATAGTGGATATTTTCTTATATACTATCAATATCCACACATAGACCAGAGGAAGGCTCTGCCATCACTCTGTGCCTCACATTGGATGGTGCTAATGGTGGTGGTAGTGATGGGGATGATGTGACTTTGCCATTTTCCCATGGATCTGAGAGTATGGTCCTTCATATGTCAACAGCAAGCATCATTCAAGACTTCACTCATTCCATACTACAATGGTTGGTATGAACCATGATGCTGTCACTGTCAGCACTTGCATGAGTATTTACTGTTCTCCCTCCATTGCCTTCTTGCATTTTCCCTTAATCCAGAAGGTAGACAAGATTTTCATACAAAAAACAAATCAGCAGAGCTCGTTAGTCTTGCTAACTGGCCTTGAGAACACATTTAGACAGAGGAATAGCACTACAGTCATAGGAGACCTGGGTTGGGACTACTCACTCAGGCAGGGTCAGAACATGAGACTAGCAGGATGGTTAGCCCTGTTAACGAGTTAAGGGTTAAAAGGTACCAAGAAGGTTATTGGAATGGACCACAGTTGCTGGGACTGGGATGGGCCTGTTTAGGGACACTCAGTCTGACTTCGAGATGTAGAGAGGTTAAGGAAGAGGACCCAGCTCACTGTGGGTAGTGGCAGCCCTGGGCAGGTGGTTCTGGGTGTTGTAAGAAGGGTGACTGAGCAAGCCATGGGGACAAGCCAGTAAGCAGAACTCCTCCATTGCCTCTGCATCAGCTCCTGCCTCCAAGGTTCCAGCCCTGAAGTCTTTGAATGATGGACTACAAATGAAATTCAATCTTTCCTCTCCAGGTTGCTTTTGATCACGGTGGTTTGTCACAGCAATAGAAACCCTAAGTCACACATGCACTCATAAGAGTGTTTATCTCAGTCTCAGAGGACCCTGACATGCAGGGAGGCCCCAGGATTGTCCAGTGTCAGGGGACTTCTTAGGGTGAGAAGATGTCTGTGTCTTTGCCTATTTCTGCCTACTATAACGGTATGGTCAGGAGGACATGGCAGAGGTTGGAGCTGGGACCAGCCTTAGCACTTACCTGTGCAATCTTTGTATCTTAGATCCTCAAGAGTGGCAAATAAGGATCCTGAGTAGATGAGGTTAAGTTCTGGGCTCCCCAAATTGAACTGCCTCCTGATGTTCCTGGGCTATTTGCTTGCTCTCCATGTCACTTGGCTCTTCAACTCATGGAAAATGGCCTTGTTGGATCCTGCTGGTGTGCTCCCCAGTGACCTAGCCATAAAACCTTGGGACAGGCCAGGCTGACCAGAAAGCTACACTTAGTCCTGTAATATCCTATGCAGCTACAGGCTACATGTGGATTTTGATGTCAGGGATCATCTAGGCTTCATAAACTGCTTCTTGCTCATTAAGCAGGTTTGAGCCCAGAGAGAAGTTCATCTTCCTTTCTACTCCCTGGCTTCTGAGCTTTGATTGATACCCTGCCATTTCTAGCCCTCTTCTGGATGAGGATGTTCTTCTAGACATAGTTTGCTTCAAATCATCTTAGACTCTGCCTAGAGCCCATGTTTTGGGAGACTAGAATGTATCTTTAGGACAGTTTTCTTTTTTGCGATATCACACTTCTGAAAAACATAAAAGAGCCTTTGCCACTGAAATGACTGTGAATAGTGGAGTTATTGACCAGCTGGAAGGTGGGAATGAAGGAAACACAGATAAGCAACACATAACTGGCTTTGGGTGGATACCCAACCCATGGTGGGTATTATCAGGAAGACAGGAGCAAGAGCCCCAGCATTCTGAGGGGTGGCACCATTTGATTGCTAGTTTGGAAGCTATTATTGGGGCTTCTGTTGAGAATAAACTTTGGATGTTTTGAGGTCCATAAGGAGGATGGGATAGGAACACAGTGTGGGCTGAGGGTGAACACAGCCGTATCTGTTAGAAAGCCAAAGGCTATGACAGCAGGTTAGATAAGGGCCCTGAGAGGAAGGTCAAAATCAAGGATGGCACTAAGTCACTGAGCATCTGGAATAGATTAATCACCCTTAGCTGAGATGGGAAGCCTGTGTTAGGGAGAGGTTTGTGCTTGGGCCTGGGCAGGTTGAGTCTGAGATGTCATTAGACACATGCACAGGGGAACTGTTGTTTAATGCTTGTGTCTGACCTCTGTGTGGAGTCTTTCTCATCCTCCCTGTCCCACCTTTCTCCTGCCAAGTGTTCTGCTATGTCTTCAGAGTCCTTACCAGAGGCTGTGCTCTGATATGGTAGAGTTACTTCAAATGGCTTTGTAGAGGTTTGAGTAAACCACCATAGGGTTTGCTCCTGGAATGTGGATAGTTATCTGGGCCTTAGTGTGTCCATGGAATTGTGCAGCCATTCCTTAGCTCAGTTTTGAATATTTTTGTCACACACTAGAAGATACTCCACACTTATTACTAAACACCCTCCATTTGCTATAATGGTTATTTAAAATATCAGTTACTCCTATTTTAAGCCTGTCTGCAAGCCTCTTAAAGATAGAGGCCACATGCTATTTGTTTTGACATTACTGGCTTATAATAATTATCAAAATAGCTCTTAAATGAATAAGCAATAGTTTGAAATCAACGTGCTTACAAATGTGAATACAGGGTTGTGTATCTTTAAGGCAGAACAGTCTCTTTGGAGTCCTCTGTGTGGTTGTCCTTAGTTATTTTTCAAACTTACTTGAATTTAAACCAACAGAAGTTTATAGAGATAGATGATCATTACTTTTTGTTTCTTGGCTACATCTCTCTAGCATCTGTTGTAAACAAAACAGAAAAGCATCTTTCCAATCCAGTGCAGATATCTCAAATGCAAGGAAGCCAATGATGAAAAATGTAGTACCAAAGGTCGGACTATTATAAACTCACAACCCAAGTCACATCTGCTCATTAAACTGAATCCCAAAGAACAACAATAAGAGCACAGAGATGCCTGCAAGTCTCCTGGGGAAACAGAATTGTTGGTAAATGCTTGGTTTAACCATTATTCCTCTGCAGTGTGCACATTAGCTCATGTTTCTGGATTCACTCTACATGCTGCTGGAGGTAAGCAGGCATCACGGTGTGGACCTTCTCCAACACCTGTGTTCCAGAGTCCAGGAGATAGAGTCAACCTTGGGGCCTTTTAGTGAGCAGTGGTGAGGGCAGCCAAGAGCAGACAGCGTGCTGTGTTAATTCGAGCAGGAGGAAATACTGGTTAGCCCTGTGCAGGATTCAGTAGGGCTCTCCCAGGGTTCTTAGAAGACTTAGCATCTTTTGGTTTAATGATGTCGTGTATGGAACGATAATGGTGCTGATGAGCAGTGGACTTGTTTGCTTCCCTGAGGCTGGGTATCATGATTCCTGAGACCGTCATGGCCACATCTCTTTGCTGTGCTTTCATGGAACACAGCACTCAGCCTCAGAGTATAACAATGTCTTGCCTGTTTCTATCCCGTCTTCAACTGTGTCTTAGTAGTCCCATCTTGTCTTGCCCAAAACTAAAGGTGAACTAGAGATACACAAACTGCCAGGTATAGTTTGAGGTGCTGGTGGTGCAGGCATGAGGGAAGCAGTTGGTCCATGACCATAGAACTAACATTCTGTGGGTCAGGAGGGAGTAAGATGACAAGGAAGAAGCAACAGCAGACGCACAGTGTGGAAAAAACACAACAGAGGAAGAGAACAGCAAGTGCCGGAGCAGCTGGAGCAGCTGGATGTGATTGTTTACAAAGGATGGTCAAGGAAGGTGTTTCTGATAACACTGATCCAGCTAAGGAAGCCAAGGAGGACCTGTGCACACTGGCATACAAGCACAAAAGCCCCAAGACAGGAGCTCATACGGTGAGTTACTGAAATGTGAGTTGGATGTGGACCGAAAAGTTGCAGATTTATTTATCAGTGGGAGGACTTGGAAGGAGAGCATTGGTGAAACGGGTCACATAATCTTACACTACTGGCGTGTGTGTGTGTGTGTGTGTGTGTGTGTGTGTGTGTATAGAGGGGGTTTGGAGAGTTGGAGAGAGAGGATAATATGTTACCATGTAGTATGTACTCATGTGCATGTGTGTGTTGGTGCATGAGCCCATGTGTGTATGCCTAAGAAGGCCAGAGAAGGGCATTGGCTATCGTCTTCTGTCACTCTCCCCTTGCTGCTTTGAAGCAAGGTCTTTTCCTGAACATGGAACTCTTATTTTTCAGTGAAGATGGCACAGACACTGGTTTTACAATCAAAACTATAAAACTAACAATCTTAGCTATACTCAAAGAGCTAGCTGAAGACCACTTCAAATATATTGATGGAGCCAGGAAATGCTATCTAGAGTATCAGTGGAAGTGCAGGAAACTGAAGGAGGAGATGGGAATTCTTAAGCTAAGCAGTATCTTAGCTGATATGGAAAACCCAGCCTTTGCTCTAGACTTCTAGAGTTGCAATTATGTTTCAAGTTTATGATAATTCACCTTTAATTAGAACCAAGCCAGATACAACACACACATACATGTGAGTTGAGGTATGCCCTGCTATATCAGTTCTACTTGTATCAAACAGACAGTGGATTTTAAATCAGAACTGACTAGAATTCATGAGGATAATATTGTCATAAAATGAATAAACTCATCAAGAAGACATAATAGCAATAAACATATATAAAACCAGAGTATAACCATAAAATATAAGGAACAGATGTGTCAGAACTGAAAGGAAGAGCAAAGCTCTCTAACAGCTGGAGGCTTTAGCATTCCACTTTTAGCAATGAACACAACAGATACAGACTCAATGTCAGCAGAGGGTCTGAGTGGGAAGAAGAGTCCTCAGGAGTAGCTCAGTGTGTGTAATCCACTCCGCTTCACAGAAAAGGAAGAACCCAATATGCTGAGGTCAAAATAAACAACAATTAGCACATAAGGATGTGATCTGGGGTAGAAATCACATACAATGGTGGACAGGGCTATTTCATAGCAAGGGGACTTGCACATGAGATTAAATCTGGCTTGGTTTCTAATTAAAGCTGCATTGTCATAAACTTGAAATACAGTGGCAGTCTCTAGAAGTCTAGAGTGTGAAACAATAAAGAAAACGACTGAAAATGCTTAGGTCATTTGAATTAGACACAAAATCTAAGGCAATGTGGGAGGAGTGGAGAAACACAGTCACAAAAGGTTGGAGGCTAAAGAGAAGTGGAAGAGAGAAGCCCTAAAGCCCTCTATGCTGCCTACTTGTTATCAGCTTGACACAGACTAGAGAGTTCTTGGAAGAGCAACCTCTACTGAGGAATTGCTTCCATCAGTTTGGCCCTGAAGACATACCTGTGGGACTACTGTCTTGGTGGATGATTGACAAGATCGGGCCCAGTTAATTGTAGGCGTTACCATTTGTGGGCAGGTGGGCTTGGCTGTGTAAGGACTCCGGCTGAGTATGAACAGCCAGTCAGCAGCGTTCCTCTGTGGTGTTGGTTTCAGTTCTGCCTCCGTGTTCCTGCCTTGAGCTTCCCTCCATGATGGACCGTAAAATGTATGATGAAATACAATCTTTTCTAAGTTGCTTTTGGTCATGGTGTTTATCACAGCAACAAAGAGTAATAAGTATACCTTCTGACAGTAAATACTCAAAATTATATGAACTAAACTATTAATTTAAAATGCAGAGACTCATAGAATGAATTAAAACTGGCCTAACTGTATGCTATCTACAAAAGGCTCAATTTAAATATAAGACACACAGTGTTGAAGTATAAGGGTAGTTGAAGTATGCTCTGCTATATCAGTTCTACTAGCATCAGACAGACAGCAGATTTTAAATAAAAATTGACCACAAGACACAAGGTCAATATTATCATAAAAGAATAAATTCATCAAGAAGACATAACAGTAATAAACATACATAAAACCAGAATATAACCAAAAGGTATAAGGAACAGAAGTGTCAGAACTGAATGGAAAAGCAAAGGTCTCTTAACAGTTGGAGGCTTTAGCATTCCACTTTCAGCAATGAATGCAACAGATACACACTCAGTGTCAGCACAGGAACCAAAGCCACGAAAACCACTACAGACTACCAGAATTAACATATGTCAACAACCCTCCAGTCAGTACCAAGAACAGTGTGCATGTTCTTCTGAAGTCTACACAGGATACGCTGGAAGATGAGTCTTATCTATGTTAGGCCACAGTAAGTCTCAATAAACTACTAGATTGAAATTGTAGGAAGTCTCATCTGTCTTTAAAGGAATCTGACACTAGAAATCAGTTACAGAGGGATGGCTGAAAAGTCATGCTTATGTAGAAATTAAATATTTTATGTAAGCTGTAGATCAAAGGAGGAATTAAGAAATGCTTTAAATGAATGAAAAAAATCACAAAAACCAAGAATCATGATTCAGAAAAAAGAGTGGTCATAGGGAAATTAATAACTAAATATCTAGAGTAATACAGCAGAAAGATATCAAACGAGCCATGTACCTCCATATCCCAGGTAACTAACCATGACTAGCAGTCTAAAGCTAAATCAAGAAGATGGGAAAATAACAAGCAGAGCTAAACTGATAAGCCTTTAATATAATAAATACAAAAAAGGGAAAGAATAAACTTACAAATTAGAGGAATACCTCAACAAGGACCATAGAAATAGAAAATATCAAGATCAATTACAATGTATTATCCACCAACAGATCAGAGAGCCAGAAGAAACTCCTAGAGACAGACAACTGGCTAATCACAAAGAAACAGAAAATTGAAAAGCTCAATGTGCAATGAGATTGAATTCAGTGAAGATGCGTCTAGAGCCATTATCTGATGACGTGTGATAGCTAATAAAAACCAACGCTGAACCTTCTGAACTCTTTCAGAAGTTGAAGAGGACTGAACATTTCATAACTCGTTCTATGAGGCCAGCATTATACAGATAGACAAAAGCTAAAGATGCTACAAGAACGTCCCTCTAGGGATACCTCCAGAAAATATCAGCAGACTGAAGGTAGCTGCCAGTTAAGCAGAACCAAGAGGAATTTATCCAGGAATTCCAGGGTGGTAAGAAAATCAATGTAAGACATCATGCTAATAAATGTAGATGGAGGGAACCATACTCATCTCAACTGGTGCAAATGAAAATGGCTGAATGTCACCTCAGTACCAGACACCTTCTGGTAGAAGGGGTCAGAGTAGAGAATGATCTAGAAATGTCAGTAATGAGACACAGGATCAGTGAACTGAGAGCAGAGGGGATCAAGTGTGGGGGTGGGAGCAGATGTCTGAGGAGGATGTCTTCTTTGTATGGACCCCCAAATTGACTAGAGGCTGAAGGAAGAGATCCAATATTTTATGATGAGAAAGTGTGAAGGATTTGATGCTTAGAATAGATGAGAGAAGCTGCATGGTCAAGGGCCAGTTCTGGAACTTCTGGTGGTCACACAGAGAAGTAGCAGCTGATGAAAGCACTCTGTTTAAGGAAACGGATGAACACAGGGGCTAGTGAATGGATCACAACCATGGCTTGAGTGCTTCCATTCAACTTTCCCGGAGCCTTGGCTAGAATTGGACCTCATCTGTTCTCTCTGAATAAATGCAAAAAAAAATTGATGCCCTTGACTTTATTGTCAATCTACAGCTTTCTTTTAGTCACGTGAGGATCCTGGCAGATGTGTAATGTCTTTCAGAGCCTGCAGGCTTTTGAGAAAGGCATAGGAGAATGATGCCCTCCCTTTTGGAAAATAAGTAGAATACTGAACACAGCTGCTTGTCTGGAACTGGAGCCAGTGTGGCCTCTGCATTGTGTGGTGCACAGATAGTACCTGTGAGCTTCAAGTGTGTGTTCTGGCTCTTCTGGGGACAGCTGTGGCATTACATAAGGTATATGCACAAACATCTTCAACACCAACTTCAAATTGATTCCTCTTGTCACTGGAGAGATGCAGGCTAAGTCTCCCCAGTTCAGCTGGAACTTGGTTGTTTGGATGATTCAGAGCTGAAAGATAATTCTAGGACCCCAGGTCTAAATGCTGTTTGAGCTAAGATGCTGTTGTATCCTTTAAGGTTGGGTCTGAGACCAGGTGTGCCTGCCTTTATAAAATGAGGTCATTTATTCACTTGGTCTTAACGTCAGATTCTTCCATTTCAGATACCTTCCTCCCCTCCAACACCAGGACATGCCAAATTTCAAAGCACTTTCTCAGGAGTTTCATGAGCAAATGTGTCCAGCTGTTCCCATCGTCAAGAGGGGTGGAGGAGAGATGAGAAGAGCCAACTGTTTCTTCAAGCACACTTTGTCTTCCTCCTTTCTCATGCTCACTTCATAGGGCAGGATTTAACATGACTAGAGCAAGACTTTTGTATTGAAGGCAAATGATGGATCCGGGTGTATGTCCACACTGAGTGAATCACAGCCTGAAGAATGAAAACCTGGGAGAGTCAGAACTTACATTTTTCACTGTGCAGGAAGAATGTCTTGCTTGGTCCTGGAACTTCCTAGGGTGGACTGGGGGAGAAGATATGAGCTCAGTGTAGCCTGGTGGCATTGGAAGCAGGTGTGGCTTTACTGTCAGGATCAGGATGTGTTCCTTTCATTTCCTGGAGGCAGGAGTTTCAGCCACTCGAATAGCCAGGTTGACCCCTCTCTTGCCCTTGTACACTGTATTATGTCCTGCCCCTGAAAGTGTTATGTTTAATCTTTAACTCTCAATGTCATGCGTTATAAAAGGTCATGAGGGTACAGGTCTCCAGAATGGGATACATTAGTGCCTTTGTAAAAAGAGAAGCAAATACCAGAGACTACTATTTTCCATATAAGAAGAGAGATGACCATGTGCGAGACAGAACATGAGCCTTCACCAGCAACTTAGTCAATTGACATCTTGATCTTGGACTTCTACCTTCCACCTCTGTGAATAGTGCTTGCATATTATTGAGCCTCTGGGTGTGGTGACGCCTTTCCAGGCTGATTGACACAGGCTATCTTATATTGAGCCTTCACTGAATCTCTCTTGGTGCTCCATGGGATACCTCAATCCTATTCAGGATTTCACTTTGGAATTGTGAGAGGTTCTGAGAAGTCTTTTCTGTGCCCAAGATGGACTCTCCCCTTAGAGTTCATCTAGCTATGGGGTCGACCTTACACGCAAGACCCATCCATCCCAGAGTGTGCTCAATCCAGATTCCTGCAGATCTGGTTCTCATCTTCTAGCCCTGTGTTCTCAGCATCCAGAGCAATATCTAGGGTCTGGGATCTGATCATCAAACATGCTCAGGAGAAAGAACCCAGTGAATTTCACTGGTAAGCCAAGGAGAGAATCTGAATAGTAAATTATCACCAAAGTGCAATGGTCTATTTTTGCAAAATGCAGGCACGAGACTGGTGGTACTCTGACCTTTTGGTTTGAATCAACTTATAAACCCTTTGATGGTCTACTTCACTTCACATGTTTGATATGACTATAATGTCACTCAAAGATAAACAGATCCACCAAGGAAGCCTTCTGTGAACTGAGGCGAGGAGACACATGTGCCCATACTTTTGATGTCCGTCAAAATATCTTACCAACATTTCCTTTTCAGGAAATTAGGATACACTACCATTGCTTAGGACTTATTTATAATTCCCAATGACTTTTTGGATATATTTTTTTCCTACTAGAAACACAGCTTTCTCATCAGACTATAAGTTTAGGAATTAAAAATGTTCTCTTGTTTGCATTCCACTGTGAAGGGAAAAAGGCAAAGCAAGATTCCCAATCTTGGAATCGTGAGGTACTGCACTGCAGACGGAAGAGTGTGAAGTGGTCTTTTTAATGTCACCCCCATGCTTCACAGGTGCATCCTTCATATGTACACACTCACACCCACTCGGGGTCAGGAAGGAGGTTTTCCAGGTTTCCAGGTTTGGTCAGTAGATTCCCCTGGCAGCCCCGAGACATCCCTCCAACAGTATGGCTTTGTTAAACAGCTCTGCATTTTAAGTATTAAGTTGCACTTGGACTTAGCATGGCGAAGAAATTTGGAAGAATACAACCCACAGAAAGCCATGTTTATTCACCCGGCCCTGCCCTTGTTATTTCTTGTTCTTTGGACCCACACAGAACTTCTTACAATAATTAATTGCTTAGGGTTTATTTTCTGGTCCTGTTGACTTCATGTTTACTCTCTGTTTCCCAGGATACTGACAAGTAAATGGGGTGAAAAGGCCTTTGACATGCTCTGTGCATGGTCCTGTTCCAATATATTTGGCCATGGCATCTCAAGGTCAAAGCATGAGAATAGATGTCAGAAGGGCCCTGTCCAGCATCTTGGCTGTACTATCAGATGACCTGGGGACATATCACCCTCTCTCTGTCTGTCAGTTTTAATACTCTCCTCATCCAAGTAGACCATGGGTCATCTCTGATGTTAATTAGTTTGTTAGACATGTTGAAAACAAAACAACTAGAGAATTGTTGCCGAGGATATAAGAATGGGTTTCCAATCTGACACAGCATCTAGTTATACAGGACCCTCTTGAATCAACAATTTCATGTGATATTACCATGGTTTGTCTGGATTAAAAACATCGGGGCAAGGAGAAATCGTCCGTGAATGAGAGGACTCTTCATCTCTAGTGCCTGCCAAGATTGATGCTCAGTCAAGGACCAGTCTCCCCCACCCTCCACGATTCTCCATCTTCCAGTCTCAAGTCCCCATTTCACACCATGGTGGGTGAGGTGTGCTCACTGTGAGGTACTGCGGCCCTAGAGTTAAAGAGGGAGGGTCTTTCCCATCCTAACCATCTGTGGGGTATCTGTCTGCCTTAGTCTGTGTTCTTTTGCTAATCACACGGCTCTCAAGACTGCACACATTGTAAAGAAGAGCAAGCTTTTTAATTCTGCAGGTCTCAGTTAAGGGACTTCATCTGGTAATTACTTTCTTGCTTACTGAGTCCCAAGGCAGTGTTGAGCACTAGGTAGCCAGAGGTAGGATCTCTCTCTCTCTCTCTCCCTCTCTCTCTCTCTCTCTGTGCACATGCATGTTGTTCTGGTCTGTTACTTTTCTATTGCTGTGATAATTTTCAGTTGCTTATCAAGACAACTTATAGAAGGAAGAGTGTATTGGTGGTTTACAGTTCCAGAGGTTTAGAGACCATGACCATCATGGAGGAAGGTGGGGCATGGTGGCAGGCAGGTATCACAATGGAGCTGGAGCTGAAAACTCACATTTGATCCACAAGCACAAAGCAGGGTGAGATGGGGGAGGGGAGAGACTGGTGCTCTGGAAACCTCAATGTCTTTTTGCAATGACGTACTTCCTCCAACAGGTCCATATCTCCTAGTTCTTTCTAAACAGCTCCACTCACTGGAGTTCCAGTATTCAAATGGAGGGGAGGCATTCACATTTAAGCCACCACATGTCTGTCTGTCTGTCCCTCCCTTTCTCCTTCTTCCCTCCCACCCAGTTTTCATAAAGCCACCAGGATTTAATCATTAGAGTTAAACCCTAAAAACTGTGTTAAATCTTAACCAATTTACCAAAATCCCACCTCTTAACAGCATAGATTGTTCCCACCATTTAATACTTCACAATGGGAATTAAAGTCCAGTTGAAGATGAAGAAAGAACTACAGCATTACCTGTCTTCGTCAGCCTCAGTTTCTTCCTCTGAAAAATGGACAAAATACATGGGAAATTGCTGCTCCTAGCTCATCATATGCACTCAGTCTATGACAAATGTCATTTTAGATGATTTATAAATATACAGAATGAGGTGTCTCTAACTAGATTTTAAAATGAAGCATTTTGAAAACATTCTTATTTTACTTTTATGATTTTTAGAATTGCCAACTATGCCTAGTGTTTGTGGACATTCTGCATCAGTTTTTCTGGAAATTAATTCATGGGTTGAATGGACAAATATTATCTTTACCCTGTTATTTATTATTCTACTCTCTTTTTTCATAAGCTAAGAAATTTATCATAAACAATCCTGATATAAAATACCAATAAGTATAAAGTGAGTGGGATTATTATTTGGGGACTTTAAAAGGATGAGCAGTGAAAAACTGTCCTAGGCTAACAAGCAGCACACTTCTGACAAGGACCAGCTTATCCCAGTTCTGCCAGGTTAGTGAGAAAGCAGCTGTAAGCTAGAGTGTGGTTATACATCAGTCAAACCATGCAAATGTAGCGAGGGGTGCGGGTGGGCCTGCAGCTGCGTGGCACAGGCTTGTCATGTGCCCTCTGTCTCCTGTTTCTTATTTCATATGGAGGGTCAGGGTCAGCCTGAAGGCTCTAAAGTAAAGTGTGCTGAGTTTCCTCTAAAACTACCAGCTCAGACAAAAGGGGCTCATCCTTGTCTTTTATGTCTTGGGAAGAGGATCCATGTTCCTGTTCACACATGTTCTGGAGAGATGAATGCAGGTCACATCCCATCCATCTGCAGCGGTGGTGACTGAGGATCCATGGGCTTAGAGGGGGATTAGGCTCCCCCCCCCCCCCATGGCTTGGTTAGCTGTGAATACTTCCTCGTGCTATGTGCTTTATATTTCAAACACTTTCTTGCAGCTTCTTCTTCAAACTTTCCTTTGGTTTTGCCTCATCCTGTCCTTGCTTAGGTGTGGTTGGCTATTGTCATGCCTAATCTTGTTCAGACCCAGTTTAGGCAACGGCAGCTGCTGTGGAATCATGTTACAGTGCCTGTGTCAGGTCCTGAAGATAGAGCATGTCAACCATCTCTTTATCTTCTGTCCCTTGCAGCCTTTACATTTCCCTCCTGCTAGAAGGGAGTGGCGTAAATGTCCTCCTTGGGGATGAGCATGCACTTAATTCAGCAAAGAGCAGCATCTCTGATCTTTTGACCAGGTTTGCATCACCAGACATGGCTTTCTTCCTCTAGAGCAGGCCTCAAATCCAAGCAGAGAGCTCTATGGTAGAACTAAGCGCTGTGATACCAACAATATTGGTCTTTTTTCCTTGAGATGGCTTTGGCCATTAGAGGCTTTGTGCTTAACAAAGACATGTAAACATTTTTTCCTATTTTGGTGAAGAATGTCATTAGAATTTTTTGATGGGGATGGCACTGCAGAGGGGGTCCAGCTTGCTTTTGGTAACACAGCTACGCTCACAGTATTAATGCAACCAGTTCAGGGGCGGGTTTGTATGTTTCCATGTTCCAGTTTTTTCTTCAGAGTTTTAATCACAAGTGTCTTTAGCCTCTTTGTTGGGTTTATGCCTGTGTGGGTTTTGAGGCTCTTCTGAATGGGATTGTTTTTCTGATTTCTTTCTCAGCATGATTGTTATTGGTATATCGAATAGTCATTGTTTTTTGAGTATTGTTGTTGTAACTTGCCACTTGGCCGACAGTGTCAGGTCTAAATATTTCTGGTAGAGATTTCAGGGTGTTTAAAGTGCAGAATAGTATAATCTACACACAGAGATAATTAGATTTCTTCAACTCTTATCTCTTTAATTTCCCCTTTCCTATTTCTCTTGTTAAGATTTCAAGAGCAATGATGGATAGGAATGGAGTGAATATTTTATTTCTAATTTTACAGAAAATAATTCCATTTCTCCTATCTAGTGTAACATTGGTTATAGGTTTGTCATATAGAGATTTTATTATGACGAGGTATTTTTCTCTATTTCTAGTTTCTTCTGGCATGAGGGGATATTGAATATTGTCAAAGATCTAATTTGTGTCTATCGACAATCATGTTCATATTCTCGAACCTATTCATACAATGTATTACATTTATTGATTAGAATTTGCTGAGACATTCTTGAGCTGAAGCCAATTTGGCCATATTGTTTTACTTCTTGAATGTGATGTTGAATTCTTTTTGCAAGTATTTTATTGAGAATTGAATTCAACAGTAAGTTTCTCTGGGCCGTAGCCAATAGGGAGATGCTCTATTCCTTCTTCAGTCTCATTACTTGTGTGATAAGTCTGTTCACATCCTCTTGGTTTAATTTTGTAGGTCATACGTGTTTGGAAATTTATCCACTTATTCTGAATTATCGACTATGTTAAAATATAGATTTTTTACAAAGTATTTCATAATGATACTCTGGATTTCATATCTGTTGTAATCTTTCTCTTTTTACATCTAATTTTCTTAATTAATTTAAGTCTTCTCCGTCCTCTTAGCTGCCTTGGCTAGGGAGTTGTCAATTTTTTTTTTTTTTTTTACAAGAAACCAAGTTTTCATCACACTAGTTCATTGTATTATTTCTTTAGTGCATTCGTAAAATTAATTTCTTCATTGATTTTTATTATTTGTTTTCATCTGTTATTTTTGGCTTTTCTTTTTCTTGTGTTTCTAAGATCTTGAGCTGCTGGGTTGAGATTTCTCTGACTGTGTGTGGTGTGTGTGTGGTGTGTGTGTGTGTGTGTGTGTTGTGTGTGTGTGTTGTGTGTGTTGTGTGTGTGTGTGGTGTGTGTGTGTTGTGTGTGTTGTGTGTGTGTGGTGTGTGTGTGGTGTGTGTGTTGTGTGTGTGTGTGGTGTGTGTGTGTGTGGTGTGTATGTGTGTGGTGTGTGTGTGTGTGTGTGTGTGTTCTCTAGCTATAGAGCTTCCTTTTAGAGGTGTCTTCTAAGTATCTCAAAGGTTGCATGCAGTAAGTCATGTTTTCATTTCCATCTGATTCTAAGAGTTTTAAAATTTATTTCCTGACTTATCTGATGATCTGCTCATCTTTCAATAGTAATGTTCAAGCTACATGCATTTGCATAGTTTCTACAGTTACTCTTGGTCTCAGTATTTAGTTTTATTCCATTATGATCTGATAAGGTGTATGATGAAACTGTTTTAGTTCTTTCATTTTGTTAAGCATTGACTTGTAGTCTGGAAAGTAGCCTGTCATAAAGAAATTTCTATGGTTGCTCAGGAAAGCATGTGTTCTGGAGAGGTTGTGTAGAATATTCTGTAGACTTCAGTAAAGTCCATTTGACCTGTGATTTAGTTTAAGTCTGAGTTTCTCTTTTTGATATTTCTTTTGGGGGTCTGAAAAACCTAAGGATAAGAGTGGGGTATTGAAGTCTCCCACAATTATTCTATCTGGACCTTTATAGTCAATAGTGTTTGTTTCATGAGGTTGGATGAACAAATATTTGACATATGAATTTTATATCTTCTTGGTGAAGTACTCCTTTTATTAATGTGCAGTGACTTTTTTTTTTTTTGACACTCTTTGACACTCTTAGCTTGAAGCCTGCTTTATTGAAAACAAGACTGGCTACTCCTGTGTGTCTCCTCCTACCATTTGCTTGTTGTCCTTTGGGTTTCCATCTGTGTGACTCTTTACTAGTAAAGAATGGCTTTTGCAAGCAACAAATGATTGGGTCTTTTATTTTGAGCCAATTAGTCTGAATCATTTTACTGGAGATTTGAAATCATTAAAATGTACACTTAACATTGAGCAATATTTGCTGCTTCTCTTTATTTTTTAATTTTTAAAAGTATTCCCAGGAATTATCAGAAAATTAAAAAGTATTATTATTATTATTATTACTATTATTATTATTATTATCTAACAGTTTTCACTTGCTAGCATTTGGACAGCTAAAAGTTAGAGTCAAAGGCTTAAAACACATTGAGTGTAATGGAGCTCACAAGGCACCGTGGCCTAAGAAATATTCATTCACATAGTGAACGTAGTGTTTAGAGGAAGAAGAAATGGTAATGGTAAGGATGACACAGCATTAAGATTCAGTCAAAATGCAGGAGGTCCACTGCATCCTTAATAAGGTTAAGAAACAAAAGACACAGAGTAGTGTTAGGGTAAATGGAGTCTAGGAATTCTAATGAAAGAGGAAGTAAATTGTAATTGGAAAGTAAAAAGAAAACAGGAGGGCTGGCGAGATGGCTCAGCAGTTAAGAGCACTTAACTGGTTCCAGAGGACACAGGTTCAATTCTCCACACCCACAAGCAAGCTTACCATTGTCTGTAACTCCAGTTCCAGAGGATTTGACACTTTCTTCTGGCCTCTGCTATAGGCATTATATTCTTGTGCCCTATGTAAGAGTATCCTTATATTCAGATGCTGATTCTGTGCCCCAGTATCTGGCTTCAGTCCTTATTGTAAGAATCTCCTGTCTCAGTGTTCTGTAAACATTGCTCCTCATTTATTCCCTGATTGGCCAATAAAACTAGCTAATCAGCCAATGACTGCCCAGGGAAGAGAATAGGGTAGGACTTCTTCCTTGCTGGGGGAGAAAGCAGGAGAGAGAGGAAGAGGAATTAATTAAGGAGAGAGACCAGGGTTAACCATTAGAAAAGACCTGGGGTCCAGAGAGCCAGATCAGTACTAAAATGCAAGTTCCACTGGGATTTTGGCTGGGGGTAGCCAGATTAGTTTAGAAGTTCAGAATAGAATAATACCGATTGGTTGTTGTGCCCTGGATCAGTACTAAAATGCAAGTTTCACTGGGATTTTGGCTGGGGGTAGCCAGATTAGTTTAGAAGATCAGAATAGAATAATACTGATTGGTTGTTGTGCCCTTAAAGCTTGATAAATAGGCATAATAGTTCAGTCTCAATTATTTGAGAGCTATCTAGGTTAAGAGAAAGACTGTATACACTCATATAAAAATGCCACTACCCCTCCAAAGGTGGTGCATAGATGGATACAGCACACATTCTCTCCTCTCCCAATGAAGGTGGAGTGGAGATAGGCCTTAAAGTGGTAATTGTTGAGAACGAATATAGGTTGAAAGAGATAAATAATTGAATACTATGGGTGTAGAAAAGGATTAGATTTTACTATCATAAAATCTAATCAAGAAAGCAAAATCTAAACAAATACAAAGTAAAGATTAAAACACAAAAATTAAAAAGCACAATCAAAATGAAAAAACCTTAACAGCCATTCCTAGTTCTTCCTTGCTGGGGCACGCATGTGCCATTTCTCATTTTAATCGTCTTTTGGAGCTATTTCTGCTAGTGGGAGGCCAGCTGGCCTTCAAACCTCTTAGACCAGAATGGGCTCAATGAAGTGTGTCTCTGGTTGTCCAGCGCGTTAGACCAGAGTGGTCTGTCTGTATGTGAGGTGTCTTCTATCTTGCTGGCTGCTGGGTTTCTGTGTAGGGATCAGCTCTCCCTTAGGACTTTGCCATCCCTCAACCTAGGGTGCTTTCACTGTGCCAGCTACAGTCTTCTTTGTGTGCTGCACAGCAGGTGTTTCACACATGGGCTTGACTATCTCAGGCTCTGGCGCCCACAGTGTCTGTATTTACCTTTCCAGCTGAGTTTTTATTTTTATTTTTGGGTATTTATTTTATATACATTTCAAATGTTTCCCCTTTGGAACCCCCTTATTCCATTCCCCTTCCCCTGCCTCTATGAGGGTGCTCCCCACCCACCCACCCACTCTCATCTTCCCTCCCTAGCATTCCCCTACACTGGGGCATTGAAAACCCTCTGGTGCAAGGGCTTCTCCTCTCACTGATGTCCAACAAAGCCCGCCTCTGCCACATATGTGGCCAGTACCATGGGTTCCTCCAGGTGTATTCTTTGGTTGGTTGGTGGTCCAGTCTCCTGGAGCTCTGTGGGGTTTGACCAGTTGACACTGTTGCTCCCTCTATGGGGCTGCAAACTCCCTCAGCTCCTTTAGTTCCTTCTCCAACTCCTTCATCTGGACCCCACACTCAATCCAACGGTTGGTTTCGAGCATCCACCTCTGTATTTGTCAGGCTCTGCCTGAGCCTCTCTGGAGCTTATCATGCTTCCATCAGCAAGCATTTCCCAGCATCCACAAGAATATCCGGGTTTGGAGGCTGTATATGGGATGTATCCCCAGGTGGGGCAGTCTCTGGATGGCCTTTCCTTGATTCTACCTCACACCAGTCAGAATGGCTAAGATCAAAAACTCAGGTGACAGCAGATGCTGTCGAGGATGTGGAGAAAGAGGAACACTCCTCCATTGCTGGTGGGATTGCAAGCTGGTACAAGCACTCTGGAAATCAGTTTGGCAGATCCTCAGAAAATTGGACATAGTATTATCTGAGGATCCAGCTATACCACTCCTGGGCATATACCCTGAAGATGCTCCAACATGTAATAAAGATACATGCTCCACTATGTTCATAGCAGCCATATTTATAATAGCCAGAAGCTGGAAACAACCCAGATGTCTCTCAACAGAGGAATGGATACAGAAAATGTGGTACATTTACACAATGGAATACTACTCAGTTATTAAATTCATGAAATTAGTAGGCAAATGGATGGAACTTGAAAATATCCTGAGTGAGATAACTCAGTCACAAAAGAACAAACACGGTATGTACTCACTAATAAGTGGATATTAGCCCAAAAGTTCGGAACACCCAAGATTCAATTCACAGACCATATGAAGCCTAAGAAGAAGGAAGACCAAAATGTGGATGCTTCAGTGTTTCTTAGAAGGGTGAACAAAATACTCACAGGAGGAAATATGGAGACAAAGTGTAGAGCAGAGACTGAAGGAAAGGCCAGCTGGGCTTCTTATCTTGCAGGGTTCAGGCTGCTTTCCTGCCAGTATCCTGCAGTCTTTGTCTGAGTTTGTTTTTGTGTCCAGTCAGTTTGTGTTCAGTCAGCTCTCATGCGGTTCTCATGGTTTGGGGTTTCATCCCTTGCTTAGTCAGTGGGAGTGGAGGACTTTCTGGCTTGAAGGTGTAATTTTTCTACCCTCTCTGCTAGAAGTATATAGTCTTCTTCAAGACCAGCTCCCTACCTCACACTAGCCTAAGTGGTAGAGGGCAGGACCCCAACAGGATTCTACTTCATGCAGCCTGCAGATCTGCTCTTTTAGTTGTGTGTGTGTGTGTGTGTGTGTGTGTGTGTGTGTGTATGCATTCCTCCTAGAGACCTTAATATCATCTTTTGACTTGAAAATGTGCTCTCTTCAGTTTGTCTTGATCAAGCAAATATTCAGTGCTCTGTTTTAGGAATGTTTTGGAGTTTTCCTTCTTGTGGGGAGTGGATGTAGTCCTGAGTGACTGTTGTTGACTTGAGCACAGCAATGTCAGGGACCCCTGGAAATGGTGAAACCTTCCCTGGGTGAGGCTCAGAAAAATGGCAAAGCCTTCTTCCAGTCTAAGTACCAGTGTTTACCAGTGATTGACCACTGTGTGCAAAAACCTTCTGCTGCAGCTTTCTTCTCCTGGATGTCTGCAGCTGGAGACTGCTTCCCTAGAGACCCTGTACTGAGACTAGCTTGTGCTGTACACGGTAAACACACCCAGCTTTTGCATCTGATAGATGTCCTCCAAATGTCCTCCAGGGTGAGCACACCCACTCAATCCCACTCCCCCCCCACTCTCTCCCTTCCTCCCTCCTTCCCTTCCTCTCTCTGTCATGTCCTAATTTCCTCCTCTCCTCAGTCGGGTCCCCAGAAACAAACCACATGGAACAGGGCACTTTGTGTTATTGATTTTTCAAAAATGTGTATGGATGTTTTACCCTCAAGTATGTCTTTGCATCACACGTGTGAAGTGCCCACAAAGGCCCCAAGAGAGTGTTGGGTCATCTGGGACTGGAGTTATAGACAGTTGTGAGCTACCACGGGTGATCTGGGAATCAAACCCGAGTCTTGTGGGAGATTCTGAGCCATCTCTCCAGCCCCCTGTTGTAGTTAGTATTATTGAATAGCGATCTATTTCCTCCCTATGTCTTAGCACCGCCGACTGAGTCAGCTGCAAAGTATATCTATTCTATATCAACTAAAGGGAAGGACAGAGGTCAATGGCCTGACATTTCCAGGGGTGAATCTGGGTCTCAGTGACTCGTGGGTGTGGACCTGCTCTGTGTGATAATGCTGTGTTTAGGTGTGCAGGTGAATGCAGGTACAGCTTTAAGGTACAGCTTAAAGGAGCAAGCTAGGTCTGCATTTGGAGACTGCTAAAAGTTCCCAAGTTTCATGTGCTGTGTTCTTTCTCAGAAAGCATGAGTACTCTTTCATCCCAATGATGGATGGTTGGTAGGGACAGTTTTATAACTCTGCTAGAATGTTCTTTATTGAAAATGCAAATGAAATCATAGATACCGTGAGTGCTTGGTGGTGCTTGATCATATTCAGTCTTTGTTTCTCTCAAAAAGTAAGAGAGCCCATGGGGCATCTTGCTCCTGGCAATACATTTCATTATTTTAACTGTTTGGCAGTTCCTCAGTCATTTGTTTATAATTATTTACCAAGCCATGTATTTATGTTTTATTGTTATGCATCATTTTAACATCAACATTGAATAAAATAAATACATGTGTCTTGTTTATTAAAATTAATGTATTTCAAGACATTTAAAATTAATAAGACACAAAGCCAGGAAAACAAATCCCACTCACATTTCTAGCACTTGTCTACTGCTCATTGATACAAGGGCTTGTGCTTTTCCAGTCTTTATTACATGCATTCAGACAGATTGGCAGGCAGGCAGGCAAGCAGACAGGCAGACAGAAATAGAGAGATGAACATAGACACTGATCCCTACCATCACACCTCTACCTGTGTGTACCCTCACCTTATAGACATTTTAAGTTAATACCATGCCAGATTTCTGGTTCACACCTCTTATCTCAGTACTTGAAATACTGAGACAAAAAGTCCTATTTCAAGGCCAGCCTGGACCACATAACAGAAGTTAATATCGGCTCAACGGTATGAGAGACACCACAGAGCTTATAACCCGTTTCTTTACTGAATCCCACCCTGCATTCCACCCTGCATTTTGCTGTCAAGACTCTTTAGCAGAGTGGCGAGCTTATCCCTGCTACTTCTGTTTTTAAAATGAATGTCCTGTGAGAGAGGGCTCAGTGGTTAAGAGTACTTGCTGCTCTTGCAAAGGAACTGGGCTTGGTTCTCAGCGTTCACATGGTGACTCATAACTATCTCTAATTCTAGTTCCAGGAATCTGACAACCTCTTCTGCCTCCAAAAGCCTCTAGGAATGCACCTGGTGCCCATACATGCAGACAACACACACACACACACACACACTTTAAGTTCTGTATCCTAGGAACCCTGGTGATCCTGAGGAAGCTGGGTAGGCTCTTTCAGTGCACAGCACTAGAAAATATCTGTACACATACACACAGAGAGCTACATTCACTTTGGAGTTTGTCTGGTTTACATTATAACAAGCTGGAGTTCATACCAGTTTTTTGAGTCCAAACCACAGCATTTTGTCTAGCCTTCTCCTTTCCCTGACAATGAGAAACTCTCTATTTGTTTTATTTAACGATTAGTTCCATCCTAGCGAGTTCCTTTCTATATAGTGCAGCATCGATGTGTCGAAGGTTCCTGGATTCCTACTTCTCAGAAGTTCTCTAGGAATGTGTTTTGTCTCCTCAAAAGAAGTTGGGAAATGACCTCTGAGAAAATTTATATGTTGGCCTGGACAACCCTCCTCCTTTATACTAGTCCCATTCTGAATTTGTAACTTTTTTTTTTGACCCATTTAATGTAACAAGGGCCAGCTGTCTGACCCTTGGATTAGAATGGTCCATTGGGTCATGGTGGTGTCACCAGTGAGTACACAACCAAAGACAATGGTTCTTCCTGCCTCTCTGAGTCTAGCGGCAGCAACTATCTCAGCGGTGATAGATAAAGCTCTCAATCGTGCCTGACCATTGACAGACCCATTCATGCGCAAACTCAGTGCAAGCATCCACAGCTGCTGTCCTCTTGTGATGGGTGTGGCTCTGTCTTACCCAGAAGATGTCATTTTGCATCTTTTCCCTTACATCCATCTCTCCTCCTTGATGCTGCCTGATGCTTAGGGAAGAGACGACATCTCATTTAGTGCTGATCACGTCTCACTTATACCCAGCATCTTGTGTAGCCAAGAGTCTCTGGATTTACCATTTTTTATTAGAAAAAGATTAAAGTGAAGAGTAACCTCTGTACATAGGTTCAAATGTAAATATTTCCAAGGCAGTTTGATATTGTGTCAGTTGAGCTGAAGACCAGTATTCAGTTCTCCCAGGGTTCACAGCTTCAGATTGTTGACTAAGTTTAAGGTACTATGCATGCATTCCCTTCTGTGGAACAGGCTTCAAATCCAATACAGAAAGCTACCCCTGTAACAGTAATATCACTATTACATCTTCTCTGGCAAGTTGATCTCCTAGTACACAAAGTTCAGAGCTGGATAACATTACCACTGCATTTCCTTTTTTTCCCCATTAGTGAATTAATTTATTCACTTTACATTTCAAATGGAGCCCCTGCTCTCAGTCCTCTCCTCACACAGTTCCTCCTCCCACCCCTCCCTTCCTCTTTTGAGACAGGGGGGAGGGGATGAACCCTCCCCCAGTACTAACCCACACTGGCACATCAAGTCACTGCAGGACTCTCCTGAGGCTAGACAAGATAGCCCAGTTCGGGGAACAAGATCCACAGGCAGGCAACAGAATCACTGATAGCCCTCTGCTCTAGTCATTGGGGAACCTACATGAAGATCAAACTGCACATCTGCTACATATGTGGGGAGGGCCTATGGCCAGTGCATGTATGCTCTTTTGCTGGTGGCTCAGCTTCTGGGAGCCTGCAAGGGTCTGGGTTAGTTGACTCTGTTGGTCTTCTTTTGATAATATTACCACTACATTTTCTTAACCAGTCACCTATGTGTCACCTTGTGGAATGATAAAAGTTAGTGGGTAAAGAGGAAGCCTTTAATTCAGTTCCACTTGATCTCTCTCTGTTATGCAACCAAGTGTATAATAGCTTAAGAAATAGAGTCTCATCACCTAGTTCTAGTGGGTAACCAAGAGCAATGGCAGAGATCTGATTGTTTGGGGGAGGGTCTCAGACCAACAGTTCATAAGGGGCAATTACAAGAGATGGCAATCACTGGGGAGGGCATATTTTCTTGTTTATTTCAGATTACTTGTATCTTTACTATGGGGCCTTGGCATCTGAAGTTAGGTTTTTGGTTGTGTCTTTTGATATAAGTATTTAGTTCACAAGACCTGAGTCTCAAGGCAGGAGTGTAGGCAGGAGAGCTTAAGGGAATTCAGGGGTTATGGAACAAAGTATAGTAGGTCTCTTACCTGGTTGTACGGTGTGGGCAGATGACGGGCCTGAGAGGCTCAAGCCAAAGGGAGTCAGGAGTTCTTTTGTAGGGGTCAGGGGGGCTCAGAGGGTACAGACAGAAGGGTAAAGTTGGATCAGCTCTCCTACCAAGGACTGGTTGCATGAAGAGTACAAGCCCTCTGAGGATAGGGTCCTGAAGTATGTGGTCAAGATCTTGAGCAGCCAGCCTAGAATGAGGATAGAGCCCTGCCTAGCAGCATGGTCAGTGTGGCATCATGAGAGAGGCTGAAGGGGTTGTAGGTAGTCTCCTGGGATAAAAGAAGAGGTTCTTTCCAGTTTCAAGGTCTGTGTGGGATCTCAGGAAAGGTAGACATTAACAATCAACTATTTTTTCTTGTGGTGGGGTAGTTAGTACAGGATCTCTCTACATATTACTGGCTATCCTGGAACTGTGTAGATCATGCTAACCTTGAACTCATAGAGATTTGCTAGGATTAAATACATATGCCACCATGTCTGGCTTGACAACCAGATTCTGATTCAGTTACATATCTTTTGGGGGAGTCAACTTCACTGATTTCTGGTCTAACTATCATGCCCCTTTGGCCTCTTGCTTTTGGCTTTTGTTGCTCAGTTGCTGCTTTCATGAAGTGGACATGAGATATTCAGTTTTTTAAAATGTATTTGGGATGCTACCAGTTTTCCTCAAAGCACTGTTTTGGCTTCATCCTTCACGACTTTTATAAAACTAAAACTATGTCCATATTTTTTTGAAACATACTTCATAACCATATATCATGGTTTCATTTCACACATTTTCCTGTAGTGTGAAGTCATCTGTCTGACCTCTAGGAGGCACCCCTTCTCATTTTGTGTTCTCTAACTCGGAAGATATTGGAAGTTTGCAAGCCAAAAGAATGCACTTTCCAAAGGTGATCTCTCAACGCTAAGTGTTTTCACTACTCTCTTGTGACATAGAAAGTTCTTTCCCTTGTTCCTATTGAATGGCTGGAACCTTCAACCCATCCAAGGTTTCTGACAGGCTGTGGCAGGCCCTTTGACCTCCTTTCTTCAGTCTTCTGGATCCTGGAAAAATCACATCTATCTTGGAACATGCTTTGTCCAGAGCATGTTCAGAACTTTCTTCTGGTACAAGTCAGGGACTTTAGACTCAAGTTTAGACACATTTGTTGGAACTGTAGCTTAACTTCACACACAGAAACAGCTCTCATTACGACAGGTTCAGTTCTTATTTGCCATCCCCTCCCCCTCCCCCACCACACACCATTTTTGTTCTGTATCCTATGTTCTGCTCTGTTCTGTTGAGGAAGAGGTTCCCTAGTTCCAGTGAGTCAGAGAGACAAAGAAGCTGCCATCTTCTTACTGCCTCAGGGCAGGGGCTGCTGTTCAAGAGGACCTTTGCTGGGGTTTCTCTCACTGGACTAAGTTCTTTGAGTGATGTATGTAATTGCAGAGATATCATGAGAAGAACCAGCCTGTCAAGTGAGACCCCAGATATAACTCAGATTCCCCAAGGGGAAATCAGGGGGACTGAGCTTAGTAAGAAAAGGCAACATAAGCTTACAGGTTAGGGAGACTGAGGCAGGCTGCTATTCAAAGGGAATAAGAAAAGCCAGCTGGTATGTCTGTCATTAGAGACAGAAATGCCACCAGATGTCAAGTGGGGTAAGTTGCTTTAGGGGTTGCCAAGGAGACTAGGCTAGCTCTAAATCCTCTGAGATGATTAAATACAGCTAAAGGAAGCTTGAGACTGCGACCAACAGAAGTCTCATGGAGGTGAGAATGACAAAAGGCCCGACATGGGTCAAGGAACCCAGGGACGTAGTTTCTGCAGACACCGTGGACAGTGACAGAAGCCCAGAAACATCCTGAACAGAACTGTACATGTTGCAATCTGTAATGTTGCAGCTTCAGTTCTCCAAGCTTTTGTCCAACTGGCAGGGACAGTCAGGGAACAGCAGATCCTTACAGATGCTGGAGCCACACCTCAAGGTGGTCATGCTCATTTCTGTTCGACACACTGGCTGAAAGCCACACTCACTGATGGAGCCCGAGATATGATGACCATAGGAGAAAATTCTCCTGGGCTTACAATCTGAATGTGACCAGAGAGGAGAAGGCAGATTGCAACAGTCCCAGTGTTCACTGAGCCTCTTGATGTGTCACACCAGATCTCTTAAGCGAAATCCCAAGCATAGGCAATTTGTGTCTTTTCTTGGTCAAGCCACATAACATCATGAAAAGTTAATTTTATTATCTAATTGTGTATTAATTTTTTTCTACATAGGATTTGTAGGATGTTTGGGGGTCTCTGAAATAACACAGGAAAAGTAGGCCATAGAATCAATGCATCACAGCTTTGAGTATGTTGCTTCCTGAGCCACAATTAGATAAAAGTGTCCTGTTGAATTTTAGTCCCTGTCTGTACTGCTAATTATTATTAGTTTTTGTTTACTTATATTCAATTATAAAAGAGAAAAGCATCTAGTCAGTTGGTCCCAGAAATAAATGAAGATAATGCAAACGGAAGAATATGGAGAGGCAGTTTGGGTCCAGCTGTTCTGAATTTGAGATCCTTGAGTGTGGGAACAAAAGTTTTGCAGTCGCTGGAGTCTCGGGTTTCAAGCCATTAGAGCAGAATGCAAGTGGGGACTTCAAACAACCACAGAGAAGTCTATACAGGGAATTAGGATCACTCAGCACTGGGTATGGCAAGTTCCCAGAGCACAATTGTTGCTTCTTAAGTAATTCTTTCTCAGAAAGATTTTGATTTAGGCATTTAAAAAAAAAAAAAACCAAAAAAACCAAAAAACAAAAAAACTGTCAATGCTTTTAAAGTTAAGAAAGGAAAATTGTAATTGAAAAAGTGCAGGATGAAGAAGAATGTTAAAAATGGAAAAATCAGCCCAAGTTACACATCCCAGAGTGATCAAAGCTTAAAACTGTTCAAAACCTTTTTTTACTGTACTCCTAGGTTATCTGAGTGCCAAGGTCAAGTCCAGGCAATTATTCAACACCCTATCATAAGATATTTGTCCCATTTCCTTCTGTGTTTTCAAAAACTTAAACACAAACTGTAGTTTTTACCAAATAAGAATGCCAAGGCCAGCTACTCAAGTCAGATGCACCAGTAGACAAGCACAGGTGACTGTTACCTGCAGGTGTCTGTCGTGTGCACATCTCTAGCTCTGGGCCCTAGCCAGCCATGAGGAGATTGTCTGTATAAGTCTCATTTTATGATATTGCCTTGGGTCTAGCTAGACAGTAAGGTGCTGTTCAAAGCAGTTTTCCCAGGAGGTATGGTGGTTTGAATGAAATGGTCCCCACAGGGTCACAGAGAGTGCCACTATTAGGAGCTATGGCCTTGTTGGAGTAGGTGTGACCTTGTTGGAGGAAGTTTCTCACTGGGGGTGGGCTTTGAGGTTTCAGATGCTCAAGCCCAATGCCATCCTCTCTTCTTGCTACCTGCTGATATGGATGTAGAATGCCCAGCTTCTTTTCCAGTGCCATGTCTGCTTGCCTACCACCATGCTTACCGCCTTGATGACAATGGGCTAAACCTCTGAAGTGTGAAGCAGCCAAAATTATAAGCTTTCTCTTCACAGCAATAGAAACCCTAAGTAAGACAGCAGTGGCTTATAAGGTCCTAGCTTTCCTAATGCCTTGACTTAGTAACCAAATCTAGCTCATCACTTTTCTTACCTGTGATGTGGAGTATCCATGTGTAGTTGGTGGAAGCAGATGCCTTCTGGACTCAGGCATGTGTTTGATGGTGTATAGACTGGGACCTGTTTTGGGAATCTGTCAAGCAGCCTGATGCTATATTTCTATTTGCTTAGCATATTCACTGAGTAAGAATGGGCAGAAGATAGAAAGTGGACAAATGTTTACCTCAGCAGAGGTGACTCAGGAGCATGTGCATTTGAAGTGTAGGCAAGTATAATGCCAAAGCTCCTGAGTAAGGGATACATTCAGAATAAATGTGGGTTGGATCAGGTGGTCCAAACAGATCAGCTCATCCTGCATCCCGTGGGGCCCTGACCACGGAAAATCTGATTCCAGAGGTCAGGGTAGGGCCAAGTTACAATCTGTGTTTGTAACTGGATGGCCTGGTGTTGGTGAAATTTTTGTTTCAGACTTCACATTCTGAGAACCCCTAGGTTTGAGGAAAGAACAAGTCCAAGTGGGTGGAGTCAGAAAAACAAACAGAAACACACAAGAGAGTGTGTGTCATGCATTCAGAGTTTAGATTTTGTTGAATGAAGTACAAAACTATTAGTAAATATTAGTTGAACGAAGTAACAAAACTATTGCCTTGGTGCTTTGTGGGGAGTAGTCCTCAGCATAGACACAGAGGCTTGGTAGGAGGCTGTTGTAGTGGGCCAGAAGCCCACGGCTAGGGTAGACTCAGCAGTAACAGAAGAGATGGGGGAGGGGGAGGTTCGTGTTACATTTTGGAATGGTACTGTCAGGGCTTGTTTGGGTATGGGATCCAGCATGTGCAGGAGAGTAGAGCTGTGGATGAAGACTCTCTATGGCAGTGGTTCTTAATATGTAGGTTGTGACCCTTGGGGGGTGTGTGTGTCAACTATCAAATATCCTCATATCAGCTATTTACATTATAATTCATAATGGTAACAAAATAAGTTATGAATTAACAACTAAATTATTTTATGATTGGGGATCACCTCAACATGAGGAACTGTATTAAAGGGTGGAAGCATGAAGGAAGGTTGAGAGCCACTGCTCTATGGGGTCTGAGCAACCTGCATTTGATTCTCTGGCCAAAGACTGTGTGGTACTTACAAACACCACACAGGGACCATGAAGAACTGAGTGGTAGGGATTAAGGGAATAATTTTTATTGCTCTCCTAGCTGTGGCACAGAGGGATAGCACGACACCTGGCACACACTAATCCAGTGCAGTATGCCTGGGTTGCTAGTGCTCTAAAACTCCTGCCTACAGATAGAAGACCTTCTCGGCAGCTCTGGCATTCATGTTAGTCTTCTTCATGTAATTCAAGGATGGGAAACTTGCTCAACAAACTTCCACATAGCAGCACACTATCTAGAAATCATTATTATTGTGTTTATTTTATTTTATTTTGTTTTTGTGACAGGGTCTCACTTCTTAATCCAAGCTAGGCTTGAATTTACTGTGTAGTCCAGGCCACCATTGAACTTATAACCCTCTTGCACAAGATCCTGACTGGAATTACATGCCTGGTCTATGAAAGTCAATGCTTTGGTAGCACCTCTTATAGTCACCCTGAGTGCTTATTGGAGTCATGTTTAAATGGGACGATGTGGTAAATAAATTAAAAGAGTATACACAGACCTTCTGCCAAATCCAGGGTTCTATCTTTGTTTCCTCGTTTGAGATAATATTATTTAACTCTGCTGTGTCTTTGGGTTTTTTTGTTTGTTTGTTGTCTGCTTTTGCATTTGAAGATGAAGTTAGCACCAATGCACAGCCTCTGAAAGATGAAATGAGTCGAAGAGTCTGGAGGATGTGTTTATCTCAAGGTCTGTTTGGAAGGGGTCCTTTCATTTTTATCAAGGACTCCATTTAGCTGTCGTAAAACTGCTTGGTGAATTGCAAATTACTCTGAAACTGAAAGACACAGCTAGGCACTCCTAAGGTTTCCAGCTGAGTTCAGGGCTCCTGACTTTGACTGTTTTTATGTCTCACAGCTTATCCATAGCTTGTCAGACAAATTGTCTGGTCAACTTGTATTTCTGCCACAGGTAATGAATCTTTTTTCCTCCCTAAGGGTGGAACAAGGCTGTCTTGGGTTTCACATTCCTTTACTTCGACCAAGATGTTTCCTTCGGACTGGGGAAGGAGGTGGTTTTAAAGGCAAAAGAAGTCTGGTATTCACATGGCTGTGGCATTCCAGGGAGAAATCCACTAAATTAACACGAGAACTGTGGTGGAGGGTGTGCACAGTCTTTCTGGTTCAACTGCAAAAATTCTGGATGTGATTTATTCAAATCTGCAAATAATTGTAGAGCTTGATTTATAAGGAAAATATAGTAGCATAGGAAGCCTCATTGGATTTGAGAAATGAAGAGGTCACAATGGCTGTGTGCTCTCTGTGTACTACAGAGAGTTCATGTCTGGGTGATAAATGCAGGAGAACCCTCCGAGAAATACACAGCTCCTGGGACACCCAAGGATGTCAGCCTGGGCTAAAGTGATACTCATCTCTGGCTAACTTGCTATAGGGCACTGTGGATGCCTGTGTTCCATCCTCATGATAGATCACCTCCTATGACTTATCCTATGTTCCTGGGGACAACTACGCCCAACTCCTTCCAAGCTATCTGTCATTCTAGCCTCAGCTCTGTGCATCAGGAGCCAGATCACCATCATAACTGAGCAAATAGCTCAAAGAAGTTGAAATACCAGCTCAAGGTCCATGGCCAGCAAGTTGAAGACCAGACGCTGCTTCTGATTTTCAGATCTTCCATGGGATGAAAAGAGAAAGTTGCATATCCTCCTCCATCTTCTCTATTCTGCTCTAATCACTAAATCTACTAGAAGAGAAAGTAGGAAAAAGCCTTGAACACACTGGTAAGGAGACAATTTCTTGAACAGAACACCAATGGAAATCTACAGCTGCAGGGGGTAGTGGAGGAGTCTCAGGAAGTTCCAGAGACCTGAGATGGTGGAGGTTCTCAGGAGCCAATGTGGGTGACTTTAGCTGAGATGCCTAACAGTGGGGACATGAAACCAGAAGAGGCCACCTCCAGTATCTAGGCAGGGCCCCCAGCAGAGGGATAAGGACACCAACCCACCCACAAAACTTTTGACCCCAAATTTGTCCTATCTAAAAGAAATGCGGGGACAAAGATGGAGCAGAGACTGAAGGAATGGCTGACCAGTGATGGGCCCAATTTAAGACCCATCCCATGGGCAGGCACTAATCCCTGACACTATTAATGATATTTTGTTATTCTTGCAGTCAGGAGTCTAGTGTAACTGTCCTCTGAGAGATTCAACCTAGCAGCTGTCTGAAACAGATGCAGATACTCACAGCTAAACATTAGATGGAGCTCAGGGACCCTGATGGAAAAGTTGGGGGAAGAATTAAAGGTCCTGAAGGAGATAGAGACCCCACAGGAAGACCAACAGAGTCAACTGATGTGGACCCCTGCGAGCTCTCAAAGAGCATACATGGGCTGGACCAAGACACCTGGCACATATGTAGCAGATGGCTAACCTGTCCTTCCTCACTGGGAGAGAATTCACCTAATCCTGCAGAGACTTGATGTGCTAGGGAGGGTGATACCTGGGGGGGGGGGGGCCTTCCTTCTCGGGGGAGAAGGGGGGGGGAGGGGGAGGAGCTCTGCGATGGGGGGATTATGAGGAGGCAGCATTTGAAATGTAGATAGAATTAACTAAAAGAAAAGGAGGAGGAGGAGGAGAAGGAGAAGGAAGAAGAGGAAGACGAGGAGGAGGAAGAGGAGGAGGAAGAGGAGGAGGAAGAGGATGTGATGGTGGAGGTGGAAGAAGATCCAAACCATGCTGTCTACTATTCCTGGAAACCTCTCTGGGGGTTTACAGTATTTGGGAACATGTGACCCTGAGAGATCACTGTTTTTTATTCTTTCAGGTTCAATGAAATGCTAGTCCACCTTTTAATAATGATGACGGTGCTTTGTGCAGTTACAGAATTTTCTTTATACCCAAATCTGGATATTCACAGTTCCCTCTTTTGACTCCCTTCAGTTAAAATAGGATTTTAATAATTTAAAAATAAATTTATGCATCTGTGCATTCATGGACATAAACTAATGAAAAAGAAAAGAAAATGAGAAATGCATATAGGGATGGAAAAGTCCCTTCTCATGTGGGTCTCACCAGACTGTTGACATCCTCAGCCTTGTCATGTAAAGCCTCAGTTTAGGGGTTTGGTCCATGAGTAGCCTTCTCTTCTGAGAAGTTAAGTTCAAAGCATTCATGATCATTTTCATTTCATATGCACATATGATAAATAACATACATCTATATTATGCTAAGATAACATGCAGCAGTATGTCCTCTTGTCATTCTCCTCTGGTCATGAAGGTGAGCACCAATCCTCAATAAGGAGAAGTAGGTATCTCCTTTAGGTTCTGCCTGCATGTTTCGCAGATGTGGTCCAGGGCCTGGGCATAGTCCTATCTGCAAGCAATTGGTTTCTAGTGTGTACGGAACTTGATAACAAATATTGAGGAGATTTCAAGGAAATTTTCTAAGAGATGACATTTCACATGCCATTTTGGTCTGGGTCAGAAGAAGTTTTGGCTTGACAGCTTGGAAGAGTCACATGTGAAAATGGCCAAAGGCCAGCTATTGGGCCATGGAAGGTAAGTCTATGTAGGGTACATTTACATCATGGAGTACTACTCAGCTATGAAAAACAATGACTTCATGAAATTCGCAGGCAAATGGATGGAACTTGAAAATATCACTCTGAGCGAGGTAACGCAGTTTCAAAAGAATGAGCATGGTATGTACTCACTGATAAGTGGTTATTAGCCCAAATTTGGAATACACAAGAGTCACTTCACAGCAACCATTGGGCTGGGCATGAGGTCCCAGATGGAGGAGTTGGAGAAGGGACTGAAGGAGCTGAGGGAGTTTGCAGCCCCAGGGAGGGAGCAACAGTATCAACTGGCCTGACCTCCCTATGCTACTGGAGACTGGATCACCAACCAAAGACTACACATGGAGGGACCCATGGTGCTGGCCACATATATGGCAGAGGAAGGTCTTGTTAGCCATCAGGGGAAGGAGAGGCCCTTGGGCCTCAGAGTGTTAGATGTCCCAGTATAGGAAAATGCCAAGGAGGGAAGATGAGAGTGGATTGATGGGGGAATACCTTCTTAGAGGCAGAGGGAGGGGCGAGGGGGATAGGGAGGTTCCAAAGGGGAGATCTAGAAAGGGGAAACATTTGAAATGTAACTAAAGTATATAAAAAAATGCTGTTTTTCCCCCACTGGATGGTCTTAGCTTCTCTGACAAAGATCAAGTGACTTTAACTGTGTGGGTTCATTTCTGGGTCTTCAATTTTATTCCAGTGATCTACCTGCCTGTCACTGTACCAATACCATGCAGTTTTATCACTACTGCTCTGTAGTACAGCTTGAGGTCAGGGAGGCTGATTCCCCCAGAAGTCCTTTTATTGTTGAGAATAGTTTTTGCTATCTTGGGTTTTTTGTTATTCCAAAAGAATTTGAGATTGCTCTTTCTAAGTCTATGAAGAATTGAGTTGGAATTTTGATGGGGATTGCATTGAATCTTTAGATTGCTTTTGGCAAGATGGCCATTTTATCCTGCCAATCTATGAGCATGGGATATCTTTCCATCTTCTGAGGTCTTCTATTTCTTTCTTAAGAGACTTGAAATTCTTGACATACAGATCTCTCACTTGTTTGGTTAGTCATGTCAAGATACTTTATATTGTTTGTGACTATTGTGCAGGGTGTCATTTCCCTAATTTCTTTCTCAGCCTGTTTATCCTTTGAGTATAGGAAGGCTACTGATTTGTTTGAGTTAATTTTATATCCAGCTGAAGTTGTTTATCAGCTGTAGCAGTTCTCTGGTGGAGTTTTTCAGATCACTTAAATATACAAACATATCATCTGCAAATAGTGATATTTTCACTTCTTCCTTTCCAATTTGCATCCCTTTGACCTCCTTTTGTTGTCTAATTGCTCTAGCTAGAATTTCAAGTACTGTATTGAATAGATAGGGAGAGAGAGGGCAGCATTGTCTAGTCTTTGATTTTAGTGGGATTGCTTCAAGTTTCTCTTCATTTAGTTTGATGTTGGCTACTGGTTTGATGTATATTGCTTTTACTATGCTTAGGTATGGACCTTGAATTCCTGATCTTTCCAAGACTTTTATCATGAAAGGATGTTGAATTTTGTCAAATGCTTTTTCAGCATTTAATTAAATAATTATGTGGTTTTTTTCTTTGAGTTTGTTTATGTTGTTTATTGATGGATTTCTGGGTATTAAACCATCTCTGCATCCCTGGGATGAATCCTACTTGATTGTGGTGAATGATTGTTTTGATGTGTACTTGGATTTGGTTTGCAAGAATTGTTTTGAGTATTTTTGCATAGATAATCACAAAGGAAATTGGTCTGAAGTTCTCTTTCTTTTGTTGGGTCTTTGTGAAGTTTTGGTATCAGTGTAACTGTGGCCTCATAGTATGAATTGGGTAGTGTTCCTTCTGTTTCTATTTTCTGGAATAGTTTGAAGAGTATTGGTATTAAGTCTTCTTTGAAGGTCTGATAGAATTCTGCACTAAACCCATCTGGTCCTGAGCTTTTTCGGTTGGGAGACTTTTAATGACTGCTTCTATTTCTTTAGGGGTTATGGGAGTGTTCAGATGGTTTATCTGATCCTGACTTAACTTTGATATTTGCTATCTGTCTAGAAACTTGCCCATTTCATCCAGATTATCCAGTTTTATTGAGTATAGGCTTTTGTTGTAGGATATGATGATTTTTTGAATTTCCTCATTTTCTGTTGTTATATCTCCCTTTTCCTTTCTGATTTTGTTAATTTGGATACTGTCTCTGTGTCCTCTGGTTAGTCTGACTAAGGGTTTATCTATCTTGTTGATTTTCTCAAAGAACTAGATCCTGGTTTTGTTGATTCTTTGTATAGTTCTTTGTGTTTCTACTTGGTTTATTTCAGCCCTGAGTTTGATTATTTCCTGCCTTCTACGCCTCTTGGGTGTATTAGCTTCTTTTTCTTCTATAGCTTTCAGGAGTGCTGTTAAGCTGCTAGTGTATGCTCTCTCCAGTTTCTTTTTGGAGGAACTCAGAGCTATGAGTTTTCCTCTTAACACTGCTTTCATTGTGTCCCATAAGTGTGGGTATGTTGTACTTTCATTTTCATTAAATTCTAGGAAGTCTTTAATTTCTTTCTTTATTTCTTCCTTGACCAAGTTATCATTGAGTAGAGCATTGTTCAGCTACCATGTGTATGTAGGCTTTCTGTTTTTTTTGTTGCTACTGAAGACCAGTCTTATTCCATAGTGATCTGATAGGAGGCATGGGATTATCTCAATCTTCTTATATCTGTTAATGTTTGTTTTGTGACCCATTATATGGTCAGTTTTGGAGAAGGTACCATGAGCTGCTGAGAAGAAAGTATATTCTTTTGATTTAGGATGAAATGTTCTATAGTTAACTGTTAAATCTGTTTGGTCCATAACTTCTTTTAGTTTCACTGTGTCTCCATATAGTTTGGGTTTCCAAGATCTGTCCACTGATGAGAGTGGGGTGTTGAAGTCTCCCACTATTATTGTGTGAGATCCAATGTGTGCTTTGAGCTTTAGTAAAGTTTCTTTTATGAATGTGGGTGCCCTTGCATTTGGGGCATAGATGTTTAGAATTGACAGTTCTTCTTGGTAGGGTTTTCCTTTGATGAGGATTAAGTGTCCTTCCTTATCTTTTTTGATGACTTTTGGTTGAAAGTTGATTTTATCTAATATTAGAATGGCTACTCCAGCTTGTTTCTTGGGACCATTTGCTTGGAAAACTGTTTTCCAGCCCTTTACTCTGAGGTAGTGTTTGTCTTTAACACTGAGGTGCGTTTCCTATATGCAGCAAAATGCTGGGTCCTATTTATGTATCCAGTCTGTTAGTCTATGTCTTTTTATTGGGGAATTGAGTCCATTGATGTTAAGAGATATTAAGTAACAGTGATTGTTGCTTCCTGTTATATTCAATGTTATTTTTATGTTTGTGTAGCTATCTTCTTTTGGGTTTTTTGAAAAATTACTTTCTTGCTTTTTCTAGGGTGTAGTTTCCCTCCTTGTGTTGGCGTTTTCCATCCATTATCCTTTGTAGGGCTGGGTTTGTGGAAAGATATTGTGCAAATTTGGTTTTGTCATAAAATATCTTGGCTTCACCATTTATGGTAATTGAGGATTTTGCTGGGTATAGCAGCCTGGGCTGGTAGTTGTGTTCTCTTAGAGTCTGTATGAAATCTGCCCAGGATCTTCTAGCTTTCATAGTCTCTGGTGAGAAGTCTGGTGTAATTCTGATAGGTCTGCCTTTATATGGTACTTGACCTTTTTCCATTCCTGCTTTTAATATTCTTTCTTTATTTTGTGCATTTGGTGTTTTGACTATTATGTGACGGGAGGAATTTCTTTTCTGGTCCAGTCTATTTGGAGTTCTGTAGGCTTCTTGAATATTTATGTTCATCTCTTTCTTTAGGTTAGGGAAATTTTCTTCTATAACTTTGTTGAAGGTATTTACTGGCCCTTTAAGTTGGGAATCTTC
>JADRCH010000051.1:11437807-11463803 GCA_019843965.1 Rhynchomys soricoides
ATAACTTTGTTGAAGGTATTTACTGGCCCTTTAAGTTGGGAATCTTCACTCTCTTCTATACCTATTATCCTTAGGCTTGATCTTCTCATTTTTCCTGGATGTTTTGCATTAGGAGCTTTTTGTATTTTGCATTTTCTTTGACTGTTGTGTCAATGTTTTCCATGGTATCTTCTGCACCTGAGATTCTCTCTTCTATCTCTTGTATTCTGTTGGTGATGCTTGCATCTATGACTCCTGATCTCTTTCCTAGGTTTTCTAACTCCAGGGTTGTCTCCCTTTGTGATTTCTTTATTGTTTCCATTTCCATTTTTAGATCCTGGATAGTTTTGTTCATTTTCTTTGCCTGTTTGATTGTGTTTTCCTGTATTTCTTTAAGGGATTTTTGTGTTTCCTCTTTAAGGGCTTCAACCTTTTACCTGTGCTCTCTTATATTTCTTTAATGGCGTTATTTATTTCCTTCTTAAAGTCTTCTATCATCATCATGAGAAGTGATTTTAAGTCTGAGTCTTGCTTTTCTGGTGTGTTGGGGTATCCAGGGCTAGCTGTGGTGGGAGAACTGGGTTCTGATGATGCCAAGTTGCCTTGGTTTCTGTTCCTTATATTCTTGCCCTTGCCTTTCATCATCTGGTTATCTCTGGTGTTAGCTGGTTTTGTTCACTCTGACTGTGGCTTGTCCCTCCTGCAAACCTCTGTGTCAGTATGCCTTGGAGACCAGCTGTCTCTGAGAGAAATTTGGAGAGCTGTGGTACAGGGTCAGCTCTGGGGTGCAGATAGAAACCAGAAGGATCCTGTCCCTAGCTGTTCCTTGGTTCTTGTGTCCCAATGGCTCTGTGAGGGTCCTTCTTGAGCCAGGAATTTGAACAGAAGTGGTAATCTTGCTTGTGCTCAAAAGTGTGTCAGCACTCCTGGGAGAGCAGCTCTTCCTGGCTCTATTTGGGTATGGAGCCCTGTGTCACAGGATCAGCTCCATGGCCATAGAAGGAAATCAAAAGGCCATTCCTTAGTCCCAGTGTCCTTAGGGTTCCAGGTGGGTCCCTCTGAGTAGAGGTGCTGGTCTTACCTCTGCTCACAGGCTTGTCCACACACCTTGGATGCTAGCTTTCTCCCAGCACTATTTGGCTATGGAGCCTTGGGACACAGGCTCAGGTCCCTAGCCACAGACAGAAACCAGAAGGCACCTGTCCTAGGTTGCTCCTTGGTTCCAGATCCTGAGAGTTCCTCGCAGGTCCCTCTGAGCAGAGGTGCTGGTCTTATCTCAGTTCACAGGTCAGTCCACACTCCTGGTAGGCTAGCTCTTTCCCTGCACTATTTGGGTATGGAGCTGTGTGTCACAGGCCACAGGCATAAACTGGAAGGCTCCTGTCCCAGGCTGCTCCTCGGTCCCTGTGTCCTGAGGGTTCTGGGTGGGTCCTGCTGAGCAGTGGTGCTGGCCTTACCTCTGCTCACAGGCTTGTCCACACTTCTGGGAGGCTAGATTTCTCTCAGTGCTCTTTGGCTATGGAGCCCTGTGGCACAAGCTGAGGTCCCCAGCCACAAATCCATTATTTTCATTATGACTTCATAACTGTAATTTTGCTACTGTTAAGAATCAAAATGTAAATATCATGTACCCACAGAGTAAGAACCTATGCCATATAGCTTTGTTTCATATTTAAAATTTTCACTACTTTGGTAATATATAGTCAATTTCACAACACTCATTGAGTAGGTAATTTTATTTCTTGTCATATGTTGCATAGTAATGTGTGAGAAATGTCCTACCAGATTTTTGTGAATTAACATTGTATCATAATCTCTTTGAGCCATGTAACTATTTGCTAAATGGGTCACATGATTCCATTCCATTAGCTCATCCGATGGGTTCATCGGTCAGATAGGGTGCTGTGAAAATGGAAAAGATGAATGTCTTGGGTTAACATTGGGGCCTGTTTTCATGATAGTAAAGACTGTGTCTGTTCAAACAGTTAAGCAGAAGTCTTTAAATGTGCTTTGGGAGACAGAATCTGCAGGCTTAGATTTTTCAAAACCTACTTTTAATAACGGTTCTCCAATGCTTTGACCTCCCTTCTAGCCCAGTGTCCAAAGGCAGAGAAAAGATAGTAAATAGGACAAGTTGATATGGACCTGTTTAGAAGTAGTTCTTCAGGACAATTCCAATCTCCATTTGTCAGGATACCCACAGTCCAGTTCAGTAGTGTCAGGATACCCAACACAATTCAGCAGTGGTGGCACGATCCAGCAGAAACAGCCAGACCTCTACTGGAGTTGTCATGAGTCAGCAGGAGCTATCACAACCAGCTGGGATGCCAGGAGAAGTTCTCCGCTTGCCTCTCTCAATGAAGTGAAAATTAGGGCAGACTAGCTATGCACGTGCCCCTGTCATTGTGAGTCCTACTTACTCTCTCTCCAAACATCTCCTGTCTTCCCATAGGTCTCGCCTCAGCAAAACATCACTCGAGTCTGCATCACATGACACAACCAGAAACTTGCACTTCAAGAATCCTTATCTCATTGAACAAATTGTGCAGGCCAATTCACAACATAGGACCCGACCATGATGGGGTGTGGGTGGTAGAAGGGATGGCTCAAAAAAGTGGAGTAAAATTTGTGTTCTGAGGTTTGATTGTGTAGAATTGTGCAGTGTGTGTTGTGTGTGTGTGTGTGTGTGTATGTGTGTATACATATATAGTTATAAAGATATATTACATACAGATTTGATATATATTTTCAATCATATTTAGAGATACAGTATTATGGTTTTGTTTTGTAAAAATGCACTCAACTAGTTAAGGGCTAATTTTTATTTTTTACTTCTTTCAACGTCTAGATGAACAGTTGGCTCCAGGGACATTTTCGACAAATGGTGGTGGAATGGATGCATGAGAACTATGCAAGGACGGTCTCACCAGTCATGAAGTGCACGTCAAATCTCAGAGTTTCTGGAGTCTGTGGATACAGCTGAAGGAGGCTTTTCTGACAGCAAAGGAGAGACTGGGGAGGATCTGGCACTGGTGCCCCAGCCTGCAGAACGATGCTCTTGCCTTCTTACTGAGTTTACTGCTTTCTATCAGTTACCAGTCAGCTCAAAGACCGAATATGTCCACACATGTCATCACCTGAGTGCTCTGCCACATGCTGGAAAGATCTGCTCCTGTGTTATCTTGGAAGACAGTTCTATGTTTTGCTTTTTTTTTTTTTTTTGGTTTTGTTGATTAGACACATACACATAAACATATGTGTGTATTCACATGCAAGGTTGGAGATCTCCACAGATCCCTTGGTCTAACATATTTAATAGATTACACTGCAGCACCAAAATTACTTTTTGTTAATAATGAGCATTTCCTTGCTTTGTCTAACAAACCAAAGGCATTACAAATCCCAATTCTGAGGAGTTGGAGAGATGGCTCAGTGATTAAGAGCACTTGCTGAACAATCAAGAACAACACCATGTTACAGGTGTAGGGTTCCACACTTGCCTGTAACCCCAGCTCTGAAGCAGGTGGAGACAGGAGGCTTGCTGGCTTCTAGTGTAGATGAGAAAATATAAGCTCCAGGTTCAGGGAGAGATGCTTTTAGAAGAATAGGTAGAAAGTAACAGAGAAGGTTACCTAATGCCTCTTCTGGACTCTGGGTGCTCACATAGGAGAAATGTAACAGCTCACATGCACTCACTGCACATGCACAGATGCAAAAACAAACAAACAAACAAACAATCACCCTTGCTTCTGCTTTGGTAGAATTTTACTGCCATGAAGAATAGTATCATCTTACCAGTTTCCATTGGAAAGATTTCAAACCACCTGCCTGTGTTATAAATTAAAAAAAATTTTTTTCTTCTGTAATGAGGTTGGTTTCAAGCTGCCAAAAGCACATGCCAAGAAAAATAGCATTGCTCTGCAACTCTCACTGTGGTATCCACATGTGTCAGGAGTCAGGATGGCATCTGCAAACCATGTTCTACACCCCATGCACTTAGCACCTGGACTCCTCTCTAGAGCTACTCAAGCAGGGACCAGGCCTGAGTGCTCTCAAGATGCCATGTAAGTCGCCATCATGGCTCCTCTATCTGAGCATATTCCATCTGTTTCTACAAATGCCTGGGCAGGATCTTCAACGAGTTTGGCACATAGTCACTGTTTCTGTTTCCAGCTTCGTTAGCAAATGACATTTCCATATCATGATGTACAGCACAGTGCGGGAAATCACCAGGGTAACCGAAATAGATTTGGGAAAATGTTTGTGATCTTGAACTGACTTTAAATAATGATGGGTCTGAGATGATACAGGAGCTTAGAGCCATCGTCTCTCTGTAGTAAAGAGGGCTTCAGGTCTGAGTGGTAGATGTCTCAAGCCAGTTAAGGCCATTAACTGGGAATGGCGTGGAGCATGGGAGCCTCACGAAAGACAGCTTCTTCTCAGACTTCCTCAGTCTTCCTTCTCCTAAACCAGCCTGCAGCATTGTCCATGGAGCATGTGCCAGGAAGCGTGTTGGATGAGCTGATGACGGAGATCTTGTTCAGGAAATACATTCAGGTTGTGCTGAAAATGCACGGGTCATTAACGCAGAGGGGACTAGCTGCCAAGTCTCAGCCTGCAGCAACCGGCTCAAGGTAGTCATGGTCCCACGGTGTGGTCTGCAGATTCACTGACTCCTTCATCCTTCTTACCCAAGCTGCACCAGGCAGACATTGGTGCCTTTCCTCAGGTGTTTTCTCCTCAAGGTCAGGGGCTAGAGTGTGGCACATATACAGAGGCCCAGCTACCCTGAGAAGCAGCAGAGCCGTAGAGGGAGGTGGAGTAGGGTTCCTGGCAGCAGCAAAGGATATTCAGGGTACATGGTCTCATATAGTCACATTCGCTGAGGTTACATGTGATAATTAGAATAAAATTATCACCCAGTTAATGGCATAAGCCATGGCTATTTGGTGGAGGTTAATCAATGAAACGGTACGTGGCCTCTGAACCCGTACATTTGAATTTCACATTTGCAGACTCAACAAGCTGCAGGTTGAATGTATTTTTTTTTTAAATTTTTTTATTTTTATTTTTTATTTTTCCTACTTTATTTACATTTCAAATGTTTTCCCCTTTTCAGATCTCCCCTTTGGAACCTCCCCATTTCCTCCCCCTCCCCCTGCCACTATGGGGGTATTCCTCCACCCACGCACCCACCCACTCTCATCTTCCCTCCTTGGCATTCTCCTCTACTGGGGGATCTGACACCCTCAGGCCCAAGGTCCTCCCCTCCCCCTGATGGCCAACAAGACCCTCCTCTGCTGCATATGTGGCCAGCACCATGGGTTCCTCCATGTGTATTCTTTGGTTGGTGGATCAGTCTCCAGGAGCATTGGGGGGTCAGGCCAGTTACCACTGTTGCTCCCTCCCTGGGGCTGCACATTCCCTCAGCTCCTTCAGTCCCTTCTCCAAGTCCTCCATCTGGGACCTCACACTCAGCCCTGTTGCTGTGAAATGACTCTTGGGTATTTCAAATTTTTGGGCTAATAACTACTTAAAAGTGAGTACATACCATGTTCATTCTTTTGTGACTGCATTACCTCGTTCAGGATGATATTTTCAAGGTCCATCCATTTGTCTGCGAATTTCATGGTCATTGTTTTTAATAGCTGAGTAGTATTCCACTGTGTAAATGTACCACATTTTCTGTATCCATTCCTCTGTTGAGGGACATCTGGGTTCTTTCCAACTTCTGGCTATTATAAATATGGCTGCTATGAACATAGTGGAGCATGTGTCTTTATTACATGTTGGAGCATCTTCTGGGTATATGCCCAGGAGTGGAATAGCTGGGTCCTCAGGTAGTATTATACTCATTTTTCTGAGGGTCTGCCAAACTGATTTCCAGAGAGGTTGTATCAACTTGCATTCCCACCAGCAATGGAGGAATGTTCCTCTTTCTCCACATCCTTGCCAACATCTGCTGTCACCTGAGTTTTTGATCTTAGCCATTCTGACTGGTGTGAGGTGGAATCTCAGGGTAGTGGTAAAATGGTTAAGTTCTGTCTGCACTGAGAAAACAGACCTTCTTGTCCCCATGTCCTAACCATGCAACATAGCAACTATTTCCATGAACATTGCGTCATCTAGAGATAATTTACAGTACACAGGAGGATGAATGAATACTCTATCATCTTAATATTTATATTAAACTCTTGAACATTTGTAGATTTGGGTAGCCTCAGGAAGCTCTGGAATTCTCCACTGAGACCACACACACATACACACACACATACACACACACACACTCTGTCATTGTGGAACCAGAGAGTACCTACGAAGATAGGAGCTAGGGGAGTTTTCAGATGCTGTGGGCTAACTGACCAAGTGCAGCCCATACTGGTTGTGGGTAGAAACCGACCAGATTCTCAAAGTCCCTCCGTCTTCAAGCTTATATGAGCATCAGGCACTCTCAGACATTCAGAGCCACCAGAAACAGAAAGAGATCATCCAAGCTGCCTAGTAAACACGCACACCAACTGAGTTGCCTGGAAGAGACACTATCCAACCAGTCAGCTGTCTACAAGTTGTGTATTAAGCTCCAGTATTGACACCCAGGTATCCAGCTTTTGTTAGCCATCACCCATGCTGGGGTGGGCATTTGCAGATTCATCAGTCTTTACACCCAGTCATCTGCAATCTAAGTAAGTCCTGTAAGTAATCTCCAAAAGTAACCCCTCCTCATACTCCTGCAAGTAATCCTAATAAATTCATCCGCTCATCAAGTTGGGCTTCCATAGTATCCTTTCTTTGGCTTGTTCTCAGTTCCTACTACGGGTATGCAGATATCTTTTCATGTCTCCCCAGGAAGAGTGTCACATAACACTAGTCATACTGAAATCTTATTGCACTAATGGTTAATGGAATGCTAAAGAAAATCTGACTTTCACACCCATTGCCTCAACGGAATAACAGATGCTGGATTCTTTTCAGTATACAAATGGTTCTTGCTACTCCAGTGTCTAGAAAGTCAGATTTCTACACATGAAAGGGTAAAAAACAAAAAAAACCCAAACAAACAAACAAACAAACAAAACAACCCAAAAAACCAAACTATGATGGAGCTAAATTGAAGGAATAAAAGCTTTATTATTCTCGTTTGTTATGTTTCCTTTATGACTCTGATCAATGGAAAAGGATCTTATCTTTCTTCTAGCAACCTATAGTTGACTGGACTGCATTTTTTAAGAATTATAATTGTTGGCCTGTTTTATGTTCTCTATCTTTTAAATGTGCCTTATGATAATAAGTGATATGGAACTGTCTCTTTGTGTTATTGTCACGCGGTCATTCTTCCTTATAGTAGTGAGCTCATTTTAATTATTGATGAATAAGTTTGTGGAGACATTAAAATCAATAGTGGAGGGGCAATAAGATGGCATAGTAGATAAAAGTACTTATTTGACAACCTGGATTTGATCCCTCAAACCCATATAAAGTGAAAGGAGGGAAAAGAATCTACCAAGGTGTCCTCTGTGCTCTCTCTCTGTCTCTCCTCTCTTTCTCACTCTCATGCACACACATTAATATAAATAAAAAATAAAAGTAGGCTTTAAAATATAGCCCTGAAAAAATGATGGAGCATACGATGTTCTTTTTGCCAGAAGTTAGTAACTACACTCAGGTGGCTGTGGGCGGGTTCTGAGTGTCTGTCCATATCCAGGGCATGATGCCTATGTAAGGCAACAGTTTCAGGTCTAATAATATCGTGACTCTGAATTCTGTTTCCACCCAGCAGGGATTTTATCCTTTATCATAAGACCAATAGAGGAAAGAGTGACACATTTGGTGCTTCCCTTGTTATTAACATGACTCGAAATGACTAGAAGTGCTGAAGTTCTTGAGTAGTGCTGAATGGATGTGTTCATATTAAATGTGTGCTTCTCCTATATCAGAGGATGCAGAGTTGAGAAAGCCTATCACTTAGGAATCCTTGAAGAAAGGGCTGTGATGCAAAGTGGATGTAAGACCACAAAGAATTATGGGTTCAGAAGCTGAGATAAACATGTAGATCCTTGTTCTAGCACCCAAGCATGGTCACTTGCCGTGTATCTGCCCCATTGTGCAGTTTTGAGCTGCATATCTCCTATCCAGGGCTTTCCAAGAGTGTCTCACATTTGTCCTTGTCAACCAGGTTATATGAGAGGATTTGAGTTGTCTTTTTGAGTGATGGAGCCTTTCTCAGTTCTTGGGGGCAGAAGAGCTAGGGTCCCAGAAAATACTACAGCCACCAAAGCCATGCAGAACTTTCAGATTCTTATCTCATAAATGTGAAGAGTGAAATTCGTGTTCCAAAGAAGGTGAGTTTTTGGGAGAAGTACAATGTAGATTCTCAGATGAGAGCTTAAGAGAAAGAAGGAAGAGCTCTCTGAGTGATAGGGACTATCTTGTAGAACCAACATTGGGATGAAGATCTACAGTGATTTTTAAATTTTAGGTGTAAAAGCTCATGTTACTATTTTCAAGAATAGATCTAGGACCTTTAGCCACATTTATTTGTTTCCCCAAAATGATCATACTGCTAAAACATCTTTTCTTTGTCCTTCACCATTATTCTGCCCTTTTTATTGTCATACTGGATATGTGACCAAACCTAGATGTTGGTGCCGTTGGAGTTGGGACATTTCACTTTATAACTCCAGTGTCACTATGAAGAAACAGGAAGCTGAGGAAATGTAATGACTTTCTATGGGTACTTACTTCTAAGTCAATTTACTATCAAATAAATGATATTAAAAACATGTAGATAGTACACACACATATAATCATAAATAAGTCAGATCGTCAGAAACCAGTATTTTATAGCTTTCATTTACATTCTTTATTTCTCAGTTTTAAATTAATAATCTGATTATTTCTACCATAACACTGAGAAATGGTTCAACCCAAATATGTAATTAAGTTTTTATTAGTTCTTTGAATGAGAACTTATACAATGCATTTTAGTCATATTTACTTCATCCAAAACTCCTCTCAGATCTATCTTGTATGTTATTCCATACACATACAAGTATACTCTTAAAAACACAAACTAAACCAAACCAAACCAAACCAAAAAACTACCAAGTTCAATTTGTTTTGCCCATATACTCTTGAGTGCATGGTCTTTCACTGGAAGGTATTGGATCTACAAATAATTGAACTTGTAAAGGAGAACTTACTCTCCTTTTTTCTGTAGCTATCAATTGCCAATAGCCCTGGATGCTTGTTATATGCTTAGCCCAGGGAGTGGCACTATTAGGAGGTGTGGCCTTGTTGAAGTAGGTATGTCACTGTGGGCCTGTTGTTTAAGATCCTCATCCTAGCTTCCTGGATGCCAGGCTTCTCCTAATAGCCTTCAGAGGAAGATGTAGAACTTTCAGCAACTCCATACCATGCCAGCCTGGACACTGCCATGCTCCCACCTTGATGATTATAGACTGAACCTTTAAGCCAACTCAATTAGATGTTGACCTTATATAAGAGTTGCCTTGGTCATTCACGGTGCCTTTTCACAACAGTGAAACCCTAACTAAGACAAGAGCCTTAGCTGGAGGTGGGACCTTGTGTCTACCCCACCTTTCCATGCTGGTGTTTTGTCTGGCTCCAGCTCCTGCAAGTCTTGTGCATATTGTCACAACTGCTGAATTCACAAATGCAACCGCCCTGTTGTGTTCAGAAAGAATTATCTCTTTGTAACCACCACTGCCTCTGGCTCTTTTGTTCTCCTCTTCTGCAATGATTCCTGAGCACTGAAAGAAAAAGGTTCAATACAGATGTCTCATTTAAGGCTGAGAATTACAGTTTTTATTTTCTGGATCCTAACCAGTTGTGAGTTTCTCTGTTAGTTACCATCTATTGAAGAAAGAAACTTCTCTGTTGATAGATTCACTAATCTATGTGTATAATGCTAAGTCATTAGGAGTCGGTCATAATGCATCCATTTAGCAAAATAATAGCAATGGGTTCTCCCTAGGGTACATGACGTGTCTGGCCACAGATTCTTGGCTCTGATGATAGTGCCAGATATGGTTTCCATCTTGTGAAGCAAGTCTTAAATCCAATCAGAGAAGTGTTTTGTTTGTTCGTGTCATTCCTGTCACTGTTTCAGCAGTGGACTGTGTCACCACACCTGTTGTTAGCGTAACTCACAATGTTCACAGCTGGCTAAGACTGATGATTCCCTTTCTCCTACAGCAGCATGCAGTGTACAGTCGGGCACTGAAATCTCAGCAGCAGGAGTGAAGCTTAATTTAATGAGAGCTTGATTTCTAAATGTTCTTTGACTCAGGTATGTGGTGTCTTTAGCAAATCAGGTTTTAACTATCATATTCTGGAGGGCAACCAAGAGCAATGGCACTAACCTTTACAATTTGGGATCAACACCCAGTGTGGCATTGTTAGAATTTGTTGTGGTTATATTTTAAGCAAAGGTATTTATCCTGGCAAAGATTCCTATTTCCTGAACTTTCCATTCATGTCAATTAGCAAATCATGTCAGATTATGAAATCAGACTCCCACTAATGGAGGATGCAGTCACAGCCTGTATCAGAGATTAAAGCATCCATCTTGGGTTTAGTGTGCCTGACAGCTTGGTTTGGGCTCTGGTGCACCCTATTTTGCAAAAAAGAATTGCTTTGACAAACTACTTTCACTTCATATGTTGCTTTGTGTGACACTCAGAGTATTCTTTGTTTCTAGTGACTGCTCTCTCTGTGCTCATCCTTAGATGACCAGAAAGGATCAGAAATGATTCTGTACAATGTAGACATGGATTCACATAGGAGAAGATTTTTTAAAAATTCATTTATAAAGGAAGAACATAAGGGGTTTAAATGAATCTATATTGTCATTAAAAGATATTAATGACTATATATTGCCCCAACCTTCATTTTGTTTATAGCAAGATGCTCACAGCCTCACAAACTGATCAACAAAGTCTGAGCCATTACCCATTATATAAGCATTTAAACTTTGCGTTTTCTTGAGATGTTAGTTTAAAAATAGATTTACTTCTGCTAGTGTCCCAAGAGTTTTAAGAACCTCAGCTTGGGCCAAACCAAGGTTTGTAGCTATGATACTGAAAAAAATTTCAGGACTAGCCAGTTTTTGAAGCAAAGTTACAGATTTTGTTGAGGATATTTTAATACGAGCTTAAATAGGACTAGGAAGAAAAGGAATCCTTAGAAGCAAGGGAGACACACCTAAGTGGCTGTGGACTCCTGTAGAAAGAGGCACAGACAAAGATGATTCTTTCTACAGTAGTCATGCACTGGATTTTGGTGGGATCAGAAACTGCTGTTTCATTGTTGGGTGATTTTGGGGGTCCCCGGTATGGGAATATCTGGATGTCTTTGAGATCAGTGGAACATTTCCTGGCTCTGTTGAGTCTGGATCAGGGAGCTAAGGTCCTAGAAACTCTAATGTCACCAAGGTTGCCAGAGCCTTTGGCGTTCTTTCTTTTGCAAATTCCAAGAAAAAATTCACAGACCACAGAGGGTGGGTTTTAAAAGGAAGTATTTTATTTTATGGAGCTTAAGTGAGTGAGCAGAGCTCCAGAGTAGCAGGGCCTCAGTGAGATACCACTGAGCCTCAAAGCCTCAGGTTCACAAGGATTCACTAGATGGGGAAAGTAGCTGGAATGGTCAGGCTGTTTTCCATCTCAGGCGCTGAGGGGCCTCCCAGTTTCAGCCACGTCTTCAGTATGGTTTTCCCAGAAATGGATATCCCTTTAGGGGAAAAGAGATAAGGAAAAACTCTACCCTTTTCCTGAATGTCCAGCCTCTAGCTATGAGACCTGGAGATAATTTTGGTTCAGATACTTCTGGTATCTCTTACCACTATCAAAGGATAAGGATTCCTACTGGCTCAGGGACATCCCTGGCTCTTAGTCAAGGAAAAAAGAATCTCTTCTCCCTCCTCCTCCTCCCCCTCCTCCTCCCTTTTCCTCCTCTTTCTCCTCCTCCTCCTCTTCCTCCTCCTCTTCTTCTCCTCCTCCTCCTCCTCCTCCTCTTCCTCCTCCTTCTCTTCCTTATCCTCTTCTTTTTGGTAGAGATGTGTGAGTCCTCTTACTTTTAAACAAATTTAAACTTTTAAATTTGTACCTCCTGTTCTCATTAGCACCTGGCAGGATTGCAATTGCTATGAGGGAGAATCTAGCTCTTGGGGATAAAGAGAATGGGAGTTCTTTATCCAGTGTTGCTAGGGGTTCTCAAGTAATGTCAAGGCAAGGAATAAAGCCTTACCCAACCTGGAATCAGAAGCTGAAGCAGAGACCATGAAGCTGCTACGGCTTGCTTCCTCTGGCTGACTGAGCTAACTTATGTAGCCTAGGCCCTCCTGCCTGGGAGTGGTACTACCTGCAGTGGTCTGGGCCCTCCCATGTCAATCATTTTAATCCAGAAATTTCCCCTCCCAGATTTACCCATAGGCCAATCTGATGGAGGCAATCTCTCCATTGGTGTTCTTTCTTCCCAGGTGAGTATAGTTCATGGGAAGTTGATAAAAACTAGCCAACCCCAAAGGAATATTAATTCTATATCTATAGCCTTAACATTGGGATTCTGGCCCCTGACTTGGCGAGAGGCTTTAATTAGGCTTCAGGGTGATGGGGTTCCTACCCCTCTCCTATCTCCCATGATCTTTCCATCTTTCTATTCTACGTCAACATAAGGCCATTGCACTGGCTCGTTTTATGTTAACTTGACAGGGGCTAGAGTCACTGAAAGGAGGGAAACTCAATTGAGAAAATGCCTCCATAAGATTAAGCAGTAAGACAGAGCAGTAGTGATAAAAACTGCATGGTGTTGGTACAATGACAGGCAAGTAGATCAATGGAATAGAATTGAAGACCCAGAAATGAACCCACATACTTACAGTCACTTGATCTTTGACAAAGGAGCTAAAACCATCCAGTGGAAAAAAGACAGCATCTTCAACAAATGGTGCTGGTTCAACTTGGGATCTACATGTAGAAGAATGTGAATAGATCCATTCCTGTCTCCCTGTACAAAGCTCAAGTCCAAATGGATCAAGGACTTCCACATAAAACCAGATACACTGAATCTAATAGAAGAGAAAGTGGGGGAAAAGTCTCGAATACATGGGCACAGGGGAAAAGTTCCTGAACAGAACAACAATGGCTTGTGCTCTAAGGTCAAGAATCGACAAAGGGGACCTCATGAAATTACAAAGCTTCTGTAAAGCAAAGGACACTGTAAATAGGACAAAATGGCAACCAACAGATTGGAAAAACATCTTTACCAATCCTACGTCCAATAGAGGGCTAATATCCAATATATACAAAGAACTTAAGAAGTTAGACTCCAGAGATCCAAATAACCCTATCAAAAAATGGGGAACAGAGCTAAACAGAGAATTCTCAACTGAGGAAACTCGAAGGGCTGAGAAGCACCTAAAGAAATATTCAACATCCTTAGTCATCAGGGAAATGCAAGTCAAAACAACCCTGAGATTCTACCTCACACCAGTCAGAATGGCTAAGATAAAAAATTCAGGTGACAGCAGATGTTGTCGAGGATGTGGAGAAAGAGGAACACTCCTCCATTGCTAGTGGGATTGAAAGCTGATACAACCTCTCTGGAAATCAGTTTGGCAGACCCTCAGAAAAATGAATATAATACTACCTGAGGACCAGCTATTCCACTTCTGGGCATATATCCAGAAAATGCTCCGACATGTAATAAAGACACATGCTCCTCTATGTTTATAGCAGCCATATTTATAATAGCCAGAAGCTGGAAAGAACCCAGATGTCCCTCCACAGAGGAATGGATACAGAAAATGTGGTACATTTACACAATGGAATACTACTCAGCTATTAAAAACAAAGACTTGGTGAAATTCTCAAGCAAATGGATGGAACTTGAAAATATCATCTTGAGTGAGGTAACTCAGTCACAAAAGAATGAACATGATATGTACTCACTAATAAGTGGTTATTAGCCCAAAAGTTCGGAATACTTAAGAGTCACTTCACAGCAACCATTGGGCTGAGTGTGAGGTCCCAGATGGAGGAGTTGGAGAAGGGACTGAAGGAGCTGAGGGAGTTTGCAGTCCCATGGAGAGAGCAACAGTATCCACTGGCCTGACCTCCCGATGCTCCCGGGGACTGGATCACCAACCAAAGAATACATATGGAGGGACCCATGGTGCTGGCCACATATGTGGCAGAGGAGGGTCTTGTTAGCCATCAAAGGTAGGAGAGGCCCTTGGGCCTGAGGGTGTTAGATGCTCCAGTATAGGAGAATGCCAAGGAGGGAAGATGAGAGTGGGTGGGTGCGTGGGTGGGGGAATACCCCCATAGAGGCAGGAGGAGGGGGAGGGAATAGGGAGGTTCCAAAGGAGAGATCGGGAAAGGGGGAAAACATTTGAAATGTAAATAAAGTATTAAAAAAAATTATTTGCTAAAAATAAATTTTAGCATTAATTTAAAAATAAGATTAGGCGGTAAGGCATTATCTTAATTAGTGATTATTGGGGAGGGTCCAGCCCACTGTGGGTGGTGCCATCCCTGGGCTGGTGGGCCTGGGTTCTATAAGAAAGTAGACTGAGGAGGCCATGAAGTGCAAATCAGTAAGCATCACCCTTCCATGGCCTATGCATCAGCTCCTGTCTCTGGCTTCCTACCCTGTGTGAGTTCCTGCCCTGACTTCCTTCGATGATGACCAGAGTTGTGGAATAAGCCCTTTCTTCCCCCAGTGTGTTTTGGTCATAGTGTTTCACCCCAGCAATAGTAACCTTAACTAAGTCAGCTGCATCTACAGCTGTAACTTCTGTTTCCTTTCATTCCTTTCTCACAATTATCTGAAACAATGCGACCAAGCAAGCGTGTGATACACTGATACCTGTATTTCTAAAAGCTGGATAGAGTTTGCATGGGTTTGGAAGTGAGATGGCCTTTGACTTGAGCCCACATACAGAGCGTACACTTGGCTTCCCTGCACGTCTCCAGCTCTCTTGGAATTCTCTTTAGAGTAGTGCTCGGCTGCAATTATCTACGGATCCATGTTCAGTCTTTGGAAAGGTTTAATCAGAGCTGCGACTGCAGATGAGCCATCTCCGGGCTTCACACGCTTCGGAACATATGTGGTGAGGCCCCCAAAGCAATTTATATGCAGCTTGATTATATGATGGGCCAGAAACAGCCATGGTCTGAGAGGCCATGGATGTCCTGGGAGGCCGGGGGGCAGGGCGAAGAAGCAGAGCTCATTACTCACAGGCACATAGAGAGTTCAGACAGAAAGTGCCGAAATGTGAGAGAAAACCATTGGAAGTGCTTTCTGTGTATGGCTTCAAGTCCCATAGACCCACTTGCTAGGGTGAGAAGGGGGAGGTGAGAAAAATGAGGTCTGGAGCATTTTTGCCTGGCCCATGATGATCACACACCACTTTCTAAAGAAAGATGGACGAACAAAGATCTGTGCATGCCCCAGGTTAGTGTGAAGTGTTTGGTTTTGGAACTGCAGTTTTCTCCTGATTGTTTTCCTCCTTCCTTCTCTTCCTTTCTTGCTTTCCTCCCTCCCTCCCTCCCTCCCATCCTTCCTTCTTTCCTGCAGTGCTAGGAGTGGACTACAGGTGCCTTCTAACACAAGGCCAATGTAGGTCCAATGATCCACCCTCCAGCTCTGGGAATTTTGACAGGGTCTGGCTATGTAGCTAAGGCTGGCCTTAAATTCATGACCGCCTCCACCTCCAGAGTGCTGGGTTACAGACATCCATTACCATGCCTGCTGCACAACTGTAGTTTTCTGGGATGGGGAAAATGAACCAAACAGGTGTGAAGGTCTTACATGCTGTTGTATGGGGCAGAACACCCACAAACTAAAGGTGATACCCACAGGATGCTGGGAACCATTAATTTTAGCAGGGTAGATCCCTGAGCACATGCATAAGACCAGACACACACCACCTCCCTTCAGCCACCTGGGCCTCTAGATAGACACAAAGTAAATGAATCAGCCATTTTTCTAACATCTCCTTGTGCTATAGGAGTGAGAGGTGAGCCAGTGGGGGACAGTTCAAGAGAAGGATGGAGGGGCTGGCCCTCTGCCCTTTCTGTACTTCTAACTATTATACAAAGAACCCCAAATCATGGAGTCAACCAACAAAGAAAAGTCACTGAATACATAAAATTTCACTGTGCCAGGAGCATATGTTTCTGCCAAAGGACTTACTAAAGCTGAGTTCATGATGTCTGAAGCTGCTTCAACATAAAACTACAGCATTAGAGTGGGTCTGAGGCCTTAAGAATGTGATCACGAATTCCAAGGTATTTTGGAAAGGCAAACGGTCTTTCTCCTGCAGAAGATGCTTCACTGTGCCTGGTCAGGCAGGCAAGCATCCTGTGGGGTTTTAGTTCTGAGGCATCCCAATGTTTTATTCTAAGAAGTCAAAGCTCAGTCTCACATTGCTCAGTGGTTAGACACCTTAAAAATTTGCAGTAGATAAGGAAAGAGCAACGTTTGAGAGCAGGGCACAGCCTTGGATTGCAGGGATTGGTCTTAGAAAAATGTCGTTTGGGCATGGGATGTTTTTTTCCAAAATGATGTCTTTATACAAATTTCTTTACAGGAAGTCCCCATTTCTTACTTAACTCCTTGTTAGAAAAAGGAGATATGAAGGATAGAGAAATGGACTCCTTGACAGTCCACTTAATTTACATCTCCCATATCAGTAAGAGTTTTTAAAACAGAGCAGGCAATAAGGGAAAGATGAAGAACGATGGACTGAGGACTTAAACAATACGCAAGATAGCGCATTGCAAGTTTGATCTTGCAGAAGAGACAGTAGCTGAAGTTAAGAATAATCAACTTAAAACAAGCTTTGGATGTATTTATCAAAATATAGGGATATAGTATAAAAATACTAACTAACAACAGTCCAAACTTCAAGATTATACCAGTGTGACCCTAAGAAGGAAGCTGGCAGTGAACCTTCTACAAGGCTGTTTGACTACTGATTAGACAGACATGCAGTGACCGTGGAGAATCTGAAGTGCAGGTTCAGAGCCTGTTACAATGAATCTTTGGGCTGCTCTATCCCAGTTAATAGCCACCCTTTGCTACCTCTGTGTCTGACCTAATATCTTTGTGATTCTGAAGTGACACTGTTGGAATTTATCTTAGCAAGCCACCTGCTTCCACCAACCTCAAAGTTAAGAAAGTCATCAGACTATATCGCAGAGGTCTCCCTGCTTGGTTGTATCCACCTACCTGCTGGCCCATCAGGCCATTTGAAAAATGCCTCCATTTATGACTTCTTTGTTCTGCTACTACAAAAATGTCCGAAAACAGCTGCCATATTGGAACAGAGAATTTGGAACCTAAAATTTATGTTCCCTAGTCACAGTTACTCATATTTGGCCTTTGAACAATCTTTTAGCCCCTTTGAAAGGAAGCCTGTGTCTCTGACATTAGCAGCAATGAAATCTGAAATTCAAAAATAGGAAAAAATTCTCAGTTTCTAATGTTTACAGAAAATGAGGCAATGTACAAAATCAGGGAGAAATTTGGGGAGGAACAAGAGAGAAACTAAGGCCCTCACCCAAGCATCTGCTTAAAACCTCCCGCCAACCATCAGAGCCAGAATCTTAGGACAGATAACAGCATGGGACCTTGTTCTGTCCTGGCCATAAACCTGAACGTTTCTAGTAATCTCACTAAAAGCCCACTATATGGAAAGAACAGGAACTTCTTGTGTGAGCCAGGTGGCTTCAGGCTTTATCTTATCAGATGGTCATTCTGTCTAAGACATCGACGGTACCAGCCTAGAAATCTTTCTTACTAAAAAGAGAGAAGGAAAAAGCATTTCTCAGCAACTTTCGAGGTGTAACCTGAGAGCTACTGAACGGTGGATGTGGCTAATGCCTACACAGCTATTACTGAAGCTTGAGGAGCCTATACTCATACTAGGGAATGCTCTCCGTGGGCAGCACATATTTCTACCTGAGTGTATCTTTCTTTTGACTACCTCCCTTTCTCTTAAACCTCTCGCTACATTAAAATATATTATTACATTTATTCACTGTGTGTGTATAAGTGCAAACATGCAAATCTCCATGTGTGTTAGTGTGGCTATCATGGTGCACATGTGGAGGTCAGAGAACAGTCTGTGGGAGTCATTCCTCTTGCGGGTACTAGGGATTGAATCAAGGAGGTCAGGCTAGGTGACAAGCACCTTTTTGCACTGAGCCATATTGCCAGTCCTAAATTATCTTTAATAAAATTTCCATCTCTGATTCATTGTACCTGTTAGTCTTGGGATACTTTCCAGTGTTGAAGCCAAGGGGCCAGGACATGGTTAGGGGAGTCCTCAGGCTTCCAGGGAAGGTGGTGTGGAGCTGTGCCTGGTCCTCTCACTACTGACTATGTGACTATATTATATGAATATAATTCATATATATATTATTTTATATATATATATAAAATAATCTTATGGTTCAACTTTCACAATGAAAGGGAAATTTTTTTTTTTTGCATCTTGTACTTAATAAAACCCACCAAATCAGAGGAAAGTGGTTTTAAAATGTATAAATATTAAAGCCATTTCATAGTAAAATCTGTGAGATTATTTAATTGCTCAATGTCATAAGAACTGAACAACACTAACAATAAAATATAGCTAAGGTAAAAAAAAAATTAAAATCAGGGAAAATAACACTCCAGGTTTTGATATATGATATGTATACTAAATACATATTTGTGAATATTATTTTAATCAAAACTTTCTTAATTTCCCGTGTGATTTCTTTCTGACCTCTTGGCCATTTGGCAATGCTATTTCAACTTCTGTACAGTTGTGCATCCCCCAATTTCCTTCTGTTACAGATTTCTAATTTAATTCCCTTGTGGTTAGAGAACATAATTGGGGCATTTAAGTCCTTTAAAATGTACTAGGGCTCATTTCATGGCCTCACATCTAGCCCGTTGTTCTTGAGAAGATTGTGTTTTGTTATAAACTCAAGTGTTCAAAATGCCCCCTAGGGCTATGGCACAGCACACAGTGTCTCTGTTTTCTTGTTGATATTAGGACTTGTTCTCACTATTAGTTGGTATAATACTTGATGTATTATACCACCCCCCACCCCAGACAACCCCCTCCCCCAAGCACTGTCCCCACTGCCCCTGCTGGGTGGTTTAGTTTCTCTGCATAACATGTCAGCATCTGTTTCGTGAACTCAGGGACTTTGTGTTGAGGTGTGCATATGGTTGATGCATTTCACCTTGGGATAACCAGCACTGACTTTCCCAGAAATGTCTTTCATTATCTCTAATAAGTGGGTTCTGTCTCAGCGCCTGCTGAGTATCATATTTATGGTCCTTTCTGTTGATAACTGCTGAGTATTGTAGCTATGGAACTTTCTCTTGATAACTACTTACAAGGCACATCTCATTCTAGTCTTTCATTTTAAAACAATTGTGTCTTCACCTAAAGCACATTTCTTTAAAATAGTATATAGCCAGATGGTTACAAATTTGTATCCACTTTTATTCAGAAGCTTTACTTGTTAATAATGAATGACGTTATTGCTGAGGTTAAAATTTAATTTTGTCATTACCTGTTATTTTAGAGATGTCGTATGTCTTTTTTCTTTATTCTTTGGTTACTAATCTCTTTTGTTCTAAAAGAATTTTCTATTTTTCAACTTAATTTCTTTGTTATTTCTTTCACTTTTTTCCCTTAGTGCTTGCTTGCTCTTTAGATAATAATTAAATCTTAAAGCAATTTAATTGGTTAATAGCTTAACTTCAGTGGCTTAATGAAGACTTAGCTCCAATATATGTTTTCTCTCTTGAGCTTTGACTATTTATTCACATGTAAATGATATCTTTGTGCGAACTTCAATACAGTTTAATATTATTGACATATGCAAAATCTATTTTAAAATAGAAGGAAAATTTGTAGAGAGAAATATGTTTTTAGTGTCTTTTGTCACCCCTATGTACCTGTGTCTACTCATTGTTCCTGTGTAAGAACTACTATCTAGAGTGGTCACTTCAGCCCAAAGGATGGCCTTTAATACATTTTATTAACACAATGTTCCATTTTTGTTTATCTAAGAAACACATCATTTTCTTTTTCCTTTTATGAAAATAGACTTTTTTCTCACGTAGTGTGTCTGAATTAGAGTTTCCCTCCATCTATTCCTCCCAGCTCTTCCCCACCTCCCCTCTCCTCTGGATCTACCCCTTTTCTGCCTCTCATTAGAAAACAAGCAGGCTTCTAAGGGATAATAACACAACAAACACCAACACCAACACAAACACATCAGAATTGAGCAAAATAAATGAGTAGAAGGAAAAGAGCCCAAGAGCAGGCACAGAAATCAGAGACCCACCTGTTTGCTCATCCCCATAACAACACCCAACTAGAAGTCATACTAAATATGCAGAAGACCTGGAGTAGATCTCCGCTGACCCTGTGCATGTCTCTGTGAGTTTGTAAGTGTTTGATCATGTTGATTTAGAGGGCCTTGTTTTCTTGTTATTCTCCATCTTTTCTGGCTCTTACACTCTTTCTGCTTCCTCTTCCACAGTGTTCCCTGAGTCCGAAGCAGAGAGATTTGATGACGTCATCCATTTTAGGACTGACTGTTCCAAGGTCTCTCACTCTTGGAATAATGGCGGCTGTGGGTCTCTATCTGCTGCAGAAGCAAGCTTCTTTGATGATACCATTTTGCAGCTACCCCCTCCCCACTTAAAAAGAAAAAGAAGGACAATAGTGTTTGACTTTCCCCTAGGTTCCTGTGCCATCTAGTCTCAGGTTCTTGGTTACTCAAGTGGTGTCATGTATGGTTTCCATCTCCTGGAGTGGGCCTTAAGTCAAATCAGATATTGGTTGGTTACTCCCACAAGCTTTGTGCCCCCATTCCACTAGCACATCCTGTAGGCAGAACACCCTTGTACATCAAAGGTTTTGTGGTTGGGTTGGTGGTTACATTTCTCTTTTAGTAGCATGCAGAGGACTTTTCTGAATCCAAGACGCTAGAACTTATGGGTGAAGGATCTATGTAGGCACCAGCTTGACTTCTCTATGTGTAATGAGTTGTGTGGGTCTTCAGAAATGGGGCCTTGACGTCAGTTTGTGGAGAACAACCTATAGTCTTGGCAAGTCTGGACATTTTGAGGATTCCTGTGGGGGACCCTTTGGTCAACAACTCAAGTAAATATAACCCAATCCTGGGACTGGAAACTTCATTTGCTGATGAAAGATGGTCAGTTAGGGTGATTTATTTTAGATTGCATTAATATATGTATATATTTTAGGACATTTCTATTGTATTAATTTTCTCATACATACCCTCCAAGGCCTTTACTTAACTCTTTTCCTCTGAATTGTCTCTCTTTGTCTCCCTCTCCCCTCCCCCTCTTCACTTCATCCTCCTGCTTCAGTCTCTCTAACCATCCTTAACTTTTGTTTTCTTTTCCTAATAAGATGTATCACCCTTTCCCATAGTTCCTAGGGCCCAGGTTAGTTGACTCTGTGGGTCTTCTTGTGGTATCTTAGACCCCTCTGACTTGCTCACTTCTATCCTCAACTCTTCCACAAGACTTTCCTGGCTCTGCCTGATGCTTAGCTGTGGTTCTCTTCATCTGCCTCCGTCTGCTGCTGGATGAAGCCTCTCAAGAGACAGTTATGCTAGGCTCCTGTCTGTAAGCATAGTAGAGTATTATTAATAGTATCAGGGGGTTGGCTCTCTCACATGGGATGGGTCAAGTTGAGGCAGTCATTGGTTGGCTCACTGTTCCCTCAGTCTATGCTCCATCTTTATCCCTGCACATCAGATAGGCAAGACAAATTTTGGCTTGAAGGTTTTGTAGGTAGATTGATGTCTCACCTCCCTCTCCTGGAAGTCCTGCCTCGATACAGGAGGTGGCCACTTCAGTCTTTATATCTCCCTCTGGTAGAAATCTAAGCTAGGATCACTGTCTTATCCTCTCCCACTGGTCCTCAGAGATGGCCCCCCTGCCAGTTTCCATTCTCACTCCCAGGCCTTTCTTACCCCTCAACTCTCCACGCCTGATTGCCATCCCCATTCCCCTCCTCACCTCATTTCCTACCAAGTTTCTTCTCTCTATCCACCTCAGAGGACTACTTAGTTTCCCCGTCTGAGTGACATTTCCTCTCCTCACTTGGGACTTCCTTATTATCTAGTTCCTTTGGGTCTGTGGATTGTAGCATGGTTATCCTGTATTTTATGGCTAATGTCCACTTATAAGTGAGTACATACCATGCATGTTTTTCTGACTCCAGGTTACCTCACTCAGGATGATATTCTCAAGTTCCACCCATTTGCCTGGAAAATTTATGATGTCTTTGTTCTTTTTATAGCTGTGTAGTATTCCATTACATAGATGTGCCACATTTTCTTTATCCATTCTTCAGTTGAGGCACATCTAGGTTGTTTCCAGTTTCTGGCTATTAGGAAAAAAGGTGCTATGAACATAGCTGAGCAAGTGTCCCTGTGGTAAAGTAGGGCATTTTTTGGGTATGTATGCCCAGGAGTGGTATAGTTGGGGCTTGAGGTAGAACTATTCATAGTTTTCCGAGAAACTGCCAAGTTGTTTTTCAAAGTGGTTGTACAAGTTTGCGTTCCCACCAGCAGTGGAAGGTGGAAGAGTGTTCTCCTTGCTCCACATCCTTGTCAAAATGTGCTATCACTTGAGGTTTTATCTATCTATCTATCTATCTATCTATCTATCTATCTATCTATCTAATCATTTATCTATCCTTTCATTCATTTACATACTGGACCACTGGTTCCATCCCTATTCTCAACCAGTCCCTCCCACGTCACCCCATCCATTTCTCCTGTGAGAAGGTGCCCCCCAGGTATTCCCAAACCCTGGTACATCAAGTCTCTGCAATGTTAGGCACATCCTTTCCCAATAAAGCCTGACAAGGCAGCTGAGTAAAAGGAATGGATTCCACAGGCAGGCAACAGCTTTAGGAATATCCCAGGCTCCAGTTGTTGGAGGACCCACATGAAGACTGAGCTGCACATTTGCTACCTATATGCTGGGGGCCTCATTCCAGCCTGTGTATGCTCTTTGGTTGGTGGCTCATCTCTGAGAGCCCCCAAGGGCCCAAGTTAGTTGACTCTATTGGTCTTCCTATAGAAGACCCCTATCCCCTATCTGGACCTTCATTCCTTCCCCCAACTCTTCCATAAGAGTCTCTGGGCTCCATCCAATGTTTGGCTGTGGGTCTCTGCATCTGTTCCAGTCAGCTGCTGGGTGGAGCCTCTCAGGGTACTGTTATGCTAGACTCCTGTCTGTAAGCATAACAGATCATTAATAGTGGCAGGGATTAGTGCTTGCCCATGGGATGGGTCTCAAGTTGGGCCAGTTATTGGTTAGTCATGCCCTCAGTCTCTGCTCCATCTTTGTCCCTGCATTTCTGTAAGATAGGACAAATTTTGGGCCAAAACTTTTGTGGGTGTGTTGGTGTCCTTATCCCTCCACTTGGGGTTGTGCCTGGCTATAGGGATGGACTCTTCAGGTTTCTATATCCCCATTGTTATGTATCTCAGCTAATGTCACCACCGTTGACTCCTGGGAGTCTCCCTAATCCCAGGACTCTGGCATGTCCTACAGATGCCCCCTACCCTCTCCAACCCTATTAGCTGCAGATTTCCATTCATTCTCTTGGCCTCTCCTGTCTCTCCCCATACCTGATTCTGATCTCTCCATTCCCTTCCCCATCCCCTTTCCCATCTAGTTTCCTCTCTCTCTCTACCTCCTATGACTATTTTATTCCCTCTTCTAGGTGAGATTCAAGCATCCTTGCTTGGGCCTTCCTTCTTGTTTAGCTTCTTTGAGTCTGTGGAGTATGAAATTCTTGTGAAGATCCTTTCCCAGTCTGTAGGTTGCCCTTTTGTCCTATTTACAGTGCCTTTGCCTTACACAAACTTTTCAGTTTTATGCAGTCCCATTTATCACTTGTTGCTCTTAGAGTCTGAGCCATTGGTACTCTGTTCAGGAAAATGTCTCATAAACCAATATGAGTTCAAGACTATTCTTCATTTTTTGTTCTATTAGATAACTAGTTTTTTGTTGAATTGAGTTTTATGCAAGGTGAAAGGTATAGATCTATTTGCATTCTTCTACATGCTGACATCCAGTTAGACCAGCACCGTTTGTTGAAATTGCTTTCTTTTTTTCCATTTTATGATTTTTGCCTTCTTTGTCAAAAATTAAGTGTCCACAGGTATGTGGGTTTATTTCAGGGTCTTTGATTCCATTCCACTGATCAGTCTGTCTGTTCCTATACCAATACCAATCAGTTTTATTATTGTTGCTCTGTAGTACAGCTTGAGGTCAGGGAAGGTTATACCTCTAGAAGATTGTATTGTTCAGGATTGGTTTAGCTAGCCTGTGATTTTTTTGTTTGTCCGTATGAAGTTGATACTTGTTCTGTCTAGGTCTGTAAAACATTGTATTGGAGTTTTGATGTGAATTGCATTGAATCTGTAGATTGATTTTGCTAAGATGGCCACTTTACTATGTTAATCCTTCCAGTCCATGAGCATGGGAGATCGTTCCATCTTCTGATATCTTCCTCAATTTCTTTCTTCAGAGACTTGAAGTATCATACAGGTTTTACACTTGCTTGGTTAGAGTTACACCAAGATATATTGTATTATCCATGGCTATTGTAAAGGGTGTTGTTTCCCTAACTTCTCTCTTGGCTTGTTTATTGTTTGTATAAAGGAGGGCTATTGATTGAGTTAAATTTATACCCAGCCACTTTTCTGAAGGAGTTTATCAGCTGTAGGAATTCTCCTGTAGAATTTTTAGGGTCACTTATGTATATATTATATCATATCATCCACAAACAGCAATACTTTGACTTCTTCCTTTCTGATTTGTATCCTTTTGATCTACTTTAGTTTTCTTATGCCTCTAGCTAGAACTTAAAGTACTATAGTGAAGAGATAGGGAGAGTTGGCAGCCCAGTCTTGTCCCCGATTTTAGTGGAATTGCATTAAGTTTCTCTCCCTTTAATTTGATGTTGGCTTTGGCTTGCTTTATATTGCTTCTATTATGTTTAGATATGCACCTTGTATCTCTGATTTAACATGAAGGGGTTTTGGATTTTGTCAAAGGCTGTTTTATCATCTAATGAAATGATCATGTGAATTTTTTCTTTCAGTTTCTTTATATGGTGGATTATTTTGTTAGATTTTTGTATATTGAACCATCCCCACATCACTGGGCTGAAGCCTACTTGATCACAGTGGATGATGATTTTGATGTGTTCCTGGATTCAGTTTGCTAGTATTTTTGCATCAATGTTCATAAGAGAAATTGGTCTGAAATTCTCTTTCTTTTTTGAGTCTTTATGTGGTTTTGGTATCAGGGTGACTCTGGCCTTATAGAATGAGTTTGGCATGTTCCTTCTGTTTCTATTTTGTGGAATAGTTTGAAGAATATGGGTATTACCTCTTCTTTGAAAGTCTTTTAGAATTCTGCTCTAAAACCATCTGGCCTTGGTCTTTATTTGGTTGGAAGACTGCTTCTATTTCCTTAGGGGTTATAGGGCTGTTTTAATAGTTTGCCTGGTCTTGACATGACTTTGGTAAGTGGTATCTGTATAGAAAATCACCCATTTCATTAAGAGTTTCCAATTTTGTGGAATACAGGCTTTTGAAATAAGGCCTAATGATTCTTTGATTTTCCTTGTTGTCTGTTGTTATGTCTCCTTTCTTCATTTCTCATTTTGTTTATTTGGATGCTGTCTCTCTGTCTTTTAGTTTGGTTAACTAAAAGGGTTTTCTTTTTATCTTTTTTATTTTCTCAAAGAACTAGCCCTTCTTTTTGTTGATTCTTTGTATTTTTTCTTTGTTTCTAAATGACTGATTTCAGTTTTGACTTTGATTATTTCCAGACTTCTACTCCTCTTGGGTCTTTAGCCGCTTCTGCTTCTGCTTCTTCTTCTTCTTCTTCTTCTTCTTCTTCTTCTTCTTCTTCTTCT
>JADRCH010000051.1:11463813-11668183 GCA_019843965.1 Rhynchomys soricoides
TTCTTCTTCTTCTTCTTCTTCTTCTTCTTCTTCTTCTTCTTCTTCTTTTTCTTCTTCTTCTTCTTCTTCCTCCTCCTCCTCCTCCTCCTCCTCCTCCTCCTCCTCCTCCTCCTCCTCCTCCTCCTTCTCCTTCTCCTTCTTCTTTTCTCTTGCTGGTATGAGAACTTTCTAATTTCTTTATGGAGGCATTGTGTTATTGTGTCTCATAAATTTGGGTATGTTGTGCCTTCATTTTCATTGAATTTTAGAAAGTCTTTAATTTCTGTCCTTATTTCTTCCCTGACCCAGAGATCATTGAGTAAAAAGTTGTTCAGTTTTCATGAGTATGTAGACTTTCTGATATTTCTGTTGATGTTGTAGTCCAGCTTTAATCCATGATGGTCTGATAAGATACAAGGCGTTATTTCAATTTTCTTATATCTGTTGAGGCTTGCTTTCTGACCTACAGTATGGTCAGTTTTGGAGAAGGTTCCATGAGGTGCTGAGAAGAAGGTATATTCTTTTGCGTTTGGGTGAAATGTTCTTTAGATATGTTAGGTCCATTTGGTTAATAATATTGGTTACTTTCATTATTACTCTGTTTAGTTTGTGTCTGGCTGAACTGGATTTCAGACAAAATATGTTTCTAGGTTTTGGAAGCTGAAGGGGAATGGTCTACATAGTGGGGTTGAGGGGGTACACAGGAAGGAGGGAAGCAGCATATTTCACCAGGATGAGTTTAGTCCTCTCGGTCCCCTGGAGATGGGGACCAAGAGGACAAAGAAGGTGGTCTACTACAGAGTTGGGGATAGGACTCCAGGATTGAATTAGGAGGAATCTAGGGAGAGGTGATGATTTGCAGTTAGCCTACCTGCTTTGATGTCTGGAGTGGCCTGTAGATTCCCAGGGTATTCCTGTTGGAGTTGGGGTCTGGGATAAAGCAATGTGCAGGAGCAAGGAAATTTGGAGGTGTAGATCTGTGTGATCCATTGGAGAAGTGGGCAGAGAGGAAGAGAGGCCTCTGCAGACATTTTGCTGCAGAGCTCAGAGCCAGGAATATGATGTGGGAATTAATTGGATTTAGAGAAGAGGCGAGATATGCTAGGTGAAGATCTACAATTAGCTTACCTGTTTCCCTGGCTAGAGTGCCCTGTGTGTTCCTAGGGATGAAATGTATCAATTTCTAAAGGCAGTTTGACAAATACAGTATTATTGGCCAACAGTTATTTATTTAGTTTTTAATCATAATGGTTCGAAGTTTTTATACTCTTGTCTTTGGCTTCCATAATTTCTGTTAATGAATCAGCTGTTAATTGTGTTGCAGAGCCCTGTGCATGGTTATTCTTATCTTGCTGCTTTGACTTTCATTACCCTTCTGTATATTACTCTGCTATAAATAAACATGGATTTATCTGACGTCATTGTACTTGTATTTTTATTTTTGAAATATCTAGAAAATTTACTTCATGTTTTATGATTGTTTACCATTTCCCTGAAAATGCCTTTTATGTATGTATTATTACACTGAATAGACTCTCTGTACCCCTTGAGATTGGCTCAGTTTTCTTCATTCATTTAAAATTCTGTTCCCAGTCTTCATAGCCTCATTTGAAATACCCTCTAGTCTTCTGATTGCTTCTCTTCATTTCTCTTTTGAATACTTCTTGATTTTGGTTTTTATGTTCTTTAGTGCCTGAATTTATTCTGGATTTCATTTTATAATTTCTACCTTTTTAGTTATATTCTCTAACTGGTAAGGCATAGTTGCCAAAAGTATTGATTAATTAATTAATAACTAATTAATTAATACTTTAGACAGATTTGGACAGATCCTGCTATGTTGCCTAGACAACTTCCAAATTCGTGTTCCTCTAACTTAGCCTTCCAAGTAGTTGAAACTACAGATGTTTACCACTAATATCTGGCTTCCTTTAACTCTTTATGTATCATTTGGTTTGAATCTTTGAACATTTAAGAAGCTTACTTAAAGCCTTGTAGTACTAAGTCTGGAATGTTATACACTCACAAGCATTTTCTGTTTGCTGCTTGATGCTGTATACAGAACACTTTCTGTACATTTTCCTTTGTCTCATCTCATATGGTTTTCTTAGAAGAGTGAGCAGTTCAGTTCATAAAGAAGCTTAACCACTGATGGGTCATGACAGTTTTTCTATTCTTTTTTTCTTTGTCCTGTTGTTATTTTGTACTGACTTTCTAGGTTCTATGAGCCTACTGAGCTCCTAACTATATTAAAACATATTACCACCATTCAAAAATTTAACACTAGTGTCTGAGGGACCACAGTAGGGTCAGTGTAGCTTAGTCATCTAGGGACGGGGTGGACTTCTTTGATGCTTTTCTATGCATCTTCCACCCTTTACTGAGGGGCCTTGGGTGCAAGTCTGCAGATCTCAGGTACTTAACAAAACAACGTTCACTTTCACTTTCTCACATATTAGAAATTGCATCCCAGGTCAAATGAGGCTATCATTGTACATAGACTTTCTAGGGACAAACATGTTCAAGTCAAGTGCTGTGATCAGGTATTGTTGATGAAGTTCCGAAGGAGTCCAATGTATTCTCTGTCTGCAGAGCTACTCTAGGTACAGGGAGCGATGGGCATCATTCCAAGAGAAAATGTCACAGAAGCTGTTGTCAGGGTGGTAGTTCTTAACTGCATGATTTAATATTTTATATTGATATGAAACTTGCTGAATTTTAAGCATTCTGAATCTCATATATATTTATTTGGCTGTTTTATAAGAAGCAGCTTGCTAATATCTTCACTCAGATGCAATCTTTGCGACTGGAAAAGTGTTGACTTAATAGGAACTATTAAACAGCAGAGTGGGTTCTTCCTTTGTTTACTTGGCTGAGTGACGTCAGCAGGGCAGGAGGACATGTGAGGTTGCAGCCCTTCCTGGGCTATTTCATCTTAAAGCTTTTATGTTGTCATTGTTCAGACAAGCTTGTGGTTGGAAACTTGGGAGCATTCCCTCTGCCTCTTTTCTCTGGGAAGGGCAGAGGGACCAGACAGTGAGTTAATGACCAACCACAAGTTTGTGATGAAGCTTCCATAAAAATGCCAGCCCTTGGCTTGGGAAATGGCTTGAAGGGTGAAGCACTTGCTGAGCAAGCGTGGGGGCTTGAATCTGGACCCCTGCTATTCATGTGAAGCTCTAAGCAACAGTAATTAAATCTCAGCATCCCGTTGATTCTGTGGCAAGAGTCCTAGGTACCGTCCTTACAACCATCAAGCCTGAGAAGGGACTGTATGAACCTTGAATTTTGAGCTGGTGGGTCAGCTAGAACTCCTCACAACCTGAGCCTGTGGTTGGCACATGACTTCGAGGCACAGCCTGTGTCTCCTGCTGGCACATGACCTGCTGGCGGTCTTATAGGATATTTTCCTTACCTACACAGTCTGCACCTCCCAGTAGTAACAGAAATGAATTGCATGATAAAAGCCATTGTCACAGAATTGCTTGCTGTGGGCAAAACTCCATACTCTTTGCTCTTAACCTAGTGTCCAGTGTTGTATATACAGTCAACGATAACAGCTCATTTTTCTATTATACACACATGTGCTACTTATAATATATTATCTAAAAAATATTGACACGTGACACTCCTTCATATTTTTTCAGACCTCACTGGCTTACAGAAAAATTGTTTTTTTTTTCGCCTCAGTTTCTGCAGACTGTCTTTTGTGATGACAGTTCATATTGGATGCTCTATCCAAGATTGGACGGAGCACAGATTTAGACATACCATGACTGAAACAAATGTTGGATTAAAATCACTTCCATTATAATTCAGGGGAGCAAAGAGGATATACTGAGTCCCTAGTCCTGGCATCACCTTCACTAAGTCTTTCCTAGTAATGATACCCTCGGGACCAAGCCCTCAACATACAGGCTTTGAAGGATGCTTAGGGAGTTATGTCAACACTGACAATGACAACAAAACCCAGGTTAATCCTATGGCTGGAACATTTTCTGAGGACAGAGGTTAGTGACTTCATCTTTCATCCTTGTAGACCAACTCCAGCAGATCTGGCTTCACAAAGTGACACACCAGCCTTGAAGTGATAAAGACATTTTAATAGAGTACTCATGGGTTACAAAGGACCTGGCAGGAACCAGGGAAAGGAATTCTCAGCAAAAGAATGAGATGTACAAACCCCTGTGAAGCTGGGCTGTGAGTATTAGATCCTCTGATTTTGATGTGCATCTGGCTGCAGAGAAAGGAAAATCAGGGGGTGGGCAGTGTGGAGAAATAGAGATACCACTCACGCAGAGCTCCATGGTCATTGCCAAGATCTCTCAATTTTATTCTGACAGGCATGGGGCAGGCTGAGTACTAGTGAGCAAGCACTCTTCTGGTTCTATAGGATTTGGGAAGGTTGCTCTGGCTTCCTGAAGCAGTGGATAGAGACAGAGGTTGGAGGAAACCAATCAAAGCCCCGCAGGTGTTACAGTGGCCAGATGGACAGGGAGCCAGAGCAGCTGCCTGCTGATTCCCTTTGTTGGGTGACTCACCTGCTGATTTCCTGGTGCCAGGAATGTCTCTTTTTAGTTCTTAACAAGAACTAGATTAATTTAATTAAGAACTAATTTAATTATTTTAATACTATTATTTTAACAAAGTAGTCACACTAATTATTCACATTTAGAACTTACCACTTGCCAGACATGAATGTTTCTTACACAATTTTTCCCATAATATTCTGTTACAACAACTATGTGATATATGTTTTGTTCCCAGAGGTCATTCACTTTTTAAATAAGGATATAGACAATATAGTAAAAGTTTTTCTGTATTACATGCTGGCACACACTCCTGTAGACATACCCACCATGGCTAATAAAAAGCTAGTATACAAATAGAAAACACAGCTCTGTCCTTTGTTTTTGTAGCACTTCTTTTATATGCTTTTATGTATTAAGTGACTGAATAATAAACAGCAAATTAATTCTGTGGTAAACTTGTATTAAGAGTTCCAGAAATTGTCTGGAAAATAAAACCTCAAATAAAAGCTGGCATGCATGGTTCGTTCATGTTACAAACTAACGTGATAGGCTCATACACTTCATGGCATAGGAACACGACCACCACAGTAATATAGCCATTTGATAAAAGAAAATACACAAAACAAAACCATTCGAAGGTTTTGATACCATGAAAGTTTCACATCATAAATAGTAATAACAGTAACATTTACTATCTGTGATGGTTAATACCAATCGTCCACTTGGTAGGATCTAGAATCACTTCGGAAATCTGTGAGGCGTCTTTGAGAAATTTTCTGGATTATGTTAACTGAGGTGAGAGGACATCATAAGGCAGGTGGCATCATTTTGGGAGTGTGGGTCCAGACTGCGAAAAAGGCTAAAGGGAGCTGAACATTCATTGTTCTCTGCCCTATGACTATGAATAGAACGAGACCAGTGGCCACAGGCTCCAGCTGTTGTTTAAGCCTATCCCACCAAAGTGAAGCTTGCCCATCAGTTAGGAGACAGAAACAACCCCGCCCATCCTTGAATCACATTTGTCAGGTATGTTGTAACAGTAATAAGGAAGGCGACTAAGTCACCACTCTCATAACAATGACTGACATTTGCAAACAAGGAAAGATGCATCTTCCACATTTTTCAGAAAGAGAAATGCTCCTTTCAGTTTTCAGTGACAAAGGACTTTAAGCCTGGCCTTTGCTGCCGGTTGCTTATTTTGTATTGTTTCCATTGACACATTGTTGCACACATTTAGAAGAAACAATGCTACATCTCTGTGCAGGGGTGCGGGTGGCGTGCCTGATGGAAGGCTGCAAGGCTGATCCTTTGCTGCGTTCCTTTGCCCATCTCCTCTGCCCTGGCTGTGCTTTTGCCTCTGATGTTAGAACCGCTTCCATTTCGACACAAATTCCTTCTGCTGAAGCGCATTTGCCTTTAAAACTGTACTTGTTAATAATTTTGCTGAAACAGAGATTTATTTTTTTGACGTCAGCAGAACTGTTATTTTCTACTCCCTGTACTGCAGCAGAAACAATCCCTCCCTACCCCATACGCCATTTTATGTAAATAGGCACACTCTGGCTGTCTTGAAACAATTTTCTTCTTAGGGAAACCATTTACAACTTCATTGATTGTTCCTTTTAAAATACTCTAGTGTGTTTTATTGTCCAAAATGCCTCAGAGAATTTTTTCTTCTCAAGTACTTTCTTTTGCAAAAAGGAAATTTCATGCTGGATATCCAAATGGTTTTCCCATTTTGCTTGTCCTAAAATTCTAGAAGAAGAGAGATCATATTTATTTTTTTCTGATGAGACTAGTTACATTTGGCTCCAATTGCTTTAATCTTTCCAGTCTTCCAAATTCATCCTGCATTCATGCTGGTGACTAGTTTTGAAGGTTTGTTTGTCAATAAAGTGATGCAAAGTACTTCTGTCACAGAGCAGATGCCTGATGGTATGTTGAGTGCTGAATCACTTGTGACATGTGTCTTCTGTCCGTATAGGCAGCCCCAACGTTTGCTGGGACCAGCATTAGAAATCTATGATGGTGTTCCAAATGAGCCCAAAGCAGGCATTTTGGAGGACAGGTATTATCTTACAGTGACTGTCTGGAAGAAATTGGATGACTAAGTGGTTCTGCCTCAGGTCTGACCAGGGGTTACCCCCTGCTTCAAAAGACAGTCCGATACCCATGCACATATAAGGGGTAATAAATTGACTCAGTGGGGGATGGGAGAGAGACATAGATAGAGACAGAGACAAAGACAGAAATAGAGAGACAGAGACAGAGATATAGAGATACATACAGAACAAGATACAGAGACAGAATACAGCGATATACATGTGCCCACGAGTGCGTGTGCATATGTGCCCGCTCGCACGCATGCGCGCACATACACACACACACACAGAGAGAGAGAGAGAGAGAGAGAGAGAGAGAGAGAGAGAGAGAGAGAGAGAGAGAGATGTTTGGAGAAAATTGTGGCAGGCATAGGAAAGGTTGGGGTTGATCAAAACATGTTATATGTATGGATAGTAAATAAAATATTTTTAAAAATTCACCAAAGAGGCTGAGAAGGCAATAGTGATGTGGAGATAAACTAGGAGAGGAAGCATTTCTATAGTTTCTTCTGTGCCTCTGGTGGCCTCAGAAAATGTATTTCTAAATTCACCCATCATTGCTTCTTACAAGCTTCTCCTCTTGACATGACCTTGTTCCCTTTACAGCCAGAGATTCAAGAAAGACCAAGAGAGACCACTGTGACTTTATTTTCAAAACCTATTTTTAATGATGGTTCTTAAACACTTTAACCTCCCTTGTAGCCCACCACCCACCAGAGGTCGTAGGAAAGAAGGATACAGGGGAGTGGACCTGTTTACAAAGGTTCTTTGGAGCGACTCCTGTCTGTGTTGTTTGAAAATCAGCAGTTCGGTTCACAGGTCAGCAGGCAGCGGCAGCTCGATCTACTTGCAAACACTTCACAGATACACCAGCAGTCCAGTTCAGTAGAATCTGGATAGCAAACACGAATCAGCAGTGGTGGCAGAGACAGCCAGCCCTTAGCAAGAATCAGCAGAAGGGACCAGGAGGGATGCCAGGAGAAGTTCTCAGCTATGCCTCTCTCAGGAAAGGAAAGATCAGTGAAGACTTGAGATCAACAAGCATTTAGCTATGCAAGTAAGCCAAACTTAGCTTCCTGCATTGTCCATCAAAATTCTATTTATATTCCCTCAAAACGACACATGTCCTCCAAGGGTCTTGCCTCACCACACGTCTTGCCTCACCATGTGCATCTGTCACAGCTGACATCACTCTGCCAGTCAGCCTGAGTCTACAGAAGTGGCAATAAACTGCAGCACAACACCAGAAGTTTTTTGGTGTCTTTCTGTCTATGGAGTCCCAACAAACACAGCTCAACCATGCAATGTAAGGCCGACCAATACATGCGTGTTGTTGGCAAAGACACTTTATCACGAGTCCTTTCACTTGCTGGCTTTAGCAGAATAACATTTCTCCTGCGTCTGCTTCAGTGAAACGTTCCTTCACAAGTTTGCCTTAGCCGTTCACCTGTATCCCCTTCAGGAAAAATACTCTTTCATGTGTTTGCCACAGAAAAACACCGTCCAACACCACTGACTTTCCGAAGAACTCTTAAGCTTCCACTTCAGAAAACCCAATCAGGAGCCCCAGCCCCTTTTGTCATTTCTTCCTGGGAGCAGCAAGCATCCATCACATGTGACACTGCTTTATAGCCTGCTCCCCCTACTCAAAGAGCAGCCCACTGGGGCTATGTTAGTTTTGCCCAGCACACAGCCTTATCAGCTCTCCACGAATTCTTGTTAAACCAAGATCAAGGGCATCTTGGTGTAGCATACACATATATTCATGATTCTGACAATTGGTTCACTCATCTTCCAGGGTTTTCCTTCTCATCTTTAGCACTCAAAGAATGCAGAGGTGTTGATTTTTGCTATAGTGCATGTTAATGTTCTAATCAATGACAGACATTCTGACCATTAAAACCCTTTGCTTTATAATCTTGCTCTGATAAACTCACTCATTGCTGATGTGTTTTCCTTCCAATGTTATGCAGGAACCAGCTTGTACAGGCTTACTGTGGCTTTAGAGAACAGGTGCCTCTTATCTCTTCTGCACTGCATCCAATGACATCATATTTTTTGTGTAAAGTTGGCCATTTCAGAGGGGTTTACATCATGGAGTCTGGCAGATGCTACATGTCAAGGCTCTTGTTTCCATAGAGAACTGGTTGTTAAATATCGTTCTACTATAAGGTCATGTGTTGTTTATTTTGAAAAAGTGTGTGTGTGTGTGTGTGTGTGTGTGTGTGTGTGTGTGTGTAGGGCCAGAGGAGCATGTTAGGCCCTATGGGGCTGGAGTTAGAGGTAGTTGACAATTACCTGATGGTGGGTGCTGGCAACTCAGTGGGATGTCCTCTATAAGAGCAGCAAATACTCTTGACCTTTGAGTCAAATTTCCATCCCAAGTATTAATATATATATATATATATATATATATATATATATATATATATATAACATTTATCTGCCTGTGAAAGTTATTTGTTATATATATTTGACATTTATCTGCCTGTGAAGGTTATTATTTGTGCTATTTATTTTGCTACTTTCTTGCCATCAATGCTGTAACAATGCCCAAGGTACTAGTAAAGAACGACGCTCTCATAAGATGGCTGCTATTAGCACACAGGGTCTTGGCATTCTGGTAGCATGGTAACCATTGCCAGCAAGTAGGCTAATCAGGCCCTGGGGTTTCCCACTGTGTTTCTGAACCTTTAACTCTCTGTGTCCACATTTCTCACCTTTGTTCTGACTGGGGGCTGGGGGAACTCTCGGGCTCATGGAAAACCTCTACATGGATGACTGTGTTTTAATTTGTTCGGGATGACATTTTCCCCAGTTTCTCTAATTGCTTAGCTAATTTTTTTTTTCAGTGCTCAGGATTTTGAACAACATATTTCCCAAGAAATGCCAGAGAAGGATTTCCACAGGAGAACGCTATTCTGTTTACTTTCTTTGAAGCCGCACTTCTCAGTTCTTATCTGGACTTCCTTAGTATTATCACACATTCAGTAATGTCTATTTGTCATCTGTCCAACTGTCTGTCTATTTAATCATCGTTCTCTCTTTCTTGCTCTCTTTCTAACACACACACACACACACACACACACACACACACACACACACACACCAGTGCATGCTTTTTAAAAGCTTGGACTTTGTAAATATGAAACTATGGACTCTAAATAAATAAACCTGACTCCAGTCTTCATCCCATTAAGTTTATACAGCAGGGAATTTGGGAATCTTACCCACCTTCTTGAGATTTAAATCTCATAGACAAAATGTGCTAACATTTCTTACTTAGTGGTGGTCTCTAGTTTGGGGATATATGTGTATTTTCTCACCTCATCATGATGACTGATGTCTAGCATGTTACATCTATTTTCTTTTTGAGGCAGGGTCTCACTGTACTTCTAGCTTTCCATCAAATCTCTATGTAGACCAGGCTGTCCAGGAACTCACAGAGATCCCCGTCTCTCTGTCTCTTCAGTGCTGGGATCAAAGTTGTGCATCACCACGTGACGTTCAGGCAGCATCCTTGAGATGCCTAATGTTTTGTTTACATCCGTAATAATACACACATCTCCATTTACTAAATGCTTTAAGCTCCTAGGCAATATTATTTGTTATTGGTACAGAGATACTTAGGTAGAAGAAGATGAAAAAGTGGTGAAAGGAAAATAAAATAGATCTCAAGAGGAGCGAGCACTAAAATATAAAACTGAGAAACATAAAGTGAAAGTTAATTCAAACAAACCGTGACATTTTGAAAACAGGAAAATACAGTTTGAGCTCTGAAGAGATAGGCCCAGGGAAGCCTCAGTGACACTTCACAAGCTGATTTTTCTGTGGTTTCTGAAGGCAACCAAAAGGCCACACTTCAAGAGGGCAACCTTGCAGTTCATTTCCGCAGTTACTATAACTGCCTGTGGCGCAAGAGACTCATTAGGTTTAGCAAACTACTGTACGTTTGGTCATAATTTTTACTGCAAGTGAGCACAAAGCTGTACCCACAGATGCCTGCATGTTTGTTTTCCCTGAAGACTCTACATAATAAATAATAAATAATAAATAAAGCCAAGCCCCATCCATAGAAGAACCCTAGAGTACAGAAATGGGCTACCCACAATCTATACTCATTCACTTTTATGGAAAATACAAAATATGTATCCAAATATCCCAGTATGTATGTATGTATATATGTATGTATGTTTGTAAGTATGTATGATCTGTCTAAATTCTTCCTACAAAATGCCCATTTATTCAGAGAAGAAGAGCTGAGCCAATCTTCTCATTGGGTCTTTCGTGTTGATACAGTATGACATATATGAATAATCATGATACCACTTCTCCATCCTTGGATTGTTCAATGCAATTTCAGCCATCTCAGGGCCGCTGATATACAAACATATCAGGGAAAGACAGGGCTTTCCACATGGTACTATTGGCTGATACTCAGCTTCCATAAGTGTTCAGTTACCTCTCCTCTTTCCTTTCTCCCATTTCTTCTTATTTTTTTCTAATTTATTTGATAAGAAAACTAGATTATTCCTCTTGTGCTTCTTTTGTCTCCTGTATTCTGCATAAAGTGACTAAAAGATGATTTCATATTCAAATTCAGTTTTGTGGAAGCAATTTTTCAATATAGTTTCCTGAGCATGGAGTATTTGCTGGGTCTTTGTGAGAACTGAGCATCCCTGGTGAATTTTGTACTTTTCCTTTATATCAAGAGAAGTTGAAAATGATGACATTTTGCTATTATTAATTATTTTTACTCCGTTAATTTTTTGAGACAGGGTTTTTCTATGTAGCCCTGGCTGTCTTGAAATTTGCTATGTAGAGCAGGCTGGCCTGGAACTTAATAGTTAAATATTTTTAAATGATCTGTTCTTCATAAATTTATTTGCCCTTAGTTATGTTCCTTTAGTTCAAGCAAGATAAGTGATTGATTTTTTTCCTATTTATATTCTAGTTTTCCTGTTTTTTTTTTTTTTGGTTTTTCAAGACAGGGTTTCTCTGTGTAGCCCTGGCTGTCCTGGAACTCACCTGTAGACCAGGCTGGCCTCGAACTCAGAAATCTGCCTGTCTCTGCCTCCCGAGTGCTGGGCTTAAAGGCGTGCGCCAGCACTGCCCGGCCTAGTTCCCCTCTTTCATTAGTATATATCTTTGTGGTTACACCACTGAAGAAAAGACAACCCTCCCCTAGGTAATGATAATTTCCAGTGATTAGTGTAGGAAGGGCAGGTCCTCTTGCTCCCTCCCCTCGTCCATGATGAAATGTTGATTCTCTTTGTGCAATAGTGGCATAAATGTCAGGAGGGTAACCAATTCTTTCATGTTTCATTTGGGTCCTGCTGCATAAGAGAGAACTCTTTCCTATTTCTATAAACTTGGTTATAAACTATGGTTATGAAAGGTTACATCTGTCTTGGTACAAGAATAGTCACTTTAAGTCCTATGCTCATCTTTAGTTATCCAAACTGAAATCCAATAAAGAAATTTTAGCGTTAAATTTTACCACAAAAATTGACTTAACCTATACCTACAGATTATTCCAGACAATGAATATGGACTACACATAGTTGTCAGTAGCCCAAGTTTACCTTCTCTAAACTAGACCACAGAGCACATCCTAACAAATACAAAGGAATTGGAATTGTTTCATGTATCTTAATAGAATAAAACTAGAAACCTACATCTGATAAAGTACATGAATACCTGGAGATTGAAAAATACTTAGTCAAATCATTGTTCTAATGATTTATTTAATGTGTAATGATTTGTGTGTATTTAAGGCTCTCCACTGGAATACAGGCAATCCAACAGGGGCCATGTCCCTGAAGAAAGTGGACTCTTTCTATCCTAGCAGCTTTCAGCTGCCAAAGATGGTAGACTAGGAATGGAGCTTCATGAGACTTGCCACCATCTATGCTGGAATTTTAACTGGTTTGATCTTTTTCCCAATATCTCTTCTATTAGATTCAGTGTATCTGGTTTTATGTGGAGGTAGTTGATCCACTTGGACTTGAGCTTTGTACAGGGAGATAGGAATGGGTTGATTTGCATTCTTCTTCACTTGAACCACCACCATTTGTTGAAAATGCTGGTTTTTTTTCAACTGGATGGTTTTAGTTTCTTTGACAAAGATCAAGTGACCGTAGGTGTGTGGATTTATTTTTGGGTCTTTAATTCTATTCCACTAATCTATCTGCCTGTCAGTTTGCCAATACCATGCATTTTTTTTTATCAGTATTGCTTTGTAGTACAGCTTGAGGTCAGGGATGGTGAATCCCCCTAGATGTACTTTTATTGTTGAGAATAGTTTTCCCTATCCTGGGGTTTTGTTATTCCAAATGAATTTGAGAATTGGCTTTTCTAACTCTATGAAGAATTGAGTTGGAATTGCATTTTGGTGGGAATTGCATTAAATCTGTAGATTGCTTTTCACAAGATGGTCATTTTTACTATATTAATCTTGCCAATCCATGAGCATGGAGAACTTTCCATATTCTAAGGTCTTCTTCTATTTTGTTCTTGTTTGTGACTATTATGAAGGGTGTCCTTTTCTTAATTTCTTTCTCAGTCTGTTTATCCTTTGAGTATAGGAAGGTTACTGATTTGTTTGAGTTAATTTTATATCCAGCCACTTTGCTGAAGTTATTTATCAGCCGTAGGAGTTCTCTGGTGGAGTTTTGGGGTCACTTAAGTATCCTATTATATCAACTGCAAATAGTGATATTTTTACTTCTTCCTTTCCAATTTGCATACCTTTGACCTCCTTTTGTTGTCTAATTGCTCTAGCTAGAGCTTCAAGTACTGTATTGAATAGATAGGGAGAGAGAGGGCAGCCTTGTCTAGTCCCTGATTTTAGTGGGATTGCTTCAAGTTTCTCTCCATTTAGTTTGATGTTGGCTACTGGTTTGCTGTATATTGCTTTTACTGTGTTTAGGTATGGGCCTTGAATTCCAGATCTTTCTAAGACTGTTACCACGAAGAGGCGTTAAATTTTGTCAAGTCCTTTTTTAGCATCTAACAAAATTATTATGTGGTTTTTTTCTTTGAGTTTGGTTATGTAGTGGATTACATTGATTGATTTCCATATATTGAACCATCCTTGCATCCAAAGCCTATTGATTATAGTGGCTGTTCGTTTTGGTGTGTTCTTAGATTTGGTTTCTGAGAATTTTTTAATTTTTTAAATTTTTATTTTTTGGTTTGCGAGAATTTTATTGAGTATTTTTGCATAGATATTCATAAGGAAAATTGGTCTGAAGTTCTCTTTCTTTGTTGGGTCTTTGTGAGCTTTTGATATCAGTGTAACTATGGCCTTATAGAATGAATTGGGTAATGTTCCTTCTGTTTCTATTTTGTGGAATAGTTTGAAGAGTATTGGTATTAGGGCTTCTTTGAAGGTCTGATAGAATTCTGTACTTGGTCCTGACCTTTTTTTGGTTGGGAGACTTTTAATGACTGCTTCTATTTCTTTAGAGGTTACGGGAGTGTTCAGATGGTTTATCTGATCCTGATTTATGTTTGGTATTTGGTATCTGTCTAGAAAATTGTCCAATTTTGTTGAGTATAGGCTTTTGTGGTAGGATCTGATGATTCTTTGAATTTCCTCAGTTACTGTTGTTATATCTCCCTTTTCAATTTTGATTTTGTTAATTTGGATACTGTCTCTGTGCCCTCTGGTTATTCTAAGGGCTTACCTATCTAGTTAATTTTCTCAAAGAACTAGCTCCTGGTTTTATTGATTTTTTTTTGTATAGTTCTTTTTGTTTCTGTTTGCTTAATTTCGGCCCCGAGTTTTATTATTTCCTCCCATCTAATCCTCTTGGATGTATTTGCTTCTTTTTGTTTTAGAACTTTCAGGTGTGCTGTTAAGCTGCTATTGTATGCTTTCTTCAGTTTCTTTTTGGAGGCACTAAGAGCTATGAGTTTTCCTCTTAACACTGCTTTCATTGTGTCCCATAAGTTTGGATATGTTGTGCCTTCATTTTCATTAAATTCTAAAAAGTCTTTAAATTCTTTCTTTATTTCTTCCTTGATCAAGTTATCATTGAGTAGAGCATTGTTCAGCTTCCATGTGTATGTGGGTTTTCTGTTGTTTTTGTTGTTAGTAAAGACCAGCCTTAGTCCGTGGCGATCTGATAGGATGCATGGGAATATTTCAGTCTTTTTGTATCTGTTGAGGCCTTTTTTTGTGACTGATTATATGGTCAGCTTTGGAGAACGTACCATGAGGTGCTGAGAAAAAAGGTAGATTCTTTTGTTTTAGGGTGAAACAGATATCTGTTAAATCCATTTGGTTCATAACTTCTGGTAGTTTCACTGTGTCTCTGTTTAGTTTCTGTTTCCATGATCTGTCCATTGATAAGAGTGGGGTGTTGAAGTCTCCCATTATTATTGTGTGAGGTGCATTGTTTGCTTTGAGCTTTAGTAAAGTTTCTTTTATGAATGTGGGAGCCCTTGCATTTGGGGGCATAGATGTTCAGAACCGACAATTCTTCTTGGTAGATTTTTCCTTTGATGAGTATGAAGTGTCCTTCCTTATCTTTTTTGATAACTTTTGTTTGAAAGTTGATTTTATTCTATATTAGAATAGCTATTCCAGGTTGTTTCTTGGGATCATTTGCTTGGAATTTTTTTCCAGCCTTTTACTCTGAAGTAGTGTCTGTCTTTGTCACTGAGGTGTGTTTCCTATATGCAACGAAATGCTGGGTCCTGTTTATATATCCAGTCTGATAGTCTATGTCTTTTTATTAGGGAATTGAGTCCACTGATGTTAAGATATACTAAGGAATAGTGATTGCTGCTTCCTCTTATTTTTGTTGTTAGAGGTGGAACTATGTTTATGTGGGTACTTCTTTTGTGTTTGTTGAAAGATTACTTTCTTGCTTTTTCTAGGATGTAGTTTCCCTCCTTGTGTTGGTGTTTTCTATCTCTTATTATTTGTAGGGCTGGATCTGTGGGAATATAATATGTAAATTTGGTTTTGTCATATAATATCTTGTTTTCTCCATCTATGGTAATTGAAAGTTTTGCATGGTATAGTAGCCTGGGCAGGCATTGATGCCTTAGGGTCTGTATGACATCTTCCCAAGATCTTCTAGTTTTGTAGTCTCTTGTGAGAAGTCTGGTGTAATTCTGATAGATCTGCCTTTATATGTTACTTGACCTTTTCCCCTTACTGCTTTTAATACTCTTTCTTTGTTTAGTGCATTTGGTGTTTTGATTATTATGTGACAGGAGGCATTTCTTTTCTGGTCCAATCTATTTGGAGTTATGTAGGTTTCTTTTATGTTCACGGGCATCTCTTTTTTTAGGTTAGGAAAATGTTCTTCTATAACTTTGTTGGAGATATTTACTGGCCCTTTTAGTTGTGAATCTTTGCTCTCTTCTATACCTATTATCCTTAGGTTTGGTCTTCTCATTGTGTCCTGGATTTCCTGGATGTTTTGGGTTAGGATGTTTTTACATTTTGAATTTTATTTGGCTGTTGTGTCAATGTTTTCTAAGGTATCATCTGCACCTGAGATTCTCTCTTCTATCTCTTGTATTCTGTTGGTGATGCTTGCATCTATGACTCCTGATCTCTTTCCTAGGTTTTCTAATTCCAGGGTTGTCTCCCTTTGTGATTTCTTTATTGTTTCTATTTCCATATTTAGATTCTGGGTGGTTTTGTTGAATTCCTTCACCTGTTTGGTTTTGTCTTTCTGTAATTCTTTAAGTGATTTTTGTGTTTCCCTTTTAATGGCTTCTAGCTGTTTACCTGTGTTCTCCTGTATTTCTTTAAAGGAGTTATTATGTCCTTCTTAAAGTCCTCTTTCAACATCATGAAGAGTGATTTTAGATCTAAATCTTGCCTCTCCAGTGTCTTGGGGTATCCAGGACTTGCTGTTGTGTGGAGAACTGGGTTCTGATGATGCCAAGTAGCCTTGGTTTCTGTTGCTTTTATTCTTGCCCTTACCTCTTGCTGTCTGGTTATCTCTGGTGTTACCTGATCTTGCTGTCTCTGACTGTGGCTTATCCTTCTTGTAAGCCTGTGTGTCAGCACTCCTGGGAGACCATTTCTCACCAGGAGGAATTTGGTATGGAGAGCTGTGGCACAGGGTCAGCTCGGGCTACATACAGAAATCCTCAGGATCCTGTCCCAGGGTCTGTTCCTTGGTTCCTTGGATCCCGTGCCCTGATGGCTGGGTGGATCCCTCTTAAGCCAGGAATTTGAGCAGAAGCAGTGGTCTCACTTGTGCTCTCAGGTGTGTCATCTCTCCTGGGAGACCAGCTCTTTCCCAGTGGGACCTGGGTCTGGAGAACTATGGCATAGAGTTAGCTCCAGGTACAGATGGAAACCAGAGGTTCCTGTCCCAGGCCACTCCTTGGTTCCTGTGTCCTGAGGGCTTCAGGCAGATCCCTCTTGGGCCAGGTATTTGAGCAGATGTGATGGTCTTACTTGTGCTCTCAGGTGTGTCAGAACTTCTCCCTCCAGTGGGACCGGGTATAGAGAGCTGTGGCACAGGGTTAGCTACAGGTGCAAATGGAAACCAGAAGCATCCTTGTATTCTTAAATGAGTTGCATAGGCACAATGCCTATCAAAGAGTAACAATATTAATTTCAAATTTTGTATCAATATAAGAAATTTATACCAATGAAAACCTTAAATCTGCATCAATCTATAAATCCTGTATGAATGTAAAAATTATAGCTTCAATTTGCTTCAATTATAAAGATTTCTACCAATGTAAGATTATGGCTGTACAATGTTTTGTTTAACAGTAAATTAGATAATCTATCCCTATTTGTCTATTTCTCTAATTTCTATGATATTGCTATATCCCCCCTTTTCTCTTCCACCCCCGTTTCCTTTACCTAAGAAAGAAGGATAGAGAAGAAGAAAATAAAGGTAGTAATCCTGAGTCTGAGCTCTCTAGTTTTCTCCCTGTCCAAAGCTACAACATTTGCAAACTATCCCTTAAAATGACAACGTATCTATAATTCATACAATAACCAGAACCATCCATCCCAACCTAAGGAACTGGGACTACAATCTTCTTTTGCTTGCTTTTTGTTGAATTGGGGCAAAGAATTCCCTTCTGGAAGTCCAAAGGAAATGGGAAAATTGATTTTGTCAAAGAAGGGCTAGCTGGCCATTTGCCTTGCAATCTCTATGTGCTGAGAAAGTTCACTGATTAGCTGAAGTCCTGACTGTAACAGTCTGAAAGTCTGGATGGGCAAGCCAGCTGTTCTGGAAATGTCCTGGAAGCAAATCTTTAGAGGAAACAGCTTTGATATAATTGAGGTAGAATCAAGCAAGAGTCTGGAATGGAAGGTCCTAGAATCTCAGCATTCCAAAATGTGAATCTTGTCAGGGCTTTCTCTCTCCTCTTTCATTCTGCAATATGCAAACATTACAAGCAACATATAGCTCTATAAAGACATTCATATAGAATGTACAGGGTGCACAAATCAGTTAAGGAAGATCAATAAAGAAAGACAACTGCCATTCTTTAGAAGTTAGTTTGATCACATAATCAAACTACAATATGAATTTCCATCCACTCCATTTTAATAAGTCATGAGAATTTTGTACCCAATAATTGTTATTGGCTGTATATAGACATTTAAGTCCCAGCTGGTCCCAGAGCTGTCTCTGTTTACAGAGGCATGTATATCACCACATATACATCACCTATCTTGTTGTTCTCAACAATCTTCATCTTCTTGTCTGTAGTCAAGGTCTTCAGGGGGTCTTCCTTTGTTATGTCTGATTCTTATCAACTTAGAAGGAAACCATAGCTCTTCTTTTCAACTGGATCCATTCCAGCTATTTGTCAAAGTCTCATTTTTCCTTTCAGTATCAATTCAGAAACCTTTTCTATGTAGGTTTTTAATTTCTTACTCTGCATATGTACTAAAAATATCCATTCTAAGATATAATCTTTCCTCTGCACAAGAATTCCAGTAGGAGAATGAGAAGATAACTAAAATACAGGCCATTTTTGGATCAATATGATCTAGATGTGTATCCTGCAATTTCCTTTCTATCAGAGCTTACTCTTTCTCAGCCTCAGTGAATAATTTCTTCAGGCTATTTAAATCTTTATCATCTTGTAAGATTTGAAATAAATTGCTAAGTTCTTTAGTAGCCAAGCCAATCACAGGCCACAGCCAGTTAATATCTCCCTGTAACTTCTGAAATTCATTAAGAGTCCTTAATTGGTTTCTTCTGATTTGCATCTTTTGTGGCCTAACCTTTTGCAGGCTTATTCTATATCCTAAATAATTAGTACAATTCCTTCTTTTTTATTTTTTCAGGGGTGATATGCAATACCCAGCAAGGCAAGGTTTTTCTTATTTCATCAAACCTTCTTTCCCAGATATTTATATCTGAATCAGCCAATATGATATCATCTATATAATGATAAATAATGGGTTAAAGAAATTCTTTAAGAATTATCTCTAATGGCTATTGTACAAATTATTTACACAAGGTAGGGCTATTTAATATTCTTTGTGGCAGTGTTTTCCAATGATATCATTTTATTGGACAACTTCTATTGAGAAAGCAAACCTTTCCTTATCGTGTTCATGTAGAGGAAGTTAAACACACACACACACACACACACACACACACACACACACACACACACAATCTTTTAGAACAACCATTATGATAGGCCATTTCTTAGGCAACAAGGATGGCAATGGGATTCCAGGCTGCAAAGAACCTGTTGGGTGAATAATCTCATTAATTGCTCTGAAATCTGTCAACATCCTCCATTTGCCAGACTGTTTTTTAATGACAAATACCAGAGAATTTCAAGGGTTGGTGGACTCCTCTACACACTGAGCCTCCAGGTACTCCTTGACTAGCACCTGTAGTTTTTCTTTTGTCATAGACCATTGATAAATCCAAATCGGTTGGTCAGTCAACCACCTTAGAGGTAAGGTTATTGGGGTTTTATCAACAGTAATTCCTTGAAGTAAAGCTAAATTGTCAGCCCCTGCTGTATCTTATTTATGGACAGCCTATACAGTCTGTAACTGTCCTTGATAATGTTCCTTAACTAATTTAGTTTTCTTAAAGGAGCCTGACTGGTTTTGTGGCCAGCCTCTGAAACTGAGGGGATATTAATTTGTGTTTTCCATTGCTGTAACAGATCTCTTCCCCATAAATTTATGAGTATATCAGTCGTGTGTGGCCTTAATTTTCCTATCCCTGTATATCTAAGCCATCTGGTGCTTTGCACTATTTGGGATAAAGTCCCAACTCCTTGAAATTGGATGTCTACCTCTTGAAGTGGCCAACCTGCAGGCCAAGATTTTAGAGAGATAATGGTGATATCTGCTCCAGTGTCAACCACTCCTTCAGTCTCAATATTGTTTACTAGTATTATTAGCTTGGGCCTTTGATCCTTTACAGAAGTTTGCCAAAATATTCTAGTTTGGCCCCCTTTTAGGTTTTTTGAGTTGTCTATAGAATCTGCCTAAGCCTTGTCTTCTGGTCTCACAACATCTATTTTCAGAGCAGTGGTATTTAATTGTCCTGAGGAAGAAAACTCTCCCTGCCTGGCACTGGGTCCTGCAAAATCCCACCTCCACCCCATGTAGGGAGGTTTTTGGCAGTGTTGCCCCATTTGTTTGTTGTTGCTCTACATTTCCTAGTCCAATGTAAGGCCTTTGTCATATCTTTTCTATTTTCCAGAAGGCATAGGGTCCCTTTTGTGATCAATTAGGTTTTCCCTGCAGTTTATTCTGAGATGACACTGCTCACCATAATTAAGACATTTGGAATTTTGGGTCATCTCAAGGCCTTTAGTAGAAGCTTCTCCTATTAAGGTCATTTCAGGTGAAAGAGGTCCAACATCAATTGTATATCTATTTCACTCATCTATTGATGCTGTCCTTGCTTTCAATGGTCTGATTACTTCCTTACATTCAGCATTCACAGTTTTAAAAAAGCTAAGGGCTTGATTAGTGTCTTTCTTGCTGATATACTCCTTACCTTAGTGGAAGTCAACCTTTGTAAAAGGTCAGAAATGTTTCCTTTGGGCCTTGCATGACTTGAGAAAATGGTTCAAGTCTTTTCCCTGTTTTTGCGATTTTGTCCCAGGTCTTTAAGGCTGCCAAATGACATAGTGCCAAGGCTTCTTCACCTAAGGTCTGTGCCCATGTTTCATATCTCTCCTTTTGTTTCTCCTTCTGTTCCATGAATTTCTGTATTCTCTGTTCAAGGCTCTGCTTCTATAATTTATTTTTTATATTGTAATCCTGATATTCTGCTGGCTATTTTATTCTGATTGATTAATTTTAAAAGGTTCTCCTCCAAGTCTTGTTTCCAGTACTCATTATTTTCTCTCTGCCACCCTGTCAGCTCTGTGAGCTGCTGCATCCTTTGTTCTAGCATCTTTTCTAACTCGTCTCCAACCTTCATTCTCCTCTCCTTGTTGCTTATCATGACCTAGAATTTCCTTTGCTTTTAGTTCTAATGTTTCCTCCAGGCCATGTTGTCTTAGATTTCGTTTTATGTTATTAATACTCTTTTATAACTTCCTGTATCTTCTGTTCTAGGCCCTGCTTCCACTGTTTCTCTTTATGTTGTAATTCTGATATTGCATCATCTACCTTATTTTAATTTACTAACCTTAGTAAATTATTCTCTAGACTCTGTTTCCCAATGTTATTGCTATCTCCTTGCTACTCAGTCTGATCTATCAAATTCTGTATTTTTTGTTCTAGCAGGCTTTCCAGCTCCTGTGTCCAACTTTCATTATCCTCTCTCTGTTGCTTATCTTGACATATAAATTCCTGTACCTTAAGTTCCTGTGTTTCCTCTAGACCATGCTGTCAAGTCTTAAGTTTATCTCTCTGTTGCTCAGCTTCATCTGCATCTTTTGTTCTAACATATTTTCTACCTACTCTCTCCACTTTCATGGATTTCCCCTAATCCCATTTTGTTTTTTCTTCTGTTTTTTTGATACTTTATTTACATTTTAAATGTTTTCCCCATTCGAGGTCTCCCCTTTGGAACCCCTCTATCCCATCCTACCTGCTGCTATGAGGGTATTCCCCTCCCACCAACATACTCCATTCTTCCCTTCCTGGCATTTCCCTACACTGGGGCATCTAACACCCTCAGGCCCAAGGGCCTCTCTTCCCACTGATGGTCAACCAGGCCCTCCTCTGCCACATATGTGGGCAGGCAGCAGCATGGATCCCTCCATGTGCATTGTGTAGTTGGTGGTCCAGTCTCTGGGAGCACCAGGGGATCAGGCCAGTTGCCACTGTTGCTCCCTCCATGGGGCTGCAAACTCCCTCAGCTCCTTCAGTCCCTTATCCAACTCCTCCATCTGAGACCCCACGTTCAGTCCAATCGTTGCTAGGAATTGAATCTTGAGTATTCTTAACTTTTGGGCTAATATCCACTTATCAGTGAGTACATACTGTGTTTGTTCTTTTGTGGCTGAGTTACCTCACTCAGGATGATATTTTCAAGTTCCATTTATTTACCTCCGAATTTCATGAAGTCATTGTTTTTAATAGCTGAGTAGTATTTCATTGTGTAAATGTACCACATTTTCTGTATCCATTCTTCTGCTAAGGGACATATGAGAGACATAGGAAGGCTCCCTTGGTTGTAGATGCCCAGATCTGCCTGTAGGCAGTTGTGTTCCAGTGTTCCCCATCCTTCCCTAGGCTCAGGTAACCTGATACTGGAACTGCCCAAATCCCAATTCACACTGGGATGCTGTCCTTGTCTGCTGTGCTCTGCCTGGAGCGTAGGGAGGGAGCCTCTCAGCAGCTCTTTGTAGATCCCGCAGACCCAGTCAACTTTCAATCCACACACTTCTTCAGCCTTAGATTGCAGTCCCAGCTGTTTATATTTTTTTGGGGGGTGTTGGGTGGACTTTTATCTCAGGTTAGTTGGATTCTAAGCCCCATGTTAGGTGCCAATTGGTTGCAGTAATCTTCAACTCCAATAAGCCAGTATAAAAACACACAGCCCAGTTATTATAGTTATAAGCCATATGCTTAGATTGGTCAAATTTATCACTATCCTCACTTATTCCCCAGCTGTGAGACCCTTTGCTACTTGCAGTTTTTCCTGGCCATGTGATTCTGCTCCCTATTGGCTCCCATCTCTTCCTCCTCCATCCTCTCTCTCTTTCCTTTCCCATCCTCCCTGCTCTGAGACCTCCAGTTCTACCTTTACTGTCCATAAGCTCTAGCCTTTATTTGATCAGTTAAAATGAGGAGAAGGTTCAATGATATCACTTGAATATGTGATCTACTCCTTGTCAGAGGCAGCCTCTCTTGAGGAAGCAGAATTAACATCAAAATACAAACATAACAGAACCAGGGCAACCCACAGCATCTTCTTCCTCCTCTTCCTCAACCTCTTCCTCCTCCTCCTTCTTCTTGCATTTCTCTATTTCTCCTCCTCCTCCTCCACTTCCTCCTCCTCCTCCTCCTCTTTTATCTTCTCCTTCTTGCATTTCTCTATTCCTCCTTTTCCTTTTTGCACTTCTCTATTTCCTTGGTATAAATTTTCCATTGTGACTGATTTCAAGATTTGAATGCACCAAAGAGTTAACAACAAACTTGAACAAAATCCTGAATATTTAACATTGACATTTTTGAATTGTGGCATGCTGGCAGTTTACTCAGGTGTTCCTACCAGCATTTTGTGCATTTTCTCCAGTAGGTAGGCATTTGAACAAAAATTAAGTAAGAAATTCAGAATTAATTGGCACCATATATCAAATGGACTTAATGTATATCTATTGAATATTCTACCCAAACACCAAAGAAAATATATTCTACTATGAAGTCCATGGAAGTTTCTCTAAAATAAACAACATCTTGGGATGTAAAATAAATCTTAACAAATTCACAAAGATTGAAATAATTCCATGTGACCTATCTGATCATAGTGCAATAAAACTTAAAGTTGAGAGCAAACACATCTCTATTAAGTATTCAAGTTATGGAGTTTAAACAACTCATAGCTAAATGATGAATGTGTCAAAGAAGAAATCAAGAAAGAAATAAAAATTTTCCTGGAACTAAATGAAAATAAAAATACAACAAAACCTCCAAGACACATTGAATGTAGTCCTAAAAGCAAAATTTATAGCTCCAAGTGCCTAAATAAAAAAGTCGGAGCACAAATGACTTAATAATGAAACTTAAAAATTTAGACAAACAAAACCAAACCAACCCAAATCCACTATGTGAAAAGAAATAATAAAAATCAGAGACTATATTAATAAAATGAAAATAAACAAAATAATACAAAGAGTCAATGAGTCTATGAGAAAGTTTCTTGAGAAGATACATACTATCCATAGGTCATTGGCCCATGTTTAAAAAAGAGAGAGAGAAAGACCCAGATTAACAGAAGCAGAAATGAGCAGGGAACATTAAAACAAACACCAAAGAAATCCATAATAATATAATGGAATACTTTAAATACCTGTTCTTTCTAGGAAGCAGACTAAATCTTGGGTGAATGAAGTCCCAAGTAAATGTATTCTGTTGATATAAGCTGTTGGGTTGGCCTGGTACTGCTATATATTCAAATACTAAGTTCTGTACCCCATGATCTGGTTGCCCCAAGAGGAATGGATTCTCATATACAACCAACTTTTGTTGTTCAAACCTTGTTCTCCTAGTTAATAGGTCAATAAAAGGCTAAAGCCTGTGATTGGGTAGTAGAGTGAGGAAGGTGGGACTTCCTGGAGGGAGTTAGGAACTCTGGAAAGAAGAGGAAGGACCTTTTGCCAGTAGACATAAGGGAAGACTGATGTGACTAAAGGCCTAGAAGTTATTGCTAGCTATGTGGCTCAATGGGGCTAGATGGTTGCGTTAACTTAGATAAGCTAGTTGGGAGTCTGCCCAGCTAAGACCTAAGCTTTGAGATATTAAAGGCCTCTTTGTGGTTATTGAGAACTAGCTAGTTAAGGAAAAACTGATGCTGTATTATTTCCAGATTTAATTAATATATACACAATATTAATAATCATGTTAGTCAATAAACAAGGAGACATCAAGGACCCCATACCTAGAGGGAAATGGCAATGTTCTCCAGGGTGAGGCTCAGAAAGAAACAGCAAAGTCTTTCTCAAGTCCATGTGTATGGATATTGATAGCGTTTGCAGAAAATGTCCACCATAGCTTTCTCTTCCCAGATATTCATGGTACAGAGACTGCTCTTACTGTGATTAGCTAATCCTGTCTCCTTGATCCAATGTATATCATGGATTTTCTGTCCTTGATTATTAGAATATAACAACCTAACTTCTTTGTTCAGCTGTATATAATAACTCTATTCAACTCTTCATAATAAACACAATGAGTTTCTGGGTTGCTAATGTTTCTCTGTCAGAGAACATAGAGACCAACTGATATCAGCTCTCTTTCTTCACACTCTTGCCACCCAAGTCATGTCCATCACTGGTACCATGAAGGACATGACAGTGCTGTATTAAGCTAGAAAATCTAAATGAAACAGATAGATTTCTAGATTTAGCTGCACCACCAAAATTAAAGCAAGAAGAGACCAGCAACATAAACAGACACATAATAAATATGAAGATTTGAGCAGTAATAAAAATTCTTCCAAGAAAAAGATATCCAGGACCAGATGGATTCGCAGCAGAATTCTAGCAGACATTCAAAGAAAATCTACAGCCAATTCTTCTGAAGCTCTTCAAAAACATAGGAACAGAAGGAGCACTCCTAAACTCCTCAACAAAGCCAGTATCATTCTAATATTAAGCCCATGTAAAGATACAATATAAAAAAAGAGAACACTAAGAGCAATATCTCTGATGAACATGAATACAAAAAGCCTCAATAAAATACTTGCAAACAAAATACAGGCATACAACAAAGAGATTTTCCACCATGACCATGTTGGCTTTATTCTGGAAATGCAGAGATGGTTCAACATACCCAAGTCAATAAATGTAATAAATCACATAAAAGGGGTTGAAAGACAAAAATTCACATGATCACCTCAATAGATGTAGAGAATTTTGTGGCAAAATTTGACATATCTTTATGCTGAAATTCTTGAAGAATGTGGGACCAGAGGGAACATATCTCAGCTCAATAAAGGCTATATAGGACAGACTCACAGCCACTGTCACCCTAAATGCACAAATACTTGAAGCAATGACACAGGTAAGGAATGAGATATATGTCCCCTGTCCTTACCCTTTTTCAATATCATCCTTGAAGTGCTAGCTGGAACAATAAGTCAAGAGCTACAAATAGGAAAGAAAAAGTCAAAATCTCCTTATTTGCTCATTACATGCTATTATACATAAAAGATCCCAAAACTTCTACCAGAAAACTAGAAATGACTAACAATTTCATCAATGGGGCACAATACATCAACTTGAAAAAAATTATTCAATGTGATCTATTAGTAAAATGCCTGGCAGAAGCAACCTAAAGGGTGACACATTTACTTTAGTTCATGGCTTCAGAGATTTTAGGCTATGGTTAGGGGCCTCTACTGTTTCTGGGACATAGCAAGTCTGAACATCACAGCAGAAGAAAGTAGAAGAGCGAAATTCTATGATGATGGAGAAATGGAAGGAAGAACATGGCACAGAATAAGTCATAGCCCCAGAGGATCATCCTTCAACATTTGAACGTTTCCAACACTGCTCAGTACTGCAATCAAATGATGAACCCATGAGTGGAATAATCTGTCAATTTCATCAGAACTTCACAGTTCAAGCACTTCTCTAAAGACAGCAGTGATAACCAAGTCTTTACACATGAGCATTTAGGGCAGTGGTTCTCAGCCTTCCTAATGCTGTGTCTTTAATAAGCTCCTCATGTTGTGGTGACACCCAACCATAAAATTATTTAATTGCTACTTCATAACTATAATTTTCCTATTGTTAAGAATTGTAATACAAATATCTAATCCTCAGGTTATATGATATGTGACCCCTGTGTGGCCATGACCCACAGGTTGAGAACTGCTGCTTTAGAATGATGCTCCATATCTAAATCATGGCGTTTTATTATATGACCACTACATAGTTCAAAACAGACAAGACTCCAAAGTAATAATAATTCCAATGCTGCTCAAATGATTAAGTTCAGAGTCTTCTCTGAGACTCAAGTCAAACATTTAGTTGGAAGCCTTAATAAAATTTTAAGAAGAAATCCCCAGTTACATACTTCTGATTTATTATGGTACAAGATGCATATTCTCACTCTAAAAGGGAGGAATGGGGCATTAAAAGGAGGCAAAGGGCCAATCATGGCTGGTTCCTAGCAGGGAAAGCACTAAGGTCTGTAACAGCATATCTGGATTCCAGGGACATCTTGATGTGATGTACACTTGAAAAAGTGTGAGCAAACCCCCTTACCACACAGCCGCTCTTAGGTTGGCTCTGACCTTCATCTTTCCCTAGCAGTGGTCCATGCTCCCAGCATCTCTAATTTCTTGAGATGTTTGTGATGTTTTTGACTCCAGTCTCACATATTCACGTATCAACCTTTTAGGAGTTGTTGGAAAAGATTTTTAATCCTGGCATGCATTGCTGGACACATAGACTTTTCAATTTTTGTGCAAATCCCCATAGTCCTGTAGTTTGTGCTTTCTGGATGCCAACAAACCCCAGCATCATCTGGATAAGGGCCAGCTTTTGTTGGGTCAAGCAATACCTAGACTCTATTGCTGCCATAAATCTTGAATTTCCGGATGGACAAACATAGGAAGGCTTTCATTGCTTGCTGTACGTGCTGAAGAAATCTTTCCAGTCTTTTGCATTAAAACCTTTGGCTTGTGAGTGATAGATTGTGGATAGTCTGTGAAATGCCTTCAAAGTCACTTTCCTATTATCTTTAAACAAAATATCTGGCTTCTTTTTAATAACCCCACTGTCTATAGAAAATGTGACTTCTTTAGAATATTAAACACTTTCTTTATTGCTGTGACAAAATATCTAACAGAACAACTTAAGGGTAGACAGAGAAGACATAGCAGAAAAGACATAGCAGTGGGGGCAGCCAATGGTCATGGCTGCAGGAGTGCATGGCAGAAGCTTGTGACATGACACTGACCAGAGAGAACTCAGGACTTTATAGTGCCAGCCACAATCCTCAAGGACCTCATCACCAGCTCTCTACTTCTCCCATTGAGGCTCTACTCCTTTTTTGTTTTTACTTAACTTTGTATTGATTCTTTGTGAATTTTACATCATGCTCCCCAATCTCATTCATCTCCCCATTCCTTCATATCTGCCTTTCATCCTTGCAAGCCATCCAAAAGAAAAAAATCATCGTAGAAGCTGTAGTGTGTTGGACTGTGTATACCTTTCTTGTCCACATATCTTTACTTGCCAATATTTGCTGCAATGAGTTATTGGTCTGGTTTGAGACCTCTGGTTTCTGCTACACTATGAACACTGGATCCTCCCCAGGACTCCTTTCAGGTATCCTGTTATTGCCTTGTGTCATGGAGATACTGAAGCTTTGGATCTGCATGACTGACCCCTTCACATGCTCCACCAGCTCATAGATGTTGGGATATACCAACTTAAAGCCCTAGATCTGGGCCTGGGTGGTAGCTGAGTTGGTCCACCTACCAGCTCTCCCACACCCACAACACCGGGTAAGTTTTCCATCACTGCCCCATCTAGTTCACCCATTGCTACAGCAGGTGAGGGACAGGGAGGCCCTACTTCCTACCGGCCCTTAAATTCCTAAAACAGCATTTCCAGATGGGATGCAGGTGTTCAAATGTGCACCTGTGAGAACATCTCACATTGAAACCATAACAGTCAACTCTAGCATTATAAGCACGTTTCTGATCCAACCATAGCTTTTCAAAGCTTGTTTGTTTTTTGTTGTACGTACTGCTCCAGATTCTCCTTGTACACCTCGCTAGAAGCAGCTGACAACATGTAGGCAGTAGTCTGAATCCTGAACCGTCTTGAAGTTTATTTTGCAAGATGAATTAATCTATAAACTTAAGCTCAAGCACCCAGAAAGACCTGGGATATCAAGGAATGTTGGAGGTTGGTTCTAAGCTTTGATTCCATCGGGAATCTGCATGTCCAATCGCTAAAGGTCCTTGCCCCCAGTTGGTTTTTAATTGATCAATAAAGATGTCAATGGCTAGTGGCTGAGCAAAGGGAGATAGGGCAGGACCCTTAGAGTAGCGAAGGCTAGGACACAAAGGGGAGGAGAAGGAGGAATTGCCATGAAGTGGTGGGATATGGATGGACGACATAGGAGCTGAAAGAGATAAAGCCAACTAGCCATGTGAGATTTCAAGTGAGTGGTCACTGGCTACTTCTTTGACTGGGCCTAGCATAGCTGGCAGAGGATTAGAAATGCCCAACCATTGAGCTAGACAGCATATTAAAAATAAGCTAATGTGTGTGTCTTTCATTCGTGGATCATGGGTGGGTGGCTGGAAGTGTGACCCACAGGGGGCATAAAGAGGAGTAACTAAAAACTTATGCTACATATCAATAGATTCCTGAATGGCCTCTGGTGCTCACCAATACTGCCATTATTATTGTCTGAAAGCCCATGAGTACAGTCTTTACTGTCTACATTCCTCCTGCATTCTAATCTTTGGACTCCCACCATTAACCTCTGCCTACAGAAGCATTCTGAGCTTCTTCTAGGGTACTTCTCTGAGCATTTCGGAATTCTTCCCAAAGCCTCTGGACTTAGGGTCAACTAGTTCAGCAACATCCTTGATAACCAATTTTATGTTAGTCAGACTCCAGTGTCAAATGACTTAAGAGAGAAAAGAAACGGGAAAATGTGTATGTTTGCCATTGCAAGTTCCTTAGGTGAAATATGAAATACTGTAGAGCCATTTAAAGGTGATATAGGAAAAAATTGAGGCATATATTGGTAAGCCTAAAAGCAGATAGTAAACATGAGCATGAGAGAATATTAAATAGAATTTTCATAGAGATAAAATGGAATCAGAAAATAAGTCCTTAATTCATATCAAATAAAACAGTAAAGGAAAACAATAGGAAAAGTGAAAATAGTAAGTACTAAATTGTACTTAAAAATCACATATTACATGTGAGTATGTCAATATGCCAATTAAAAGACAGAGACAGAAATCAGCTTACTCCATTATTCTATGCCAAAGCATGATTTGACATTATGCTGCTGTAATGCCAACTTTAAACATAAAATCCCAGCTACATTTAATATAAAAAGATTAAAAAATTATATCAGTCAAATGCTACCTGAAAGTGGTAGCAGATGTTTTACAAGAACATAAAACCTTAGAGCAGTGGTTCTCAGCCTGAGAGTCATGATCCCTTTGGAGGTCAAGTACCTTTTCACAGGGAGCCTATATCAGACACCTTGTATATCAGGTATTCATTACTATTCAAAACAGTAGCAAAATTACAGTTATAAAGTAATAACAAAAATAATTTTATGACTGGGGGTAACCTTAACAAGAGGAACTTTATTAAAGGGTCACAGCATTAGAAAAGTTGAGATCTACTGCCTTAGAGAGAACAAAAAGGCAGTTAGTAATTAGATTTAGGTGTGTATTAGTCTGTTCTGCTGTGTCAAAGGATCTGAGAGAGAATGTTTGTTTGGTTTTTTTATTTATTTTTTATTTTTTCTACTTTATTTACATTTCAAATGTTTTCCCCTTTCCAGATCTCCCCTTTGGAACCTCCCTATTCCCTCCCCCTCCCCTTCCTCTATTGGGGTACTCCCCCACCCACCTACCCACCCACTCATGTCTTCCCTCCTTGGCATTCTCCTATACTGAGGGATCTAATACCCTCAGTCCCAAGGGCCTCTTCCCCTCCTGATGTCTAACAAGACCCTCCTGTGCCGCATAAGTGGCCAGCACCATGGGTCCCTCCATGTGTGTTCTTTGGCTGGTGGATCAGGCTCCAGGAGTATCAGGGGTCAGGCCAGTTGCCACTGTTGCTGCCTTTCTGGGCATGCAAACTCCCTCAGCTCCTTCAGTCCCTGAGAGAGAATGTTTGTAAGGATCAGAACTCCCTGCCCCTGCAGCACTGAGGACTGACTAGAATAAACTCAAGCCCCCACAGGTGGATCTAGAGACAGTTCTCTCTGCTGCCCACTTAATGTATTAGCCCATTAAATCTACCTTTTGTTGATTTTAGACTTGTGCCTTCTCTTGATGATTAGTCACTTGTGGACCTGTCTCCGTTGCTGGGCTGTGAGGTCCAAAGGAAGCTTTGATAACAATCATCTTTGTGTTCTTAGTTCCAGGCACAGTGACTTCATGATTCAATTCAACAAGTGCCTGTGTGTGCATAAATTGTAGCTTGTTCACAAACTCCAGGGGCTAAGAATTGTGTGGTTACTCCTGGTTTCAACATTTAACGTTCTGAAACAGTATTTTGTCCACATTACTAATCTTGTGACTCTGCTGCACAGCACAGGAGTCCTTTGTTCTGCGACAACAAACCACCCCTCATGCTATTACTGTAATCATATAATTGTAAAGTTGAATCCTTTCCCTAAGGTGGGGTGCATTTGTCTTTATTCCTGTATGCTTTTAGCTCCAGGAAATTTAATAATATCTTTCTAAGCCTAGATCTCTTACAGTGGATATTTGTGAACCCTTGTGCCTGCCCTAAATTAGGAACAGTTCATAGTATGACCATCTGGTCTTTTTATAAGGGAGTGAATTCTATGACAAATATTTTTAAAAATCTCAAATTAGGGGCCATCCAAATTTTAACCCTTTGTTTGGATGACTTAATATAGAATTTTTTTCCATTCAAAATACTGCCCTGGAATAGAGCAGCAGAGATCAATAAAAAGCTTGGTTTTCTTCAGTAGTATGAGAATGGAATGAAGCATTAGTGGATGCTAATATCTGGGCTGGCTGGGGCTTTGAATGCTCATCTTTTATAATGGCATGGTGGACTGACAAATCTATTTTGCCCAGGTTGCAGCTATTCCTTTCTCTACCCCCAGGCTTTAGCATAAGTGGCCCCAAATTATGAGGCAATAGAGGATGGATTAACATCTGGTAGAGCTTGGGAAAGCCTCAAGCCCTTGGAAAATCGTTACAACAAATATCATCCCAATGGCAAATAACCAGAGAACTTTGAAGTTGGGATAATGATTATGACAATAAACAGCAAAAACTTTAGTGCAAAGGTTAGGGAATGAGATCATCAAAGCGAGCCCTGGTGGCCAGCCTCATGTCCTGGATGGCACTGAGGCCGCAGGTGTGCAAGGTGCAAGACTTCATAATGTTCCGGATATAAAAATTCTCTTGCTCCTGAGTGAATGTGAAGCCTTGCCTTTGGAGACAGAGAAAACTAGGGATTAAAAACCTACCTGGACTTAGAATGCCTTCATCAAGCCAAATACAGGTCCACTGGGAAAGGGTACAGGTTTCACTGGTTTGTGGTTTTTAAGCAAAACCGTTTACTACTAGGCTATTTTGAAGTCAGGGCAACCCCTGGCAGTTGGGCTTACAAATAAAAACATAATGGACAAAGAACATATTGAGCATAGGATTTAGTGACTATGTCAGGAAAGACAGATCCTTTAGAGCCGGACTTTAGAAGCTACAACAGCGAATCTCCAGAGGGAAATAAGAACTCTAAATGGCTTCCATATATTATCAAGATGTGCAGTTTTCAACCATCACCACAAATACAAGGATTGCAAATGAGTAAGGACACTGTACCATGTGCACAGGAAAAATAAAGGAACTCACAAGGAGCCAGGCACACTCAGCAGGTAGAGTAGAGACTTTGCAAAGCATAAAGGAACTAAGGAAATGCATGACAGGAATGATTTAGAAAGCATATGATTTAGATATTAAAATCCACACCTAGTGAAAACATTAAAGTTGAGAAACACAATATCTGGTATCAAACTGTTACTGGAGATGCTCAAGAAAAGATTTGAATTGGAAAACCCTTCAAACTTACAACTGGTCAACAGAAACTATTCGGCATGAACGAAAGAAAAAAAAAAGAAATAAAATGTTTATATGATTCCATAGATCACAAAAGGTTTCAGCACTGTATCAAAGAAGCCAAGTAAATACTGAGTCATATAACTCAAAAGATAGCCATGCTAGACAGGTGTTACCCAAATCGTCAAGAACACAAAGACAAAGTCAGAAACATGAGAGCATGGGGGGTCCATCATGTGCTGTTCTTGTCAGAAACCAGGAAGGGCAGAGGCCAGAAGGCTGGAACAACAGCAAACCCTTGCTATCAATCAGAAGCACATACCTCATACAACTAGTTAGAATAAAGATATTCCACAATAAGCAAATGTTTCACATAATCATCGAATGCTGAGTATCAGTAACAACAACAATAACGACAACACAAGGAAATAAGACAACTGAATCCATACAGAAAAAGAGAACAGGGCAGAGTAAATATATATTTCAGAGTTCTAATTTATTTGAAGGGGAAATGTACACAATAATAAGTATGAACAGATACTGTTAGGTTAATAAAATATACACTTGTAGTGTTTTTAATGTCTGAATCAGTAATAGAATAATTGGGAAAGAAACTGTATACTGACACATTATTTTTATTATTATTAATCATTTTATTCCTTTAAATTTTAGAAGATATCCCCCTTCCTGGTTACCCATCCACCATTCCCCATCCCATCCCCCTTCATCCCCCTTTGCCTCTAGGAGGGTGCTCCTCCACCCATTCGCCCACTCCCACCTCACCCCTCTAGCTTCTCCCTATGCTAGGGCATCAAGCCTCCCTCCTCTCCCGTTGATGTCAGATAAGGCCATCCTATGCTACATATGTATCTGGAGTTCTGGCTCCCTCTTTGTAGACTCTTTGGTTGGTGGTTTTGTCCAGGAGCTAGAGGGAGGGAGGGAGTAGGGAGGGAGAAAAGAGAGGGAGGGATAAAAGGGGGCAGGAACAGGTATTGGAAGGGACAGGAGAGAAGTACAGAGGGTCAGGAGATTGAATAGAAACATGAAGCGAAGGGGGATGGGGAACTCTGGTAGCCACTAGAAAGTCCCAGACTCCAGGGAAGCTAGAGGCTCCGAGGAGCCAATAGCAATGACTTTAGCCAAAATACCCAACATAGGAGAGATACAACATGAGGAGACCACCTCCAGTAGATAGGCATGCTCTCCCCCGCCCCCCCAGTTAAGGAATGAAGCCACCCACACATCTCAAAATTTTAAGCCTAGAAATGTTCCTGTCCAAAGGACAGACAGGGACAAAAAATGGAACAGAGACTGAAAATAGGCCATCCAGAGACCGCTCCACCTAGGGATCCATCCCATCTGCAGACACCAAACTTCCACGCTATTGCCGATGTCAAGAAGTGCTTGCTGACAGGAGCCTGATATGGCTATTCCCTGAGAGGTTCTACCAGCGCGCCTGACCAATACAGATGCAGATACTCACAGCTAACCATCAGACTGAGCCCGGGGACCCCAATGGAAGAGTTAGGGGAATGATTGAACCCTCTAAGAACCCCATAAGAAGAACCATATCAACTAACTGGAGCACCTAGAGCTCCCAGGGACTAAACCATCAACTGAAGCATATTTTTTTGAGGCAGTATTACTATGTCACCCAAGCTGGCCCAAGCATGAAATGTAGTGCAGGTTACTCTTGAACTTCTGGTTCTCTGGCATTAGTTTCCTGAATGCTAGCATTGCAGATGTGCATCATCACTCCTATTTTGAGCTTATTTTTTATATTTTCTAGAATTATTTAATATTATTTACTTAAGAGTTTTAGTTTTAAGTGTGCTCTCACTCAATAGCTGAGGCTGTCCTGGAACACAGTATGAAGCCCAGATTGACCTCAAATAGTCAATCCTTCTGCTCTTGTTTCCTGAGTGCTGGGATTATAGTTGTGACCAACTTCCTCTGAAGATTTCTCTTATTATACATGGGTGTTCATAGAAGCCTGATTGATAATACCCAGAAGTTGAAATACCCCAACTGCATACTAACTGGGAAATGGGTAAATAAAATGTAAGCTAACCCAACAATGAAATACTATTCAGATATTAAACAGGAAAGACGTGCTGGCTTGGGCTATATCTAGAAGAATATTGATAACTTTATGATAAATTAACAAAGTCAGACATGAAGAGAAACATAGGTTCTTCTAATATTGTATACCTAAAACAGACATATCCATAGATACTGAAATAATATTAACATTTCCTGAAGTTGGTGTGTAGGAGAAACAGGGAACAGTGTCCATGAATGCATAGTACAGGAAGATGGTGGCAAAAGTATTCTAGAATTATATAGTGACAATATTTGCACAATTAAATGAATTTACTGAAGACATTAAACATCCATATTTGAAAGGGTAATTTTTATTTGTGAATTATATCTCAGTGAAGCACATATGCCCTTGACTTATGATGGGATTATATCCTGAGAAATCTATCATAACTGAAAGCAAAATAGCAAGCCAAAATGCATTTAACAGCTATCAATAAGTCCATAAAGCAAAAATATTGCACATTGACCCGGAGTAAACATGTATCCCTTGGCTCACAGTATGAGCTCCCATAAACCCACTATAAAGATGAAAGGTCATAAGGTAAGCCATGGAGAATTGGGGACTATTTTAATATCAACTGAGTCCAGTCAGTGCTTCATATCTTATGGGTACTTGCTGATTAAAGAGCTCAGGGTCAATATTACTATTAATAGCAGGATGATAGTACCTCAATCTGTTATTACAAAGTTGCCCGTTTTGCCCTTCGGTTAGTCCGCTTTCATTCTGTGTACCGTGTATCTATGTTGTTAGGGACATGTATGTGTGAAATGATTTGTCTTCCTGATGAACAGGCGAGTTTTTCTTTGCAAAGCCTTTATTGGTCAAGAGCAGAAATTTTTCTTCCGAGCTTGAATCTGTCTCCTTTGTTCCTATACAGACATCTCATCTCCCTGTTGATTATGTCTTCAGGGTAATAAATATACTTTATATCTTTTTAGCCTAAATGTTTGTGTACATGAATTTAAAATGTGTATCTTACAAACAATATTTTGCAGGGCCATCTTTTAAATCTATCCTTCCAGTGATTGCCAGAGAATGGATGTTCTTAACTTACTTACACTTAATGTAAATTATTGATATGAAAGATCTATAGATGTGATTTTTAGATTCAAGTTTGGTATAGAATTCTCTTTTGATGATTTTTTTCAGTATTGTCTTCCTTGAGTCCAACAGAGACCTACCTTATGATTTTACCTTTTCTGCCTGTCTGCTTTCCTGAAGGCCTGTTTGCTTTCTTGCATGCCTGTCTGCATGCTTACTGCTTTCTATTTGTTTGAGGACAGCATCTCAATCTATACCCCAGGCTATCCTGGGTCTAATTGTGTATCACAGGGTAGTCTCTAACTTATTATATTTCTCCTGCCTCAGTTTCCCCAGTGCTCGGATTATAGATGTGAAATCACCATAGCTAGTTTCTTTATTACCATTTAAAAGTTATCTCTGCAGTAGATATTTTGTAGATAACAAGAAATGTCTTCCCTCACAATTGAATTTGAAATAATATCAGCTTTATTTCAATAGAACACAAAATTATTGATGAAATACAACTCCATTTTCTAGCCCCACATTGTGTCTTGTGATCATACAATTCACGTATGAGTAGAATAGATTATATACACAAAGCACAGATTTAAAATTGCTGCTACATTGTATTTCAAATCAGATAGAGAAATTTCACAGCCCACATCTCACACACACGCTGCCCTTTGCGTTCGCACACAGCCATCTTTGCTGTGGTTTTTCATTCTTCCTGTGAGTGTAGTTTGTGTCATTTCACACTCATGTACTTCCTTTGCTCTGTCCTGCAGGGAAGGTCTGTTAGTGAAGAATTATCTCGGTTTTAGCTTTAGGTTTTCCTGGGGAATATCTTCATCTCTATTTCATTTGGAAGGATAGTATTGTTGGGTCTAGAACCTGGGGCTTGTAGAGTTTCATTTCAACCCTGTTGCTGTGTTGCCCAGAACCTTCCCTCCTCCATGGATTGTGCTGAGGAACCGGCTCTTAATCTTATTCATGATGCCTGTGAGGATGAGCTGCTTTCTGGACCCTGGGACACTTTTTGTGTCTTGTTTCCTGAAAGTTCCCCTAAGATGTGTGTAGAAGGAGATTTTTAAAAAATAAACTGTAAGCTTTTCCTATAAGGTGAAATAGCGTTATTTACCTTTAAAACGCCAGTTTCTACCAGCTTTGTTTTATATGTTGATTCTCTTTTCTCTTTTCTCTCGTATTTTAATTTTTTATTTATTCACTTTATATCCTGCTCACCGCCCCCCCAATCCTTCCCTCTACTCTCCTCTTTTCTTCTGAGCGGGTGGGGACCCCCTAGGTCTCCCCCCACCCTTAGACAGGGATCTTGCTATGTCAGGGTTTGAATGCATAGATTAATTTTTTTCATCAAATTTTGGGATTTTTACTTTTATTTTTTGCCCAATATTCTTGACTCGTTATTTTCTTTTCTCCTTATAAAGTTCACATTGTACGTGAACTTTTGTATCCCATGGCCCGAGGCCACACTCATCTTCCTTCATGTGGTAAATAATGCATGTTTCTGCATACATGTGTGCTTGTGCTTGTACCTGTGTATACCCTGCGAAGGCCAGTAGAGGATGCTGGGGTCTTGCTCTATCATGACTTTCCAGATAGTGCCTTTGAGGCAGCGTCTCTTACTGAATGAACCTGGAGCTTAGCAGTTTTAGCTGAGCTGCTGATTAGTCTCTGTCCCCTCAGCACTGGATTCAGGCACACACTGCCAGGCCCAGCTGTTTTGCAAGTTCTAAGGACTCAAACTCAGATTCTGATGCTTGATTAGCAAGTGTTCTTCCCCAATGGGCTGTTTTTGTTGTTGTTGTTGTTGTTATCATTTCTCAGACTGGATAAACTCAACACACCTATTGCCATTTCAGCTAACACTGCTTAAGTAGCAAAGGTGAGGTGATTCATTTTGTTCCGGTACACTTTTCAGCTGAGACTTTCTACTGATGCTAGAGATCATATATACAGTGAGCCTATAGATATGTGTTCCATTACAGACTGTACACGGGCTAGCATAATAGCTTTCACGGACTCTTTTATTTGGAAGCGTGTTTTATTTCCTTACTTCCTTGCAATTCTTTGGGCCACGGATCCATTATTTCTTTGAGAGCTCAAAGGGCTATTCTAGAGTTGATCAGGGTTGCATATACTTATAATCCCAGAGCTCAGAAGGAAGATTGTGAGTCTGAGGCTGACCAGGACTGTATAATAAGACACTCTAGACTATATAGTAAGACATTTCCAGAAACTCAACAAACCAATGGTAGAACCTTAAAAAGGTTTTGTGTAGTGAGCTCAAAAGTTCAGCTCTCCCAAAGGTTTCTGTTGGCAGTGGTGTAACTGTAGATTTTATATGAACTATATGTTCTTTTGTTTTTGCCTGTTTAACAGTTTCTATGGAAATGATTACTTAAATAATATAAAGTAGAGGCCATGAACTTAACATCTTTCCTTTCCCCCAGATTTGCTATGATAATCATTTGTTATAATTTTAATAGATTTCTTTAATGGATTCTTTGAAGCCTGTGTTTGTTGTTGTTTGTGGTCATTGGAATCTCTTGTGTTGTGGTCATTGGTAATTTAGTGGACTTCCAGAATGTGAACAGATTTTTTTCTGAAATTCTCAGATCTGTTAAATCTCCCTACCCATCCAGAAAGGGAAAAATCTTTAGTTTTCATCCAAATACTTGACTCTACCATAGTATCTATTTCCTCTTACGAAGAAACTCAAGGGTCATCAGAGGCACAACTTATGGCCTCCTCAGTTTTTTAAAAAAGACATTTTTGTTATTTGTGTGTGTGTGCATTTGTGTATATGTGTCTGTGCACATGTATATGTGTGTATGTGTCTGTACAGTGTGTGTGCTTGTGTGTGTGTGTGTCTATACACATGTGTGTAGGTGCCTGGGGAAGCCAGAAGGGCATGAGATCCCCCGGAAAGGATGGTAATGTGCTAGCTGCCTGCCATGTGTGCTGGGAAACTGAACTCCAGCCCTGGGGAAGAGCAAGCTTCTGTGCTTTGTCTTTTTTCTTTTTCTTCTGATACGCAGCCTTGAACATGAATTCACATCTGCACATGAGTTTGGATGTCTGAATTCCAGAAATATTTTGGAACTTTTAAAGGTCCATATGGACATCTCATTAATTCATGTTTTCTTTTCTGATTTTGGCTAGACTGTTACCTGCTTACTTCAACTGCTTTCTATCTAGGGATTTGAAATGTTAATTGCTTTTGGTTATTACTTTTTTTTTTTTTTTTAATCAAATGTACCAAGAACCAGGGAAAGTTTGGGTTAGTCTAAGTGCAGACAGCCTTACACTTGGGGTCTCCCAGTGAGACTTATGACAGCTCACACAGAGAAGCAGCTCTCTGTGAGAACTTTAGAAGGTCTCCCAGGTCCAGTTTCCTTCCTCAGTGGCTGTAAGAATGATGCTTCTCACTGTTGCTGAGCTCGTCGTAGATTGGAAGGGCCAAGTACTAAAAGGAGAACTTGAGGACCCACAGTGCTTACTAATCTCATGGAGAAATCTCTCTCAATCTGGCTTTTATTCGCACTTAATTTGATGATCTCAGGTTCTATGCATTTCCTCGATAATAACATCTTTTCTCTTTTCTATATTTGCCTTTTATTCTTTAACAAATATTGGCGCAATCCTTTGGCAAGTTCCAGAGTGCTGGAAGTCGAATCTAGGATGTTTTGCCCATACTACTGTGCTGTGTGGAGGTTAAACTTTTCAAAAGTCCCCACTCAGCCATTTTACTGATGTCATCCTTAATGTTGTTTTAAAGTTCTTACCACAGTGACTGGGTTACACAGACTTCCAAAGAGTCAAACTGTGTTTACAGTGAGAGTGAAAACAGAAATCAACCCGAGAAGGAAACGCTAGAATCCACAAATATTTGGAAATATAAATTATAAATTGTGTGACAAAGAGCAAATGGGGAATGGAATTATAGAATAACTGAACTTGAATCAAATTATTTAACATCCCAGAATTTAGAAGATGAAGCCAATGAGGTGGTAGAGGCATTGTTTTTTCAAGCCTAACAGTGTGACTGTGAACCCTGGAATTCTTAGTGGAAATAGAGAGCAGACTCCTTGATGTTGCCCTCTGACTACCACACACATACTGTTAACACACATATCCACTGTAACACACACATGCACACACTGTAACACATACACACACACACTGCAACACACACACTGTAACACACATACACATACCTCACCACACACACTATAACACAGCTATGTACACACTATAACACATGCACACAAACTGTAACACAATCACAGACTATAACACATACACTGTAACACACATACACACTGTAACACACACACTATAATATGCACACACTATAACACTCACACACATACACACACTATGACAACACTGTAACTCTGCACATACATAGTAAAAACATGGACACAGTGAAGTCAAATCAGTGCTCAGCAGTTGATAGCTGAGAAAGCAGATACTAAGAAGGAAGGTGGGTGTCAGTCACCTCCTGTGCAACTTAACACTGGAAAACTGAACACCAAAAACTAAAGACAGTAGAATGAGGAAAAGAATCAAAAGGAGACAGCAAAAAGAAGACAGCAAAACTAAAACTTCATTTAAGAAGATAAGAAAACAGATTGAGAAATGCTTCGCTACACTGAGGCTGCAGGGAGAGATGCCAGGAAGGATCCACACATGGATGAGGGAGGGTCACATGACTGCTTGCTGTTGGGACGAATGAGGATGGTTATGAAACAATTCCAACCAATCACAGAGCTGAGTGTGACTCAAGCAACGGAACAGCGTCAGTGAAATGAGCTATTTCCTGGAAGGATGCAGATTGTTAAAACTGACTTAGGAATGAAAAGTAAATTTGACATATATACAGATAAAACATTGAGTAATTTACACACACACACACACACACACACACACACACACACACCCTAGAGTGAGATGTCTGCTCTCATGAAGCTCTGGGAATGATCTTGACCCTTTAGAAAACTGGAGGGATAATGACTCCCACCACTGAATGAGATCACTAATGTCATTGTGCAAAGCCCGGTGGAGACCTCATAAGCAGCAGCATAAGATACACCGGTCTGGTCCACAAAAATAAAATTCAAAAGTCAACAAAATATTCTTTAGGAGTTACATCCAACATCAAATAAGAGGATTATACTTTATGTTCAGCCTCTGAAAATTAGTTAATGCAAATGATTACATTAGTAGAAAAAGATAAAAACCCAAATGGTTATGCTTGTGATGGAAATTTTCAACCAATAGAATAGAATGAACTTTGTTGATCCAAAAAGGACTATTCACAAGAGCTCATAACTGACATCTTGGTAGCAAAACACTGAGTTCCTTCCCCAAAGTTCAGGGTTAGAAGATTTGGGCTGAGGATGCAAACATCAATCACATTTCTAAATGGCAGTAATGGATATTATTAAATAAAAATGTAAAAAATAACAGTGGTGGGTGACATCAAATAGAATGATGGGTTTGGGAAGGAAATTAACAGAAGCGTACTTCTAATTACACCAAAACCTACAAAACCTATCACTAAGAGAAAGAAGAGTAAAATCTAAAATAACCAAACGAAAAACAAAACAGCAACAACAAAACCCCAGTACATGTAGGGATTGGGAGACCCCATATTGTTCACAGGGAAAACTAATAATATTCCTTACTGAAAGTTTTCCAAGGTGTATGGAAGCATAAAGCACCCAGAATAGCAATAGTTTTGTAAAATAAAACAACTCTTGCTTTGAGAAATAATTTGTAATAAAGAAAATACTGTGTGTAGACATGACAGACATGTAGGTGGTGTCATGTAAAAGGCAGCTCCCTTGTGTCATACTGGACAGTGTCCTTTCAAGCCATGACCCAAAATAGGTCCCTTTTCCCTTAGGCTGCTTTTTGTCAGGTTCTTGGTTAAGAGCAGCAAGGAAAGAAACCACTGCAAAGAATCAGCACTAAGAACTAAGGCTGTTTCTATGACTACCTGGCAGTGTGGTTCCTGGGCCTTTGGGAAGTGGGATGTGGGAGGAAGGCAGGGAAATTTGGAACAAAAGCGTAGAAAACCTCTAGAGTAGTGGTTCTCAACCTGTGGGTCACGACCCGTTTGGGAATTGAAAGACCCTTTCACTGAGTTACATATCAGATATTCTGCATATCAGGTAGTCACACTATGATTCAAAACAGTAGCAAATTACAGTTATGAAGTAGCAGCAAAATAATTTTGTGAGTGGGTGTTAGCACAACATGAGGAACAGTATTTAAGGGCCATAACATTAGGGGGTTGAGGAGCACTGCTCTGGAGCACTATAAGCAGAGATGAGCATGATGCTCTGGTGTGAGTTCAGAAGACAAGACTTCCAGAAGTGAAGCCAGTGACAGCTAAATTCATGAGGGCTATGAAGGGAAAAAGTCAGGAATGGGCCTAGAAACCAATTTGAAGTATACTCTGGCAAAGAATCTGACTGCATTCTGCTCTGATCCTGAAACTCTGAGTGAGAGTAACTTGTTTGACTGAGGGAGTTTCAAGACAACATAACATTTCTGGTAAGGGCTTCCTGCTTTTAGTGAGGGTTTTAGGGAGAAGGAAGAACTGGGGTGAGAGGCAGGCAAGCACAACACAAAAATATAGAAAGAAATGTCTAGTTTACAGGGCAAGGTGGGTGCAGCCCACCCTGTAATTGTTAGAGAGGAACTCTTGACTGCCTGAGAACAATACGAATGGAACTTGTTGGGGGGAGGGGCAAGACTAGACCTCCATCTGTCTAGACCCCAGGCTATAGCAATGCAGGATCATTTCAAAGGAGAGCCCCTAAAAGATGAAGGCTGCAAGAGTCCTTGCCTGGAGAATGGATTCCTAGGTTCAATGAGGATAGATTTTTCAAGGTTTAGCCAAGAAGGTGCACAGAAGTCAATGCATTGTGATTTAAAGGAGACAAGGTTACATCCCTAGCTAGTAACAGCAGTTGTCACTGTCTCTGTGCTGCTGTTTTCCAGTCATGCAAAATATAAGAGTGAAGCAGAAAAGGAGGCTTGTGACAACATTCGATGGCCATGAGGCCAGGCACCACATGGCAGAATAGGATTCCCTGTGTGTGGCTTCCAAGAAGGCTGTGAACCTGGAGCACTAGTGAAGTTACAGAGAAGACCTCATATTAGAGATGGCAGACAAATGGAATAGTCTCAGATGGCAGCTAGGAACACCAAGCTCTGACAGTCCAGGAGAAAAGCCACAATTGCTGTGGGGGATGGAAATGGAAGGGGGGGGGGCTACTGGAGCCTGGAGGAGTGCAGATGTGCCCAGGCCCCACAGGTGGAGCATTAGACTTTGGTCTTTCTTTGATCCTATTAATCTTGCTATCTATGTATTATAACTCACTATATAGACCAAAACAGTATCAGCATCCGCAGAGAGGACAAAAAGGCTTGAGACTGCATCTCTTCTTCATTACAAAGGAAACAAAAAGTTTAAAGAAAGTTAGAGCCAGAGCATTCCTAAACGTGATTAAATTGTAGGATCTTGTGCTATGGGGAGATACTTTGAACACTTTCAGCCATGCTCTAGAGGTGTCAACAAGAAATTAAAGACAACTTCAAGGGCAAAAATTGAAAAACAAACAGACAAACGGATTACACATGCTTCCTGAGAGGCTGCTCACTGGGATGCAGATGGTACCTGTGCCTTATTGGCATAGGTCTGGTAATGCTATGTATGCAAATGCTAAATTCTTTACCCCAAGATCTGGTTGCCCCAACATGAGCGAATTCTCACACACACTAGCTTTCATTGTGCAAACCTTGCTCCCCACTGTAGTTGCTCAATAAAAGGCTAAAGCCTGTGGTAGGGTCATAGAGAGAGAAAGAAGAGACTTGAGGACCAAGTGAGGAGGTCTCAGGAGAGACTGGGGAGAGAAAGAAGGAAGGAGAGAGGAAGGAAGGAAGGAATAGGAAGAGAGGAGGAAGCTGCCTTGAGAGGAGGTAGACCATGAGAACGTGGGCAGGAAGAACAGCAAGAAACAAGGGACATATGTCTGGGATGTAAGCTAGACTAGCTCAAAACCTGCCCAATCTAGGCTTCCAGCTTGTAAATAAAATACCGGGGCTGTATGTCTTTTATAGGGCTAGCTAGAATAGATAATTCATACTACAGCATTCTCTATTACCTTTATTCTGGTCTTAAGTTTGTTCACATCATGGGTGACTCGTTATAGCTCAGCTAAGCTCTTCTCCAGTGCAGACACATACACTAGTGATGCCCATAGTCATTAGAATGACTTCAGCAGAGTTACCTAACTAGTGGCTGTGAGATAAGGCGGCCAATGTGGGAAACTGATCGAGTGAGAGTCCTGCTGGTGAAGGAGCCCACTGTGGGAGATGAACTGTCAGGAGACATACCTATGATCTTCCAAAGTCTTCTACACAGTTTTGGAGAATAGAGTGCATGGTCAGCTGGTCCTGGAGATGGTGGAAATGTTCGTTGTAATTGGGAAATGCTTCAGGATTAAAGAGACTTCCATGAGAGAGGTGGAGAAGTATTCAGCTCGGTTGCAGTCCAGGTCCTGGGAAGACAGTGTTAAGGGACTTGGAGCCATGGAATTAATCTGAGGATCCCAACAGCAGGTTAAGCCAAGAGTGGAGAGTCAGAGGTTGTCTCCTGAAGACCAGGACATAGAATATTCCTAATGAAGCAAGAGCCAGAGAGGATCTCAGGAAGCTGAGCCCTGGGAAAGGATCAGTGGTAGCATCTTTGGGATCATAGTGAAGACAAGTCAGGCCCTTCAAAACTCTCTTCATATCTGGATCTTATAAAAATGAGGCGTTCCAGAACAGTTTTTCCAGTTACCAGAAACCATCCAGAAGTCAGATCATTGTCTAATTCCTTTTTGAGAATCCTGGTGCTGCTTAAAAGTCTTTTTAGCATAAACTGTGTGAAGGTGGATTAAATGTTTTCAAAAGTGTGTGTGAAGCAACGAATTTCTAGACTACTTTATCAGTTTCTGTGATCGGAAGTAGATAATAAATGTTAAACTATTTTTTAAGAACATTTTGAAAAATGATTATTTGTGTGTGTGTGTGTGTGTGTGTGTGTGTGTGTGTGTGTGTGTGTGTCTGTCTGTCTTAGGAAGCCAGTAGGAGACATCCAATGATTCACTGGTGGCTGTAAGTCACCAGACATGGGTGTTGAGAACCAAACGTGGGTCTCCTGAAAGAGCAAGAATTTAGTCTTAACCTAGACTTTCTTGTGAACTTAGACTTTCTTAGACTTTCTAGAACTTTCTTAACTTAGACTTTCATGTGAATCGCTGCTCCAGCACTTGGGGCATTCTTTTTAACCACAACTGTTTGCCATACATTTGAATAGGCTCACAGAAGAATCTCCACAAAAGATATGTATTAAGTGGCTTATTGTGGATAGCACTGGGAATCCAATTCTCAAGTCTCTGCTTCTTGAGACTTTGACTTGGTGGAAGGCAGACCTGAAGCATAAGAATAAAGAACTACCTGGTAGAGAGTTTGGCCAAGCTTAGCACTCTGGAGACTGGCAGGATTTAGGAAGAGACCTCAGTGATTACTGCATGCCTCTTGTGGCCAGTAGATGGATCTGCTTCACTGTCATCTATAGGGATTCTTTCCAGGGATGACATCATTCTGTCTCTCCTACCCTTAGGAGTGAATGCTGGTACTCCCCAAATTACCTTCTTTGTTTCTAGAAACAACTTTTCATTTGCTTTTTATCTTATTGTCATTATCATTATTATTATATTTCTCAATTGTAAGGTTCAGAGTTTTCTCCCCTTAGGATGAGCTATGAGGTAAGGGTCCCAGGAGCTGGTGGCCAGAGAGGGGACTGTAAGAGGAGGGATTGGGAGTCACTGTGCAACTCAACACTCATTGAACTGTCATTGAAAGCCTCCATCTCTGGACCTGGGAGAAACCCATTCAACACCCTCAACAGACCCCATCCCTAGGGAGTGTCAGGTGAGCCGGCTAATGGATGGCACTCCCTTCCTTCAGGAGTTGTGGCACCTCCAGGAGGACTTGACATTCACCTGCCTGCAGGGGCTCCTTTTGTAAACCCACTGTATTTCGTCATGGGAAAAACATGATTCCCATTTCTTTTTTCATCTCTCTTCCTATTGTTACAGACCTTCTGAATTTCTTCTTTTGTCAATTGATCCCTCACGTTCTGTGGCCTGCTTTTCTCTTGGGGGATTCTTTTTCCTGCTGACTTGAAAAAATAGCCATGGTTTAGACGGCGAGGAACAATCAACATCTCTTAAATTACCAGTTCTCAACAGCCTTTCTGGAGTTTGCTGTGCAGCCATCCAGTCTCCTTAGTTTTTGTTTTCCAAATTTGGGGCAGTCAACTGAGTAATTTCCTTCATAGCAGTTAGATTTCTATATCTTCTTGAATACATTCTGAAATCCCACCTTCGCATACTGAAGATATACCTAATTCAGCAAATGAGTCAGAATGGCAGGTATATCTAGTCATATAACAGGGGAAAATGATGAAAGGCACTTTTTATAACTGCTAAACTCTGCTTACAAACACCTTCCCAACTGTATTTTTTTAAAAATGGTGGTCATAGTGGTAGCGGAAGTGGTGATCATGGCGACTTTGATCTAATCTGGACTCTCAGTTTAAGCTTCATTTCTCAGGCAAGTATTTGTCTCAGTATGAACATTGTTACCAGTCACTGTCCAATTGCAGACATTTTTTGCTGTCCCTTTGAGACTTTAGAGCAGTGGTTCTCAACCTTCCTCATGCTACCACCCTTTAATAAAGTTCCTCATGTTGTGTTGATCCTCAACCATAAAATTATTTTTGTTCTTACATTACAACTGCAATTTTGCTACTGTTATGAATCATAATGTAAATATCTGATAGTCAGGGTATCTGATATGAGCCTCCTATGAAATGGTCGTTTGAACCCCCAAAGCAGTTGTAATGCACAGGTTGAGAACTGCTATTCTAGAACATCTCTCAGTGGTCTCCTACAAGGCATAAGAAGTAAGTGAGAGGCTTTTAGATGCTGGATAATAAGGAGACTGTCTACGGTTGAGGTCACTCTGTAGCTGTCTTATGATGTCACATGATACCTCATGCAAGGCACCCTTCATTTTGATTTATCACGGGCACTCATCAATATCCAGATGTCTAGGAAGGTTTCCAGGCCCCTACACAATGCAAACAATGTTTTAAATCTCACATCTATGGGTGCAGGGATATAGTAACAGGGGTAGAACACCAGCCTAGGATACAGGAAGCCCCAGTTTCCATCACTAGAATGGTAAACAAAACAAACAAAGCCAAAGGAAGCTGCATGTCTTTCTCAAAGACCCTGGGTCACTCTCTCCTGCGGTTGATATCAACGCTTCATGACTGTGCTGAATCATATTAAGTTTGTGTTTAAATATGGCACATTGAAACCCGATCCAATGAGCTTAGGCTGTATTCCTAGCTCAGGAAAAAGGTATTCTGGTTAGTGTCATTCTTCAGGTGTCACCTGGCATTGGTGCCTTGCACCATAATTGTGTGTCTACATAGTATGTAGTTTTAGGGATCTACAAGCCATCAATTTACGATGTTGTCACAAAAAGGATGCCATTCCTATAGAGATGCCATGCTGAGAGGGATTTCTGGGCTCCTTGGCTTTAGGCAATCAGAGTATCCACAGACTCTCATAAAAGATTCCTGTTTACTTTCACATGGTTGGAGAGGACAGGAGAGCAAAATCAAGGTAGAGTGGAAGTTTCTGGGGACAACTGTACCAAGGACACACACAGCTGAGTCTGGAGGAAGCTTGTAATCATGGCAGTTGGGAAGCTGGGGCAGTAGAATGTCAAATATGAGGCCAACCTGGTCTATGTAGTAATACCCTATCTAAAAGACAAAGTTAGACCAAACCCCAGCAGGGTCAACAGCAACCTGCAGCCTCATAAGAAGCACTTGGGGATCCTGATGGTATCATCTGAGCTTCAAAAGCTGTGGGTACTCTCCCCAGCTCTACTATGTATAGGCCTCACTTCCCAGAGTCCCCACAACCCTCCCAAATAATCTAGAGACCAAGTGTTCAAACTCATGAGCCTAAGGCAAATCACAACAGGAAGAGTTGTTTGGTTGTTCTCTTATTAATTTTACAGTGTTACACATTGCTATTGTTTTTATTGTCCTCATGATAGTTTGGCAAGTTATTAGTGTGGATTTTTAAAAAATCAAATCTATTTTCCAATTTATCTCCTCCTCCTGCCCCTCACCCCATTATCATCTCCCTCTCCTCCTTTATTTCTTTTTTTGTCATCAGTATTAACCCTGGGCATCGTGCATGTTAAATAAGTGCTTAGCCATCAAAGTATATCCTCAGCCTTCTTGTCTACATTTTCTAATTCATTGACTTTCAAATTGAAGGACATCTTTCATTATTTTTGGTGTATTTAAAGGTATTTCTGAGTTTTATTTTCAGCTCTTTTACTTGGAGCTCCTCTTGCTTTCTAATCAGGTAGAGCCTGGTGAAGGTTTCTCTCACTGTGATGGCCTCCGTCAGGTTGCCGGTGAAGTCCCAACTGCCTGTCTCCAAATACTGTTTCATAATTAGGTGCACTACTTGGAACTAGCACATAGATGCTTTTGTTTTTAATCCAGTCTGCTAGTCTGACTCCTGATGGAGCAATTGAGACAATTATTATTAAAGATTTTTATTGAGAGTCTGAAGAGGAAGGTGGTGAGATAGCCCAGTGGGTAAGAGTGCTTGTAACTCTTAGGCCGGAGTACCTAAGCACTGTCTTTGGATCCTTTGGTAAAAGGAAAGAAGTGACTCCTCAATGTTGTCAACTGACCTCCACAGGTGCCATTAGAATAAATGAAAATCACTGCATATTAATGAAGGTGATATTAAGTTCATCAAAGGATATAACATTTAATCCTAAACATGTACGCACCATGCAGGTATATCCAATTTTATAAAATAGTACTACTGATTTTATCAAAAATTAGTCTCAACACAACAACAGTGATGATTTCAATACTTTTAGTACACCAATAGACAGGTCATCCGGACCAGAGAGAGGGGGAAGGGGAGGGGAAAAGGAAGAGGGAGGGAGGGAGGGAGGGAGAGAGAGAGAGAGAGAGAGAGAGAGAGAGAGATCGAGAGAGAGAGATCCTAATTATTATAATAATATTAGGACCAAATGAATCGAACAGACATCTACAAGGCATTCCATTTGACCACTGCAGAACATCGTCCCTCCCAACAGCCCATAGAACTCTTTAAAATAGATCTTAATGACACAAGGCTTAGCAGACACGGGAAATGGGAAGAATGTTTTGTATTCTCTCTGATGAATGTAATCAAAGACAAGAGAAATGACAGAACATACACAAACTCAAGAAGATTGAACAAAACACACTGGCAGGATGAATGGATTAGCAATAAATCAAAAAGGAGATTAAAAAAAATTGTAGAGCTGAAAGAAAAAAACAACCCAGCAATTCGCCACGTGCCAAAGGGTATGGGGCATGATGAAAACAGTCTTAAGAGGAAAGTTCATAGCTACTTAAATATATCCTGGGCATCACAGATCTTGAAAAATGAGGAACAGCCAAATCTAAAGTCAGTAAATGGAAAGGAACAGCTATTGGGGAAAAAATTAATGAAGATGGGAACAAACACAAAATACAATCAATTAAGTTCAGGGTTGGTTCCTCAAAAAGGTAAGCCAGATGTAATCTCTAGCCAAATTAACCAAGAGAAAGTGAAAGAAGATCCATATTTAAAAGCTGGTCAGAAAAGGAGTTATTACAATAGATACCAATGGTAGTCATAAAATCACTATGGCATTCCTTAAAACACACATTGCAATAAATGGGAAAATTTAAAACAGGAATGATTTTTTATAAACTTATGACCTAGAAAAATAGGATATAAAAAACTTAGACTTAAAAATAAAATAACTGTAACCTTCCCAATTACAAAAACATTCTGTCCTAGATGGAAGCTTGACCATCTTCTACCAGGCCTTTAAGCAGGAACTGACTTGGATGCTCCTCAAACTGTTTTGAAGACCAGAAAGGGAAGGGGTCCTACAAAGGAGCTCACAGAACAAGAGTTACCCTGTCCTAAAGTCAAATAAAAGAACACAAAGAGAAAATTATATGTCAACCAACCTCTTGAAGATAGGTGAAATTTTTCTCAATGAAATACTTGCAAACTAAATTCAAGAACACATTAAAAGAATCATGTGCCGTAATCAAGTTTAGGCTTTAGTCCAGAGTTGCAGGGATGGTTCAGCATACACACATCGGTGAATGTCATATATTCCACAGATACACAAGGACAGGACAGCTGTCCTTGGAGCAGCTGGCTTTGCAAATCTACTTTACCTAAAACATACACAGCTGTTTCTAAGCAGAGGGGACAGGTGTGGCAGCCCACTCAGCTGCCACCTGCCTTTACTGCTATCTGATGACCCATTTGCCTTCATGCCTGCACAGTAGATTCCTCAGAGATGAGGCTGTTTTTAGCTCTGGGCTTTTAGATGGAATCAGTATTTGTTTGTTCCCATGTAGGAGTCTGAACCTCTTGCTCTGGCCTACTTTTGAAAACGTTCCACAGTCAGAAAAAAAAAAAAAAGAATGTTGAGGCCCAGCATCCAGAGAATGCTGCCCTGACAGAGTGAGGATTCAGCCGAGTTCACATGCATTGGTGAGCTGGCTCTGTGTTTCTTGATGCCAAGCTTGATGGGTGGAGAGAAGCACAGCTCTTTGCTGTACCTTGATCCAGTGGGAAGATTATGGTCAAGATGCAGACATAGGAGTGTTTCTGATTCCTTGGCTATAAAATAGGCATTATGTGTATATTCCCTGTTGGGTCAGTACAGCAGTCCCATGAAGCTATGCATCCAAACCTTGAGAGCTGTGCTTTTCACTGTATTTCTGATACATGTTCAGTCTTTTCTATTTGCAGTATTATCATTTATGCTAACAGTGGATTTTGACATTGAAACATGGTGCAAGAGATGTACGGTCCTCACCATTTCATAATAGGACTCACTGCTGCTGCTGTGTCAACTGCCACCCCTCAGAGTTCCTTGCATGGGAGACAGATGGATCCTTCGATTCAGCTTTGTGCTCAATCTTGTATCCACTTTATGTCAGCTATATTGTACTTGCTAGCCAAATCAAGATGGCCATGCATTCTATCAAGTCTTATAAAGACATCAGTAGTCTGCAGGTCATTTGGAACTGGCTGAAAGTGAGCTCATTAATTCAATGCCATTTGCTCTCTCTGGAACCCGGATTCTGCAGATGTCTATCTTAGTTTCAACTCCTGGCACTGGATGGCATAAATGTGTATAGCAGAGACTTTACAATATCATCAGATTATGCCAGTGGAAAGATGGTTGCCAGATGCTCTGCTAAATAGTGGGTCAAAGGGTAAGGAGAGAAACACAAGAGCCAAATTCCAAACACAACATATTATCTTGGCTTACAGAAGAGCTGAGCAGAAGCATGCTTGTTGAAAATAAGGTTCTCACTACCCCCTAGAATTTAGCACAATTAAAATAGTGTTTAATAGGAAACTAAAAAATTAAAAGCTAATTGACTCAGAAAAACATAGCATTTTCAATATCAGATAAGGATCTATGTTTTTTGCTCACATACACTATCTTTAATTGTAAATGTCACAGAGATAAAATTCATTGTCACTGGATTTATACTCAAGTATTAACACTTAATTGCCCCTCCCCCATACATCTCTAGCTCTTCTTCTCTTCTCTCTTTATATGTTCCCGCTTTGGTTTGTTCACACTTCATCCTTCAGGAATGATGTCCAAGTGGCAGTATTATTGATTTAATTGAGTAGTGAGAAACATTGCAGACTTTGGCTCCATGGCAGAGCCAGCAGGAGGCTGTTGAAGGAATCCAGGACCCTGGCTCCCATGGACACAGGACTGCAGCTAGGGAGCACTGGAAAGCAGGACAAGCCCATTCACATGGGAGAAGAGAATTCTGAAGGCTTCTGCCAAAGAGCTAAGCACAGAGAGCATGGGAAGTCCTGTCAGGAAAGTCGACCTGGACATGAGGGCCATCTGAGACCACTGAGCTAAGAGGAGCTTTGCTTCTATCCTGGAGGGGCTGGGATCCCCCTGTATCTTTTTACCCCTTTTATTGAGAATAGAATTTTTAAAATACAATATATTCTGATTATAGTTTCCTCTCTCTGCTTCTTCCAGTTCTTCTCCACCTCTGCTCTCATCTGGATTCACCCCCTTCCTGTCTCTCGTTAGAAAACAGATTATAATAAAATAAAATAACATAAAATAAAATATAAAAGAAAACAGAAACAAACAAATCAGATTGGAATGAAACAAACAAATATGAGGAAAAGAGCCCAGGAAAAGCCACAAGAAACAGATACATAGAGACACAATTGTTTCACTTTTGAGAATCCCATAAAAATACAAAACCAGAAGTCATAATATATATATGTGAAATCTGTAAGGAATAATAATAATAATAATAATAATAATAATAATAATAATAATACCCTGAATACCCCACCCTACCATAAAACTTGCTCAGCTGTATTCATAACAGTCTTATTCACAATAACCCAAAACTAGACATAACCTAGAGGTCCCTCAACCAAAGAATGGATAAAGAGAATGTGGTACGTTCACACAACGGAGTATTACCCAGCTGTTAAAAAATAACATGAAATCTGCAGGCAAATGGATGGAACTAGAAAAATCATCTTGAGTGAGGTATCCACACTGATAAATACAAACATGGTAGGTAGTCACTTATAAATGGATATTAACTGTAAAGTAAAGGATAATCATGCTACAGTGCACAGACCTAGAGAGGCTAAGTGACAAGGAGGGCTCAGGGGGGATGCATGGATCTTCCTGGAAAGGGGAGATAGAATACTTATTGTGGGTGGTCTGGGGTGAATGGAGACAAACAGAAGGAATCAGGTGTGGGGAATGGAAGGAGAGACTAAAGGGGAGACAACTGGAATTGGGGGACAATTTGAGGGCAAGAAACTTGGTACAATAAAAACTCCCAGGAATCTCTTAGGGTGAACCAACCCAAAACTCCTAGTAATAGGGGATACGGAGCCAGAACTGACCATTTCCTGTAACAAGGCAGGAAGTAAGACTTCCAGTGGAGGGATTGCACTAACCCAGCCAAAACCTTCCAACTACAGTTTGTCCTGCCAGCAAGATGTGCTGGGATAAAGGTAGCATAGAAATTATGGGAGCGGCCAACAATGACTGGTCCAGCTTGAGACCCATGCCACAAGAAGGAGCCCACCCCTGATACTGCCTAAAGGACAAGAAACAAGAGGGAGAGGATGGATAGCCCAGAGACCTAGGATGGAACCAAACATGCTTGGCAAAAAAAAAAAAAACCAAACCAACCAACCAACCAAAACAAAACAAAATCAACCAAACGAAAACCTAAGTAAATGAGATGATTCCTAAAGATATTCTGCTATACGCATAGACAGGAGTCTGGCATAATCACCATCAGAGAGGCCCCATCCAGCAACAGATGGAAACAGACGGAGAAATGTGCAGCCAAACATTAGACAGAGCTTGGGGAATCCTGAAGAAGAGGGGGTAAAAGGATAGTAAGAGCTGGAGGGGTCAAAGACACCACAGAATCAACTAACCCGAACTAATGGGCTCACAGAGACTGAACCAACAGGGAGCATGCATGGGTCTAACCTAGGCCCTCTGCATATATGTTACAGTTGTGGAACTTGGTCTTATTAAGGGACTCCTAACAGTAGAAGTAGGGTCTATCTCTGACTCTTTTGCTTGCTTTTGGGACTCTTTCCCTCCTACTGGGTTACCGAGTAATGAGAGGAGGTGCCCAGTCTTACTGCAACTTGATATGCCATGTTTGGTTGATATCCCTGGGAAGCCTGCTCTTTTCTGAAGGGAAATGAAGAAGGAATGGATGGGAAAGGGGTAGGGGGTTGGGGAATGGGGGATGGCCTAAGAAGAGTGGAGGGAAGAGAAACTGCAGATATAATGTATGAAAAATAAATTAATAAAACAGTTAAATTAATTAAATTAAAGTTTAAAAAGTCCTTGATACATTATGAGACAAGGAGCTTCCAAAGACGCTGTTAAGTTTGTTTTTTGTTGATTGTCTACTGGTGGGCTTTAGGCCAACCCTTAATAGTAGTTTGTTTCTCCAAGGGAGAAAAGGAATTTTCATTTGTAAGTAGTTATTGACCAGAGAATGCTTCTGGGTTAGGGATGGATGTATGTGTCCACTCCTTTTATCTCTAGGACAACCATCTGGTGCAGACGTATGCAAGCCACATGTATGCTGCCATAGTTTTTGTGAGTTCATTTGTGTGCCAGCCATGTTGTGTCTGGAACGCCTTGTCGCCTTGGTGTCCCCAGCCCCTTCTGGCTCTTACACTCCTTCTACCTCCTCTTCTGCAGGGCTCCCTTGGAGACACCCCATTTAGGGCTGAATGTTCTGAGGTCTCTCACTCTCTGCATATTGTCTGGCTGTGGGTCTCTGTATTTGTTCCCATCAGCTGTAGGAGGAAGCTTCTCTGATGATGGCTGTGATGGTTCGAATTAATATGACTTGCATAGACTCATGGGTTTGAATGTTTGTCCCAGGTGGAGTGACACTATTAGGTGTGGCCTTATTGGAAGAGGTGTGGCCTTGTTAGAGGAAGTGTTTTACTGTGGAGGTGGAGCTTTGAGTTATATATGCTCAAGGTAAACCAGTGTGATCCAGTCTCTTTGCTGCCTGCAGATAAAGAAGTAGAATTCTTTCCTTCTCCAGCATAATGGCTGCCTGTACATTGCCATGCTCTCTGCCATGATGATAATGGAATAAACCTCTGACACTGTAAGCCAGCCCCAATGACATGTTTGCCTTTATAAGAGTTGCCATGGTCACGGTGTCGCTTCACAGCTATTGAAACCCTACCTAAGACAATGGCTGAGCAAGGGACTGATCTTTGAGTAGAGCAGAATATCATTGGGAGTCATTTCATTGCTACATTCCTTTTGTAGAATAGTCCCACTGAATTCTTCATCATTTTGCTTTAACTTTGAGTGGACTATGCATAAAAGTATATAAACCCATTTGTCTTACTTAAGGGACAATGGTAAATGACAACCAATGGACAGGTCACCTGGTTTTGACAGTCCCAGCTGGACTTCTGAGGAGGTCTCCACAAGCTTCTTCAGTGGCTTCCCTAGATACCCAGTGTGCATTTGGGGTTGGTCTTTCCTAGCTTTCAGTCTGCTCATCTGTGCTTATATCTCCAAGGAAAAGACCACTCTGCCTTTTGTGAAATTGATCTTTGTCTGAGTAACATAATGGAGAATTTGTCTTCCTGGTAGATGTTTTCTATGATGCAGAAATAGATTCAGTGTGTTGATGTTGCTTGGTGTCTGTATCCCCATTGCTATGCTTAAGTAGAAGCTGCTTTCCATTTTATGGAAGGCCAGTGGGCATGTGCTTTGTGTTCACCTTCTATTTAATCAGTCTTCTTTGACCTTGCTTGATCTCACTGTTCAGATTTGCCATAGAGAAAGGATTTTCAGTAATTGGTGGTTCCACTTAGATCCCAGAAATACTAGATTTGAAGTGTCAAAAATTATTGAAGATAAAAATGTAGATGATAGAAAGGTTATTCTGGCTTCAGAATGAGGGTCAGGTTAGAACAAGATGGGTTCAGAGTCGGGTTCTAGGTTTGATGTTGGTACCCAGGTCTAAGAGGCGGTAGTTGGCAGTATGCTTGGAAAGGAGGTTAGCATTTGGGTTAGTGGGTGGGCAAACTGTTTTAAGGAGTCCATGTGGAGGCAAGGGGAGTCTTGCCTGACATTTGCCGTAGACATGGTGGAGAGTGCTGCTGGCTGCTAACCTGGGCACACAGTTCTGTAGGAAGACAGAAAGTAGGCTGAGGAAGGGGAAGATCTCATTTCCTGGGCTCTAGACATTCCTGTCTCCCCTCACATATATATATAATAAACAGAACAATCTTCCCTCAAGTACCAACCCTTGACTCAAGGGCTGTGTGTACCCCAGATTAGCTATGAATGAGGCTCAACACAGAATTGTAAGCTTATTTAAAATATTACATGAACTTTTTTTTTATTTTTTAATTTTTTTACAATTTTTTAGTTTGGTAACTTGGTCCTGTGAGTGTGTTAAATGATCTTAGTTTTATTTTATGAGTGTGTGTGCGTGTGCGTGTGTGTGTGTGTGTGTGTGTGTGTGTGTTCCGCATGTCTGTGGCTGCTAACAGAGGCCAGAAGAGGGTGTTACAGATGGTTGTGAGCCACCATGTGGGTACTGGGCACTGAATATGTTCTCTGTAAGAGCAGCAAGTGATCTTAACCACGGAACCATGTCTTCATCCTCAGTCCTGTGGGTTTTGAGTCAAACCTTTGGAGATAACAATGTTGTTTCTCATCATCAAATGGTTGAACTTGTCTGGTTCCTAAATCATCCCTGGGACACAGTACAGGCTCAGTAAATGAATGGATGTATTTATTATTCTCAGCACATGTCAGGAGGAGGAATACTGCCAGGAACTCAGAAAACTAATCATTCAGTTCTTATGGTCTCAAGGACAAGCAGGGGGAAATCAGTCATTGACATAAGCATAGCTAACATGCCATTGTGATTCTACCCAGAACCCCAAAATTACTTGTGACTTAATTCTCTCTATGTGACTACCCATCCACAAAATAATTACATGAAGGAATGGCTTACAGCAGTCATCTCTGTCTTGTTTGCTCGAAACACAAAGGTGAACATTTTACCTTTTTGCTTAGATTTAGCCTGACTCAAAAATATCATGTGGCATTTTCTGAATGCAAAGCTGCCGCTCATCTTTCAATCTGCATGCCCAGGGATGCACAGTTCATTCCATGTCCGATGTAGATGGCCTCTGAAGTCAGAGTGGGAGATAGGGGGCAGGCATAGTTGGCTGCTTTCAACAAGTTTCATGGCCCTGCAACCTGTATGTCACTATGAAACTCAGAACCTCCCCATTCCCTCTGTGCTGTCCTTCTATGGCTTTTCTCCTGTACCACCTCCATTCTTCATAGCCATGATGTTTCAACGCAGAGACACCGGCAGCTCCTGTTCCCACGAGGCTCTTGCCATTTGTGCCTGCATTCACACTAATGTTATTGGCTTTTCAATATTCTTGCTATACTTTTTCTATTTTTTCACCTGCTCCTTGGACTTGGTATTGGCCACTAAGTCATGTTCTAAAATTCAGAACTCATGACCCATCAAAAGTGTGCATAAAACTCAAGGATCCTCACCCTGAGTTCTCTCCACCTACCTGCCTATAGAGTGAAGTTCCCAGCCTGAGAACCAAAGCCCTTGAGACTGACCCTGGTGGTTGATCCCTCCTCCCTTCTCTCATTCTTTTTTGCTTCATCTCCATAAATCTCACACTGTGCATCCTTCCCAAGTCTCACCTATTTCTGACTGTGTCAAGTCTTTCTCACCTTCTGGATTTCTCTGGTACTCTATATTTACACCTGCTGTAGGTGAGATCTGTTTAAGAGGCATATCCTAGAACCATATTGAAGTCATCCCTTGGTTAAAGTCTTAACACTAACACTGTTACTGAGAATCATGCCAACTTACAGCCATATTGTCTGCTTGTCATGATACCTTCCACTCTAAGCCATTCAACAATTCTACTGTTATTTAAGTACTTTGCTTCATTTGCTCATTAAGTTAATCAATAACTATTTACTGATTATTTTGTCAAAGATACCAGTTAAGGCTCTCCATGGAGTATATACTTCCCAAAAACATATCTATGTAGAAAAGCACAAGTATCACTTTTAGAAAGTGCAATGGACACTTGAATGAATGAGCCCAACCAGAGAAAAATAGAAAAGGTATCTTCCTTAGTCTGCAAGAACTGGATAAAGGACATGGGGTAAAGGCCAAGAACAAAGAAACCAACACTGTCAGTTGTTTCTATTATACTAAGTATACTGATTTCTGATGTAAAAGTCTAGGGCTAGTAGCATTCTGGTGGCCTGGCCATTCTCCATGTAGACAATTGTATCCCAAGGTCATTTCCAATGTGTGGCTTGCCTGCTGTGTCATTATCTTTTGGGGATTAAGTAGGGCTAGGAGCTTTGTAGGTGTCAGTAAGGAGAGGTGCTCTCATAGCTATTCAGAACATCTACAAGGAACCACCCATTCTGAGCTGTCAGAGAGCTGGACATGTTGTCCAGTGTGTGTACAAGGCAGGAAGAAGGGGCATTTTGTGTATCTTTATTGGTTCAGTGAAGATGTTGCCCATCCTGGCAGGATCCTTAGATGGGAGTGGGGAAATGGAAATAACTGGATCTGGGAAAGTTCTAGGTTGTCTTGACAATAAGTCACTCCATTCCAGGGCTGTAAGGCCCAGCCTAGGGGAGTGGAACCTTGTCAGAAGAGCCAGGTTTGAAGGTAGTGATCTCATGGGCAGCTTTGTGCTTTCCTCTTATCCCTCAGATGCAGTAGGAGCCTGTGCAGACCTGTACTGTTGGGTTCTCTCTAGCAGGGCAGGGCAGAGCCTAGGAGCAGGAGGCTGCCGACCTGGACTATGGGAGGGGAAGGAGAAACACAGGTCCTGTGGGGCCAGATAGGAGGTCCTCCTATTGTCCATGACACATGAGCTCTTCTGACTTCTGTGTGTTCATTGTAAGCTGGGAAAATAACCTTAACCCTTCCAATTATAACCAAGATGCCAATTGATAGAAACCTGAAGCACATCTGTGCGGTGTTGAAAGGCCTATTAACTAAAAAACTAAGGAGGGTGGGGTTTCTGAGTCTGTGATAATGTTCTTGAGCTATTTGTAAGCGCAAAACTACAATATTCTCTGAGAAAGGAGCATGTTTTTACAAAAAGATTCAGTAATAAAATATGCATTAATAACCCCCTAAGGGAGAAAGACATTAGGTCAAGCAGGGGAACAAACAGATGTTTGCAGGTGACTTTTCCTAGGAAGTTTCCTCACATCCTGAGGCCAGCTCTCTCTCCCACATGACATATTTGCTGTGAGCTGTTTTAGATTTCTCTTCCTGCAGAAATGCTTCCTGGCTCTGGAAGGCTAGGCTGGGCAGGCACCTTCATGCTTCTCTCCAATACCACAAGAAAGAACAGGCTGGTGTCTTAGGCAACAAACACACCACAAAAATGTTCTCTCCAGTGACAAGTGAGTTTATACACAAGGCTGTGGCAGAGAATGGCTTTTCCATTTAGGCCCATCAGAGTCTTTGGAGACCCCTTCAAAGTGAGCCTTTTGGCTTGCATCTTAACGATAACAACTTAGTTTTAAGGCATTCATTCTTTTCTCTGTGGCAGATCTGGAAGGAGAATTAGTATCTTACAGGATCTCAGCTTGCTGGGACACTAGCAGTAGCCATGCTCAGAAGGACCCAGGGAAACAGAACCTCCCACCATTCACACACACACCACCACCACCACCGCCACTGCCACTGCCACCGCCACCACCACAGCCGCCGCCCGCCACCACCACCACCACCACCTCCACCACCACCACCATCAGATTCAGGAAGTCTGGATTCTCTGAATAGCTCATGACCACAGCACCAGCAGCCATTGAGCTAGATAGCACCAATCCTAGTACAAGTAAGCCAGCCCTATGAAAAAGTTTGTGGATTTTCTCCTTTTGTTCTGTGACCAAGGCCTATGGGTGTGTGTCTTAGACCAGGTTCCAGAGGGCCTTAGTCTTTTGTCTGTCCTGCTGTCTAGCTGGTGAGGACACACAGATACCAGATATCCTCATTAGGAACAGAGAAGCTCAGCCAGTGTTCCTGAAGGAAGATGCCAGACTGTGACAAGGTTACCTGTCCAACCATCACCATGGCCCCTGGCGTTCTCCTTTCTGAAGAAGCTGTGCTTATTTACTTTATCCACCCTTGTGCCCAACGCAGTGAACTCAGGTTATGAAGAGCCTCCCACCCCAACACTTCCTTGACTGAGAGAGAGAATGTATGGCAGTGAGGCCCAGGCTCTCAACTAGCTCTTACTAGTCCCGCCCTGTGTCCCTGAGGCCTGGCGAATGCTCCTAGCTCTGGGAATATGGAAGTGTCAGTGGGGATAAAGGGGAGGGTTGCTGAGGAGCAGGGAGGTGGAAGAATATCCAGGTCTCTGGACTATGGGTGTGGCCTGAACAATGTCTTCAAGTGTGTACAGGTGTACTAAACTACTAACATGCTCTTTGTCACCCCAGGGTCCCTACTTTACTGCTCAGCCATTATTTCCTATCAAGGTTACTTGTAATTTCTCACAGCATTGTGCTTTTTGCTGTTAGGAAAGCTTCCAAGGAGACATTGCCCTCTCTGCTCCTTAGCACAAGTACTAGGTCAAGCAGCAATTTGCACACCCTTGGCTCCGAGTTTTCTACTCACTTTTCTGAAAGCTGATTTCTGTGTGTATGTGTGACACGCATGCGTGCGCGCACACGTGTGCACACACACACACACACACATCAATCAATCTTATCTTAAAACACAAGACCACAGAAAAAAAGCTTTCATTATGGTTATACATAAGGACACATGTATGTATATGTGTGACAGATACAGATGTATCATATATTAAGATACATTTTAGTACATTTATTTATCTGTGCAACCTTCAAACAAAATAAAACACATTCTCCAGAATCCAAACAGGTTTGCCTCTTCCTTTTTGCTTACTATATTCTGGATTTGGAATGTTTCCCGCAGGCTGGTGCCTAGTTGTGTGCTATTGGGAGATGGTGGGAGCTTGTCGATATGGGCTCTAATTGAAAGTTTCATGCATCGGAGAGTTTTCAAAGGGGATTGTGAGGTATAATTTCTCTCCCTTTTCCTCCTGGCTACATGGTAAGTTTGTAAGTTACTGTACCCTGGACCTCCTGTGGTGTAGGAGTATCTCCTGATAGGTCCTAGTAGTTCATGGACAGAACCCTCTGAGATCATGAGTTGTAATGAACCTTTTCTCTTGATAAGCTGATTAGCTGAGTTGTTTGTGATAGCAACTGAAGGCAAATACATGCATCTTTCTGTCTTCCTTAATTCCAGCACCAGGAGACTACTGATTTGCTCTCTTTCTCTACAGATTGTATTTTTTCCCCTTCAGTTGCAATAAAAATGGTCTAATATAGCATGCAAATATGCCTGGCATTCCCTGTCACTTGCATGTTGTTCTTGAGATTGATTCTGCACTGTCCTTGTTTTTGCCTGTTCAACTTGCTATAGCAAAATATATTCAATTGGATAATGTAAAATAGCAGAAATTTATGCCTCTCTTTTCTGGAGCTGGGAAGATTAAGATCAGGGAAACAACAGATTTAGTATCTAGTGGGTCTGCTTCCTGGTTCTTCAGAGCTGTCTCCTTGCTGTGTTTTCACAGGTATAAGAGACAGTGTAGCTTCTAAGGTCTCTTTTGCAAGGGCAGGAATCCAACATGAGTGCTCCACCTTAATGATTTTATCACTTCTCCAAAGAAACACCTCTTAGTAGCATCACACGGGGGTGGGGGTGAGGGTGGGGGTAAGATTTTAACACAGAAATGGGAGTCACAAGTACTTAGGCCATGGGGTTCTGACCACCTTATTTCTTCTTTTGGCACAGCTGAGCATCTTTTTCTTCTGTCTAAAACACGATTTTCTTAGTTCTCTGATGTTTAACATCTGATCATCCTCTTATCTGGAGCTACTATCAGGCTAGCTGCTATCAACCTTCATGCAAAAGTCTTGCTTTTATGGTTTGAAGTGAAGACCCGGTTTGATTTTTGAATGAATGAAGGCCATCCATTTTCCACCAAGTTGCTTTTATTTTCATAACCACTTCACTGTAACTACTGGGTGATTTTATCTTCTATTTTCATTTGACAATTATATCATAGGTATGGTCATTTCTACCCTTCATTCCCTTCCCGATCCTCTCCATTTCTCGAATGTATCTTTGTCAATGATTCCTCTTCCCATTTTCATGTGTGATCCATGATGTTTAACCAGAGTTATTTGTTTGACTGTGGGCAAGAGATTACATATGGAAGAAGGGCAATTCATCTGTTGCTATATACTGCAGGACAAAGTGTTATGAACCAGAGCTGATGGCTAACAGTCCTTCTGAGAGGAGTTGAGTCCCATCGACTCCTATCTCATCCATGATGAAACTTTGGTAGGTCCAATTTTGTTCAGGATTTGTTCAGATGACAATAGCTGTAGTGAGTTCATGAGTTCAGGGCTATATCAAGTCCAGAGAATCTTTTGGGTGTACATTTTCCCATCCTCAGATCTCACATCTTTCTACCTTCTCTCTTTCATGTTCTCTGAACCTTAATTCTCCAAGTTGGAAATCACTTATGCTCAGCACATTGGCCAGGTACGTGTTTCTGCATTAACCACTGCTCACTGGAATAAGAAGCTTTTCTAAGGAGGGTATAAACATGACTTATGGGTATAAACGTGACTGTTTAGAAGGTGATTTGAAAACATGACTGTTATAAAATAGTAGTAGGTTTCTTTTGGAGATATGACCTCTCCAGCCAAGAGCTCTGAAACAGGCTCAGAGGCACAAACAAGAGTTCTTTCTGCCATTATTGCATTTAAGGGCACGTCTCACTTAGTAGGTCATTTATTGTAGTTTGCAGAGTTAAAAGTTTTTTTTTTTTTAATATTGTTTTTCCCATGCAGAGAGTAAGAGTTGAATCTAGAATTTTAAATTTTGTTTTTGAGATAAAGTCTCACTGTGTATTTCTATCTGTTCTGGAACTCACTTTGTAGACCAGCCTAACCTCAAACTCACAAAGATTGATCTGATTTTCTCTCTCTCAATTGATAGAGATAAAGGGGTATGCCACCACACCCAGCTTGAGTAAGACTTGTGATGAATTTTCTCCCCTAGTAGCCCACAAAACACCTCTGGAACTATGAAGGCTAGCTGCTTTGGAAGAAGTTTCTAGAAAACCTCCAGCTTGATTTGTGTATGTCTTTGAGCAAATTTTGTGGTAGTTTTGGAAATATGGTCCTTTCGTCAAACTTCCTTATTTTATGATAGCAATGAAAATAGCCAGTACAGTTTTTCTCTAGGCAGAGAACCTTTGGGTCTTTCTGGCCAATAATTCATAGAAATGTGTCCTTCACTAAGTATTAAGATTTTTATTTAATAATAAATGACTACTTAGCATAGCATTTTCCCTCTTGTCCATTTCACTTTTTAAAGATTTTAAAATGTATTTTTAATTAAAATAGAATTAGACTGCTTTCCTCACTTTCAGCCCTTTCCAGATACTCTCCCCCAAACCTTTCTCATGATGCCCCTCAAGTTGATAGACCTTTTTCTTATGATTATTATTGTTACATAGGTTCATATCCCATAGGTTTTGATGATGTGTTCTATCCTCATTTTCATTCAAATTTAGGATTTTTTATTTCCTTAATGACACAGTCATAATTCAATAATGTGTTGTTTAAATCTCCATGTGTTTGTATATTTTCTGCAATTTCTCTTGGTGTTGATTTGTGTTTTTTATTCAATTATGATCAGAAAGAATACAAGGAATTATTTCAACTTTTGTAAGTTTGGTGAGAATTGCTTCATGTATGATCATAAAATAAATCAATATGTGATTTATTTTAGAGAATGTTCCATGGGTTGCTAGAAGAATATTCTGTAGATCCCTATAAGTTCCATTTGATCTATGGTATCATTTAATTCCAGAATTTCTCTGTATTTTGTCTGGTTGATACATCTAATGATGAGAATGGGGTGCTGAAGTCACTCACTGATACTGTGTTGGATTAGTCCGAGACAATAAACCTAGTAGTGTTTGCTTTTTGAAATTTGGTAAGATTGTGTTTGGTATGCTGTATATGCATGGGGCAGCTCTTTCTTTAGATTTGGAGACTTTTATTCTATGATTTGATTGAAAATGTAGAAAGCATGACTGGTGGGATGTGAGGCTCTCAGCAATTAGGATGTCCATACAAGATTTGTGTTTTGAGTATGCTCGGTTTATTCACACAAACATTCCTTATAATGTCATGTTACTATGAAAGTTAAACAGCTATATTATCAAGTGGGAACAGTTGTTTGGGCAGAAATGCTACTGTAGGGTTCCACTGGGAATCTTCTCCAGTTAGGACACTTTGGAAGTTTGCAAGCTTGACATATGTTCACTGTGAAGTCCTTCGGCTGTGGCATGCTGGGAGGATGGCACTGACAGAACTCCCAGGAAACCTTGAGAATACTGTCTAACATCTAGTGCTGACAAGCAGACCTTTGTGGGCCCAGTGACAGTGAGCAAGTTCAACAGTCACTGAAGGCAAGAGCACACATAGTCTCAAGTCCTCTTGTGGATGGCAATCAACACAGAGGCTGGAGAAGCCAGATCTCTCAAGAATATGACAGTACAATCCTAGAGACTATTTCCAAAGTTCCAATATCCATTTCATTGGATGGCAACTTTGTGCTATCAGAGTTCAAAACTTGAGGCTTATTCACTACTGTATTAACATCAAGTTGGGATTAGTTCACCGGAATATTGAGACCTGTCTTGAGCTCTCCTAAGATCCAAGCTGCAAGGTGGCCTGCCTGCATCTTGCTCCTAAGGCCTAGCTCTTATCAGAGATGCCCACTGGCAAAGTCGGCAATCATATTACTTCAAGTCACATAAAAATGGCTTCTTGAGTTACACAAATACCCTATGCTATGTTCTTAACAGAAACTGGTCTCATTCTTTTGGCATGAAATTATTCTCCTTCTTGTCTACCTGAAATTAATAAAATTTCCATTTTTCATGGTATCCATCAAATATTACATGTTCCTTTTATAGGACTTTTAAAAATCATTATTGACCTTTACTAAGTTATGCTTTTTCTCTCTTTTGTCCCAAAGGTTTAAATTATATCCTCCAAATGAGTCATCCCAATGGCACAGCCTTCCTCTGAACTTCTGATTTAACCTGCTGTGATTTTTGCCATTTCTATTATCATTTCAATGTGGCTTTTCTTCAGTATTGGTTTATTGCAGTCTATTCTAATCTCCTGAATCAGCTTTATATATATCATCCAGCTGTAATGTTGGAATGCATCATATACTCTGAGTTGTTAGAACATACTGGTAATTGTTCTTTGGGATTTGTGTCTGAAATTTTCTATAGGTCCTTTTCAATGAGGTCATTCATTACTATGGAGTTTGTAATTCCTGAAGGAGACAAGCTGTTTTTCAAACTCCCAGTATTTTTGCATTGGAACCTGCTCTCTGAGGTTGGGTCACTGGTTACGATTTTTGTTGTTTTTCAATTCTGGTTGTTTACTTTTAGATTTTTTTTCAGCATTCATAAGAGACTAGCTTGTAGTCTACTTAAAGTGGCATGATTTTCTTTAGACTGTGATTTGTGGCATCAAAATGTATTCTCAGACATCTGCTTAAAGTTGAGAAGTATCTGTAGCTATGGTCAGTGTAAAAGTAAACATGACATGGAGTGTCAGCTGACTACAGCATGTCATTCTTTTAAAAACCGACTTTTATGGGGAGCCAAGGGAAGGCAATAGTACTTACTGTGTTATTGTAGGTATAGGTGGACCAACAAGGAAAGAAATCACATATGGTGAGTGATTGGGTTGGATTGCTGTAGAAGAAGTAGAGGGTAGGAGCAGGAAAGCAAGGGATAAGATGTGAGAGTGCTGAAGGTAGACTGAGGAAAAGATATGTGCCCAAAGAATGTAGAACATTGTCATGTCTAAGGCAGTTGAGCCACAGACACTGTAACCTGAGGCAGCCTATGTTCTTGGAAGACAAATAAAAGAGCAATAGAATATGGAGAAAAATATAAATGAATTAACAAAAGGCAAGGTATAAACAATGAGACCTAGAGGTTACTTCCTACAGTGACTATATATATATATATATATATATATATATATATATATATATAATATTGAATGTGTGTGTGTGTGTGTGTGTGTGTGTGTGTGTAAGAGCTATGAGGAGGAATAAAATCATGGTGGAGGGTAGGTTTGAGGCTAGAGTCTCCACTGACTTCCAGGCATAGTAGGGTGACCTAGGGTAGGGGCTGAAGCACAGACAGGCTCTCTGACTTCAAAGGAAGCCCAAGCTGGCATCAGAATGTGGGTGGACACTTTATTCTCAAAGAGAAAACTAGAGTTGAAGCTTGATCTCTGGTGGGTACTCTAACCTCAAAAGGTGAGCTGGAGCTGAGAGCAGAGCCTAGGTGGATGGGCACTGTAATCTCAGACAGCAAGCCAGACCAGAGCTGGGACCAGAACATGGGCAGGCACTCTAACCTCAAAGGTCAAACTAAAACTGCCAATTTCATTTTCTTTTAACACTTTCAAAATACTCATCTATTGTCTTTCAGCTTATGTGATGTCTGCCACAAATACACAGAAATGCTTAGATTTACTTCCCTGTTTATTGTTGGTTATAAATTTTCACACATTTGGAAACTATGAAGTAAAGGGCTCAGCAGTAAACACTTCTAGTTTTGTGTGCCATAGGGGCTATGATGCTATTGTTCAGTTCTGTTGTGGCAGCAGAAATTTGTCCATAATCTATGTCAGTGGACACCATAACCAATTTTACTACAACTTGTTTTACACCAACAATGGGTTTACACAAGCTTCTCTCTGATCTTGTCCCCTGAGTTTGGGAAAGATAACACAGGATTATCTGCCCTGCTATTCTCCACTGAATAGAGCCTAGGATTGTGAAAACACTGTTTGACAATAACACAAGTGTAATGTTTCTATTTGTAGAGTCAGAGAGAGAGAGAGAGAGAGAGAGAGAGAGAGAGAGAGAGAGAGAGAGAGGCAGAGATGAAAAACTAATTGAAGAGAAGTCCCACATTTGACAAAAACCATAAAACCTACACAGTCAAGAAACAGCAAATTACAAAGGGAATAAACCTAAATAAGTACCCCAAAACACAAATTGTTACTAGAATTATGGAAACAGAAAGTCATCATGAAGATTATTATTAAGTCAGTTACATGTTACCCAAAATACAGTTGGCTTTTTTGCAGGAAATATGGAGGCCAAAGGAGATGGCACTGCAACTGTGAGTAAAACTCTTGAACTCTATGTTTGCCAAAAGAATACAGCAGAAATAGAGACAAAATAAGGACATTATAAGGTGAAAAGGGACAAAACAAGGTAAGAACAGCTAAATGGAATTCTTTAAAGTGAAAGGAAAGGCAGCCTAATGTTCAAACAATGAGACAATTCCGTAACCAAAATAGACACAAATACAATACGAATACATTTGGTTAAAATTCAAATAGATTTGCCAAATTTCCTACATTGTATTTTCATGATTTATAAAAGCATTATAACGTTAACTGATGTGGTGCTTATAGATGAAGAAATACATTTGCAGTCATCCCTGCTCCAAGTAGGTTCAACTCCTAGGAGTACCATGGAGGGGGCAAGATGTGTATAGGGAGTAAAACTTCAAGTAAGACGAGAGCCTCTGAAAATGAACACTTCTGAAAGGCTGGACTCTGTAAACTGATACTGAGGGCAGGATGATAGATGTTGGCCAGCAACCAGACCTCAAGTAATAATTCATGTCACAGGGTACGAACAAAATAAGCAATTAGAGATTTTCTTGAATTTTAGCTTACACTATAAATATCTACCATCAAACCAGCAGATGGCCAGGAAATTGAGGAAAAGTGGTTATGCTATAGGATACAAACCATTATGGCCAATTTACAGTATATAGTCCATTTATAGCTGACCAGAGAATTACAGACAGGTGGAGCCAGTAGTCCCTGATCTTCCAAAATTGGAAGTGATGCCCACTTGAAGGCATTTGCAGTTCCTCCCAGGCTTGAATAGTTTCAGGCAGTCTGCTATATGACTTGGTCCATATCAGAAAAGGACTGGCTCTGAAGGCCCAAGATATATATCTGATTAGGGTTTTCATACTGAACCAACAAGATGTGGGGTTTGGGAATAGGACAATACCAGTGTCTTTCATCTCAAATTATACAGAGCCATACATGAGTTCATATTGATGCTACTAATTCTAACCTGTTACTGTGAGGGTCATTTTAGACCCTTCCCTCACTTGTTCATGAATTCTCCTCTAACAGTGAAAACCTTGTTTCCTACCACCTGCCAAACACTTACCTAACTGTTCCATTGAGCTCTATATGTAGAGTGATTACAGAGTTGTTATACTTTTTAATCCACCCGTTCTCTTCAGTCAGACCCATATGAAGGTTTTTGTGGCTATCTTCCACTTCTTTGTAAGTTCCCATGGTCAGGTTTTATATCTGATAGGTGCCTTTTGCCATAGGACTATTGTAGGAATAGGTGCTCCATGCGTGTGTGAAAGATAAATGAGTACAAACTTGAGAGTGGTGTTTATATGAAAACTTGACGATGGGTGTGAGCATCTGAGGAAGAGGTTGGAGTGAACAAGATGTTCCAGAATCATTATAGGAAATTAGCTCTGTGGGTTCGGTCTAGAGGCTGTGTCATTTACACAGGAATGAGAGATGACAAGGCGTTAGCCCATTATCCCTAATTAGTACTGATAGTTAACAAGAAGTCATAATGTTTCCCAGGCTCTTTGGATAGAGGAGTCTTCAAGGTAGAGAAATGAAGATAAATCTATTTTTAAAATTACGGCTGTTGGGTTTAGGAAGGTGACTGAGCCCCTTGCCATTGAGATCTGAGAACCTGTGTGCAATCTCTCAGAGCCCATGTAAAATGTTGGGTGGGGTAGCACACACATGTCACCACAGGCCTAAGAAGGCAGCTAGTCTAGCTGAATCAGTAAGTCTAAGGTTCAGTGAGAGATTCTGTCTCAAAAATTAAATTAGAGAGCAATTGAGGAAGGCACTTGATACTAGCCCTTGGCTTCTATACATATTTGCAGAAATGTCCATGCATATCCCCATGCACAAATGCATACACACAAACATGTACACATGTACACACAAATCATGGGCCTTTTCACACATATCAAAATTTTAAATGTTTTTATAAGCTATGAATGATATTTTTTTCTTATTCTTTTCCTATAGTTCCCAAATGTTTACTTAAATGACTTTTACTGCTCTGTCTTAGTTAGGGTTTTACTGCTGTGAACAGACACCATGACCAAGACAGATCTTATAAAGACAAGATTTAATTGGGCCTGGCTTACAGGTTCAGACTTTCAGTCTATTATCATCAAGTCAGGAACATGGCAGTGTCCAGGCAGGCATGGTGCAGGAGTATCTTCATCTGAAGGCTGCTAGGAGAAGACTGGCTTCCATGTGGTTAGGTTCCTCCAACAAGACCACACTTACTCCAACAAGGCCTGAATAGTGTCACTCCCTGAGCCAAGCATATTCAAATGATCACATACTCAGGGATATGATTTAATTGTCATTCTTTATCATCTGTCAAAAAGTCAATAAGAATGACAGAAATAGCAAACAAAAAAATGTGCTTAAATATCATTTCTAGTTCCATGTTCCTTAGTGAGAGAAACTACACTTCTCTTGTCAACTCTAAGATCATATGGAAAGAGGCAAAATTTCATCTACATGAACAGGAGAAGTTGTTACTTTGATTATTCGACCAATAGGTGTAAAGGAAGAGCCCAATAACCCATTGACATGGAATCGTCATGCGGTAGACAATGTCCAGAACCTGATGTGTTCCAGTGCTGTTGATTTCATGATTGAGATCATAGAACCCTTTGGTCTCACAGCAGCAGTGATTCCTCCTTCTAGGATGCTGCTGTTACCATGATTATGAATGACACGTAGTACATGAGGCATGGAAATTGAGGGTGTAAGAAATGGAAAACATGTCCTGCAGGTGTAGGTGGTAAGGCATACATGAGGCCTTCCTAGCATGCACGAGGCCCTGTATTCAATCCCCAGCACTTGTAAGAATAAGAAGAGACAAAAATGGAAAACAGGGGCATCCCCCATCGCTAATCTGTATTTATGGTTTATTACACAGTGTGGAATAATACAGCAAGAATTATATAGGTGCAAGCCTGAAGAACTCACATTGTGCTGTTATGGGCAGTATGGCTGGAAATCAGCCCACAGTCTCTGTGTAGACGGCTCAAGCACTGCAGTGTAAATACAAGTGAACCCTCTGCTCCAGTGTTCAGACTGATAAGTTTTGACACATGGGATGGTGATGGAGCGTCTACGAAATTAAGACACAGAACATTTTCACCAGTTTCCAAATTCTCCTTGTGCCTTTGATTAATGTTCTCAGCTTTCAGAAAACCAAGTTGTATCTTGTCTGTACAAATCAGTTTTGATATTTCAAAATTTCCAAGACTGGAATTCTGCTTTATGGAGTCTTTATTGCCTGGGTTTTGCCATGACTGTTTTTCAGGCTTTCGTGTGGTCAGGACTTTTGAGCAAGTAAGTCCGTGAATCTCTATTGAAGTATTCATATACGACAACATCCATTGCTCAGGAAGCTGAAGTTAGGGTACACAGTTCAGAAACATCTACAGTTCATCTCTCTGCACACAGTAATTTATTACTATGGGGGAACTAGTCACATGATAATGATGCAATTTTTTCTTTCTTCTTAAAGGGAAGATGGCAGCTCATGCCCAACGGGAGCTTGACAGTATGTCATTTCAGACCATGTGTACAGGCTGGCACTCTGTTGCTGCATCCAAAATGTAACACGAGAACAATGCAAGATGTTCTGTGAAGCATAAAGTCCGATTCTTGTCCGGAAGAAATGGTGAACTCTTTCATGACAGCACCAACCAACCCACAGTGTAGAGAATTAGCATTTTTCCTTCAGTCTAATGGATTACCATCACATGTTCACAGACACATCTGTAGCTGGTTTCTTCTTATTGTTGAGAAGAATTGAACCATATAGATGCACACATGTGTGACAAACTGCTTTTCCTCTTGCTGGTTCATAGACATTTAGATTTTTTTTTTTGGTTTTTAACTTTAAGTTATGAATTCAATATCTATCCTATCTATCTGTCTGCTTGTCTTTCTAATCTACCATCTATGTATTTCTATTTATAATCTCTCATCTATCAATCATCTGTTTATTTATATACTATATATAAATATAGTAATAAATATATATTTATATATCAACCTATTTATTCTAATTTCCTATTCATCTATCTACCTATCTATTTCTATGAGTGAAATTTTTGTGTTTAGCTATTTGTATCTATGCATGAGTATATCTGGATGCATTAAAAGAAGTTTGGAGTTTTTATGCATATTTCTCATTGTGGTCTATCTTTAGAAATGTTCTTTCTATTTCTTCTGTATGTCTGGGCCACTCTTTTAGTGCTACCAGACAGATTTTGTTAGCATACTCCCAATGGATCTAAGCAAATATTTGGCTTCTGTACACAAGAACCTAAGAAGTGGATGAGATTTTACAAGGAAAAGCAAGCTTACAGGAGGATATAGTTTTCTTATGGAGAGAAGACACTTGGAGACCTTGTCAAGGAGTCTTCTTAAGTATGTGTCAGCACATACATAATGTGTTCGCTGTTTCCCCTTTTTATTACTTTGCATATTATTTTGAGGCATATACACAAGACTTAATGAAGTCTTCTTTTTAATTCTGCTTGGGTGAATAGTCATGAGCAGACATACTGCACATGGTGCTTACCTTTGTTAGCACAAAGGTGTCAAACTATTTTGCTTTCCCATCAGACCTTTGCCAATATTTAGGGTAGTGAAGATGTTTGAATTGTACCCGAGGGAAGGTGCATGGTGACACTGTGTCTCCATGATTGGTAATAATTTGCATATTATAACTTCATTGCTGACAGTCTTGGTTCAGATAGATTTTATTGACAATTGTCTTGGTTAGGGTTTCTTTTGCTCTAATGAAACACCATAGCCAAAAACAGCATGGAGAGGAAAGGGTTTATTTCATCTTAAACTGCTAGGTGATCATTGTCACTAAGGGTAGTCAGAGGAAGAGCTCAAACAAGGTAGGAACCTCAAGGCAGGACCTGATGCAAAGATCATAGAAGAATGCTGCCTTACTGGCTTGAATCTTGTTCAGCATGCTTTCTTATGCCACTCAGGAGAGCATCCCTAGGGATAGAACCACCCACCTTGGGCTGGGCCTCCCACATCCATCACAAAGCAAGAATATGCCCCACAGGCTTACCGACAGGCTAATACTATGGAAGCATTCACCCAACCAAGACCATGATTCCTTCTTCTTTATGATCCTTACTTGTGTCACATTGACATCAAAACTACCCAGCACAACAGCCTTCTATACCTTGACCTGGTGACAATTAACTCTGTCTTGTTCAGTGTCATTTGCCTAAGTGAGTGAGTGAAATGGTCAATTTTTTAAATTGATAAGGTCTAGAATCACCTGGGAGACTTTGGGCATATCTGCGGGTGACTGTCTAGATCGACAGGTAGCATCATTCCATGGACATGTATCATGAACTATATCAATGGGAGAAAGTAAGCAATCATAATTGACTGCTTCCTGAGTGAGGATACAACATCACTAGTCACTTAGAGCTCTTGCTGCAGCTACTTTCTTACCACAATGTGGACTCTGACTTGGAACTGTAAGCCAAAATATAGTCCTTTCCTTCTTAAGTCACTTTTGGCAGTGGTTTTTTGTTTGGTTGATTTTTGTGGATTTTTTGTTTTGTTTTGTTTCCATAGCAATGGGAAGAGTTACGAAGACAGTGCTACACATAGCAGCACCCAACAGGTACATGCCTCACTAGAAAACTGGCCTTAACAGGCTTTTCCATATGCCAGCTCACACTTCTTATTAGTCTCTTGCTAACAAGTAGATTGGTTTCTGATGGCTCTTCTCTTGTAACAATTGTGTGTATCTAAAATGTTTAGCTGTTCTCAGATGGCCAAGGGGATGGAATCTTGGTTTTAGTCTACAGAACTGAATTTAACTTATTTAGGTTGTGGGATATGATCTTCTGGCTCTCTGGTCTGGCGGTCACATGGGACCTTAACCCAAGGGACTCTTCACACCTTGTAGATTGGTTTATTCCTGACAATGAGATTCAGTAATAGTTGGGATACAGCGAATTTTCTTTTCAGTTTTTAAAAATTTATTTATTTATTCACTTTGCATTCCAATATTCCTCCTCTAAGTTCTTCCCTCTCAAAGATCCTCCCTCCACTACCTCCTCCCTTTTCCTCTGAGAAGGGAGAGCACCCCATATCACCTCCACCTTCCCAAGCACATCAATCACTACAAGACTAGGTAGATCCTCTCCCACTGAGGGATCTACAGATAGGCAACAAATTCAGGGACAACATCCATTCCATTTATTGGGGGACCCGCATGAAGACTGAGCAACAAGTTTGCTACATTTGTGCAGGGGATCTAGGTCTTGGGTTCAGTCTCTGGGAGCTCCAAAGGTCCAGGTTAGCTGACTCTGTTCATCTTTCTGTGGAGTCCCCATCTTCTTTGGGTCCCTCAATCCTTCCCTGAACTCTTCCACAAGATTTTCATGCTCCATCTAATGTTTGGCTGTGGTCCTCTGCATCTGTTTTGGTCAGTTGTTGAGAAGATCTTCTCAGAGGACTGTTATGCTAGGATCCTGTTTGCAAGTGTACCAAAAGAATCATTAATAGTGTCAGTGATTGGTCCTTGCCTATGGAATGAGCCAGTTATTGGTTGGCCATTCCCTCTGTATCTGCTCATTGTCCTTTGTCCCTACACATCTTGTAGGCAGGACCCATTTTGAGTCAAAGGTTTTATGGGTGGGTTTTTGTTCTTATCCCTCCACTGGAAGTCCTGCTTGGCTACAGGAAGTGGTCTCTTCAGGATCCATATTGCCCATTGCTAAGAGTTTCAGCTATTTTCTTAAGTAGTTAAGAGGAAGTCTAGGCTGGGCAAAGTACTCTGTGGGCTGAATTACTTGCCTAACCATGTGGGGAGAGTCCTGAAGTACTGCTCTTGTTCAACCAGGCTACAAGCTGATGTTCAATCTGTGGCAGAGGGTGTGGACTGGTAGCTTGCTAGGTTGGCAACCTGGCAATGCCATCTGCTGACTGTCTCTACCAAGGCGACTGAAACATACACAGAAACCGCCTTTTGTAGCTGTGCACAGGAACCAGGTATTGGAACTGCTGTAAGAGATTAATGGGCGCCCCAGGCAGGAGATTAGTGAGATTTCAGCAGGTAAGCAGGGCTGGGCTTAGTAATGCTTGTTAGGGGATTTCCAAACAGAGTAGAAAGGACACACAATGCCTCCTCCACCATGCTGCTGAGATCACCCGTGAGTAAGGCAAAGAAAACTGAGGCCCTGAAGGCAAGTCACTCAGTCAAGGAGGATTCTGAGCAGAGGATTCCCATCAAGCAGGGAAACACTGCATGCATGGTGTGGATTGCTCCAACAAGAACTCAGGCTTGACACTTTCTTAGGCTGCAAGACTGCAGCCCAGCTTTAATGCAGGTTGAGGTGAAGTCCTACTCAAGCACTTCTGTGGGAGAAGCACCCTTAGAATGGCTCCTCCCAGGTGCCTGATGACCATTCCTTGAACCTTCGTTAGAAGATTCTATTTAAATCTTAATTTTTAGAAACCAATGTGATTCATTCTGCCCAAACATACTATTTCTGGGTCATTCCCACTTTTGGTAACAGATGAAGTCCTGGGCAAATGTGTGTTTGTGACAAGAGCATGGCTTTGTCAAGGACTTCAATGCCTCAGAGCCATGGAAATGGCAAGGCTTTCCCCTCATAAGGCTCAGAGGAGTGGCAAAGTCATCCCCTGATCCAAGTGTAAGTGTTGACACTGTGTGCAGAAGCTATCCACCTTGATATTGTATAGAGAAACTATAGAGAGCAGCTTCTTCCCCTGGATGTCTGAACACCCTTAGAGACCTCCTATGGAGAGTGAATTAACCCACTTTCTCTTCATTCATGCTACACATAACAATTGATGGAGTTTCCAGGAGGCTGTTGCATCTCCATCTGAGCACATGGTCCATGTAGGCTCAGACTCTCTGTATGTGTATTTATGAGTATGTGTCCTTTCTTTATTCCCTATTGCCCATGGTAAGTCAATCCCAAAGCATGCACACTGGGGTTGCCCACACATAAGCAATCTGTAAAATTAAGAACAACTTATCTGACCACTAGGATCATCCTGGACAAACTGCCCCCCACCTCCACTTTTGGAGGAGGACAAATTCTGGGCTTACTGGATATCATCCCAGAATCATTCTAGTGTGTGTCTTTTTAAAAATTTCAATCTACCACATAGGCCCCCAAGAATGTACATAGCATAATATATACATAATATATATTTTGCGTTTATTGCTCGAGTATTGGAGGAGGAGTATTTACCCTTGAAGGTAAGTGTTTAATGATATATTTACTTACAGGTATTTTTGTCCTATGTAAACTTTTCCTTAGAATTTAAATGGATTTTTAATTTCTACACTCATTTTTTTCCCCTAAAATTCTATAATTCTATTTTCAAGTTTCCCTCTTGAATTCATGTACCTTTTAAAATTGGACTAATTGCATATTGTGAAATTCACCTTTCTGCTTTTGCTGTATCTTATTTTACCTTTGTATCAAAATACAAGTATTTATTGTCATGGATAATTCAAAGTCACAGTCAGATTTTCTTTGGTTGTTTGTATATGTACAAAGGGTAAGAGATTGGCATTTGGAAAGGTATAATTATCTTTTATTATATATAAAGCATATTTTTGTTTTGGCAGAGACTGAATTTTCTTATTTATTATACATAATTATAGGTACAGTATGATAAATTGATACTTATGTATAGCATATCAAATCAAGGTACCTAACATTTACATCTCAAACACATGGTAAATATACATATTTTGGAATGCAGTGATTTCTGTTATTACAGGTACATGATATGTGCTGGTCAAATCAGTGTAATTAATGTCTGCATTGCTTTATTTTTATGCAGAAATACAAATACTGGATATTCTCTCTCTCCTATGAAGAAGAAGCTCGTCTAGGAGCTTGCTCACTGCTGAGTGTGAGAGGCTGAGGAGGGAGGAGGGAGGATAGCAAGGAACTAGATGCTTAGTACATGGACACTGTTTAGATGTCCCCAGTGCTCTGCAGAGAGGGAGGCCTCTTATTGATAATAACCTATTACAAGGGGCTGTAGAAATGGACCAGTAGTTAGTGACACTAGCCGCTCTTGCCTTGGACCCAAATTCAGCTCTTAGCTCCAATGTGGTGGCCCGCAGTCACCTGTTGCTCCAGTTCCGGGGGATCTGATACCCTCTTCTGACGTCCATGGACATTAGGCATGTATAGGGTGCACATACATGTAAGATAAAGATAAAATATTTAGAACATTTACAAAAAGCAAAGGAAATGAAATTATCCATTTCATTTTTCTTCCCATTTATTAGGGCTATTTTATCTCTTCATTCATCCTGGTGTTCCAGGATCTTGGACTTGCCTTTCAGCCTTTGGATGGTCACATTCATGCTTTTAATTTCTCGGTGACTATGCTTGCTAGCATTCATTTATACTTGGGCGAGATCTTCTTAATATGTGTTTTTCCATCTGCCCATTGTCTTTTCTGTTTGTTCCTCCCTGTGGAATCTGTGCAGGTGGTGTGTGTCTGTCTGCCTTGTAAAGTGGAGTGGGCCTTGACTGAAGTCAAAGTTCCCTGTACTTGGTGCTGATCTTCTTTGTGGATGAATTATATCTTCCCCAGTTACTTATGAGTGCCTTGTAAGGCAGAAGTGAGTTTGCAATTCTCTCTCTCTCTCTCTCTCTCTCTCTCTCTCTCTCTCTCTGTGTGTATGAATATGAGTGTGCATGTGTCTGTCTGTCTGTGTGTGTCCTTGCATGTGCTTTTAGGTGTATGTGCATTCAAGTTTGTATATGTGTTTGTATGTCCTGGGGTGTGTATATATTTGCTCAGTCCACTCCACTGGGATACCTGAGTGAGGAGGGAAAGTTTCTTCATTGGAATTGATGGTAAAATGCTAAGAAACAAGTAGATAAGTTTTCAACATAGTTGTGATTGACCCAAAATCTTCAGACAATTTCTGAGGCTTTTCTCTGACAAACAAGGAAAAAAATAATTTAAACATGCCATTTAAAAACATGTTTTCCTAGAAATATACATCTTAGGTATTGCTTCAAAATGACTAAATTAATTTGTCTAAAATTTTTCTTATTTTTGTTCTAATTGGTTCAAAATACAGAAACATAGCTGATGTTTGTTAAGTTATCTTCAATGTTCCACCTAAGTGAAAAGGTATCTTTTCTAAGCATCTACCTAGACACAAGTAATGAGAGTTTCTGTGACAGCTGCAGTTGCTATGAGGTCCCCAGAGGGCTAATATCACAGTGAGGCTGACAACTGCCCAGGGCTCACAGCTGTGGGGACAAAGATTTGGGTAAGCCACTGAGTAGTTTAAGTTTACTCTAATCCTGTGTCAGGAAGTCTGGGGGCCAAATGGGATTCCTGAAAATTCCAAGCAGAGGCTTGTGTGCTTTAACAAAGAACTTGAAACAGGTGGAGCAAAGGCAGAGCCCCAGGCTACCGGCCACAGCTGGTCCACATCACACCAGCTCTGATTGACAAGGTGCAGGTGGACTTGTTCATGGCTGCTCCAAGAAGGCAGGATGTCGCTGGTCTCCTGATGATATACCCACTACATTCATGGACTTGTAATACACAGGAAGGTAAGACAGCAATTTATATAAAAATTGTTTGGAAACAAAACATAATATTTTTAAAGGAAGATCTCAAAGAAAGCACACGTTAAAATGGGATGATGTCTCCTGTTTCTATCAGAATAAGTAAAACAAAGCAGGATCAGTGTTTCAAAATCTCCCCTGAATTGACCTTATGTTCACCCATAAGCCACAAAGGGTGTTTGCACAGCCCTATGACCCTCACTGGGTTTAGGCAAACTGATATGTGGATACATTGCTTCTTTTGTGTTAAGTCTATATTGCACCTTGCTATAAATGATAAAAATCATAAAAGATGACTAAAAATATTATCCCAAAGTACACTTTACAGCCATAAAGCATGCTTATCAATTTTCCAGCCCAAGTATTTGCTGAGTCCCTGGCTAAGTGCAGGGGTACCTTCCAGATTGTGAAGTTGCCAGTGAGGCCATCTCCTGTGTCCCTTTAAGGAAGGCATTCCAGTCTGTGACCCTCTCCTGAATCAAGAGATACTCAGTGAAAGAGGGTCTCTCCAGAGCCCTATCCAGATTAAACTGCCCTCTGAGATCTTTAGGGAGAAATAGGACTGCACTAGAGCCACAAGGAATGCAAAGAAGAAATGTAAGCCGACTCTCAAGTAAATTAGGAGGGACTTACAAACCAGTTAATATCAGGAGCACAATGATTAGGAAACAAGCTGGTAGGTAGACATGTCTAGAATCAACCAGTGGGTGGAGCAGAGACTTGTTACATGCAGAAGAGCTCTCTAGGCAGGTGTGGCTTCTCACGTGCTGGATTCCCTTTGTTAGGTTGCTTATGACTGAGAAGCTCATTATATACAGACAAATAACTCCAGCCTTAAATTTGTGAGCATTACAATAAGCCATTCCCATGAAAATATTTCCTACACTGGAGAACATGGCAGCAGTATCACCCTGATCATGGGGTTGCCAGTGGCTTTAGTCTTTGATGACTATAATAAAATGACAGTGGTTGGACTCTACTTACTCATGGGGGATTGTCTGTGTAATATACATGTGAAATGCTTTGGTGGGAAGTTTAAAATTGAAGTCGCACATAACAGGAGCCACGCCTTTGGGTGCACATCAGAAGGATGTGCGGATTTGACAATGTCGATTATTGAATGAACTCAAGTTCCATCAGTGGATGAATGAACCGAGGAAATGAGGATGCAGTGGATTACTGTTTAGCCTTGATAAAGAAGAAAAGTCTACCATTTAGACATCAAGGATGAATCTGGAAGAGGGCTGTGCAGGCTCAGGAGGATGGATGCTAGGTGAACCTACGTGTGGAATCTGGATGAGGTGGACTCAGAGCAGCAGAGATCATGAAAGTGTTCCCAGGGGCCAGATGTTGGAGTAAAGTGACAGCTGAAGAGTAGGAATTTCAGTTAGGCAAAAGAGTGAGTTCAAGAATTTAGCATACAGCACTGTAAATATGGCTAATACTATACTACAATATATTATACATTTGAATAACAAAAAATGATGGATTTTAAATGTGTTCAGCATGGGAAATATGAGAAGTGATAAATATATCAATTTTATTGATTAATAACTTTTAATTGTTTAATTTTACCATATATACACTAAAATATCATGTTGTAACATTTGTATGCAATTAACAAATTATCATTTGTCAATAAATAATACTCTGGGGGTTTACACATTTACCTATATTTATACCCTCAATATGAAAGCTTCTTCAAATATAACATAAAAGAGGAAGTTTGATCAAAGAGAGGTACCTCAGATGGTTGGGCAATACTGCTCCTAATAGGTATGGGATACTTGTTAAAAATCTCAGTGCCAGGGATGGGATACCTCCTTATGAGTTATTGGCCAAAGAGGACCTGAGATACCTAAAATAACAAGCTATTACCATTTTGCTTAACTTTATAAGACCCCGTTGCTGAAGATGCCACCCCATTTTGGTTGCAGGGTATCAATAAATCAATTTCAAGCTGACCAAGATGCTGTTTCTGCTGGAAGGTGCAGTACAGGCTAGTGGGAAAGAGAAAAAAAATCAGTAGCCTTACCCTGTGAGAACCATGTATGGTACAATACAAACCTGCTAGGTAAGTTGTATTCTTTAGTGCAATAGTGGCACAGAGATTATGGGGGTAACTAACTTCTTTCTGATTAGATTTTAGCCCGATCCACTGGAAGGACACCATGTCTAAAACTGTAAATTTTGTTAAAAACCTATGTTTTAGGAGGTCATAGCCATTTTGAGAGGAGGACTTACAGTGGTATTTCACTAAATAGTCACTGTAGTGGGTTGGTCTGATGCTGCTTATGTTTTAATGCTAAATACTGGCTTTTCAATAAATACTGGCCCCTGACTAGCAGATCCTCATGGACTCAAAGTGTCAGCAAGTGAACCTTCTCCCCAATTTAACTGGTCAACAAAAGGCTAGAGCCTGTGATTGGGCAGGAGAGGGAGAAAAGTGGGACTGGAGGTTTGTGTTGAGGAGGTTGCAGGTAGAGAAGAAAGAGAGGAAGACAGCGGAGAAGGGAAACACATGGACCAGAACCACATGGCCAGGAGAAACAGCAAACAAGGGACTTCATAGCTGGGGAATAAGTTAGTATAGCTCTAGATCTGCCAATCTAGGCTATGGCTTATAAATAAAATACCTGGGTTGTCTTTATACAGGCTTATTAGGGTTAGAAATTCCTTCCACAAGTCATATTTTCAAAGTACCCTTTTTAACATTCATATTTATATCCATAGATTTGTGCTGCTCTCAGCCTTGGACAGGGAAACTTGTTATTGCAGTGTGTGGTAGTGAATGCAAAGTGAAGGGTTAAAGTGCTGAAAATCAGTGACTGTGAGTGCTCAGCCACAAACGGACCATCAGTATCAACCTCCCTCTACTCAAGGCTCTTGGAAGAGTACATGGAAAGAAACTGAGAGCTGGGGGCTGGGAGGAGAACATTGGAATGCTGCCTTCTGCACATGACAGTGCTGATGTACACATCAACTCACAGCTGTTATGGTTACTCACTCAAGTCCTGCACAAATTCAAAATCTAGCCAGTCAAGATTCTAACACCGAATGGGGAGGGGTGAAGGCTTAGATTTTTCAAAACCTACTTTAATTATGGTTCGTTAATGTTTCAACCCTCCTTTTAGCCCACCAGTCACCAGAGGTAGGGAAAAGAAAGGTTATAGGAAACAGAGGTTGTGGACGTGTTTAGAAATAGTTCTTTGGGGTGATTCCAATCTTTGTTGTCAGCAGTCCAGTCCAGTAGCAAAACACCAAACATGAATCAGTGGCAGTGACTGGATCCAGAAGAAACCCTGAGGACCACCAATCTGCACGAGTCTGCCAAAGTGGCAAGAAGCAGCCGAAGTACCACCAGGAGTTCTTTGGTGCATTTCACTCTACGAAGTCACAACAAGTAATGACCAATAAAGAAAGCAAGACAAACCAACACAAGAATGTTGTCAGTGAAGCACAGCCTTGGGGAAGCTTAACAAAGACCAGCAAAGAGATGCAAGGTGAACCAATGCAAGAGTGTCATCCATGGTCTGTTGGATTCTACTTATACTCTTTCCAAATACCACAATCCTCTCCAGCAAAATAACCACATGCTCTTTCAACACGCAACTTCCAGAAAAACACCACATGTCTGTTCTTAACAAAGCATCCTCTCATAAGACAATTTCCAGAAAACATCACATGACACAACTGAGTCTCCAAGGAAACCAGAAATTCCTACTACAGAGGGGCTCCCCAGGCTCCACTTCCAGGCTGAGGAATTCCTGACAGTTGATAGATGTTGAGGGAGAGAGTGAGAGCCATTTTGGGGAGGGGGTGTGTGGTTCTTTTAAATTGCCCATTTTCTAGTGTATGGCTCTATCCTCATGCCCATATGGTCAGGCCTTATTGGACTCAGAGGCTTTAATAATAGTTATAATAATAACAATGAGGGCTTGAAATTAGGAAAAGACAAAATCATCTGCTTACCAAATGTCTTATCTAGCCATCTTGCAGTTATGCCCAAGAAAACTCTTGAATAAGAGTAGCACCGAGGAAATCTCAGTCAGGGCAGACAGAGTCAACCAGTGAAAAAGGCTTTACTAGGAGTGAGGAAACACACACACACAGTGAGGACACACATAGAAAGACCATCTACAGAGCTGAAGAGGCCCCGGGGAACCCAAAAACCAATCTCTCCTGGAAAGCAAGGGGTTTCAAGGATCTGAGGGGACTCCCTCCTCTAATTTACAGTTGGAGGCACACAACTTTGGAGCAACTGTCCTGGTTTTCACTGCAACCTTGTCAATTGGTCCACCACAAGAGCTTTACTGGCTAGAGAAAAAGTCTTCCAAGCTTTTAGGGTTTTATGAGACAAAGAAAACAAATCAATCAAGACCTTTTAATAATTCCTGGCTCCAGCCATGGTCTACCAGGATCCAGCTGTGCTGTGTTAGTTTAATATATTGTTTTAAGAAAAGGGACCCTGTATCCCCAGTGTCCTGGTTGCACTGGCCTCTGTCCTGTCAGTTTATACAAATGCCTGCCTCGGTGCCTTTGCACTTCACTTCTCTGCCATGGGCTCTTCTTGGCATTTCCGTAGGGTGACTCTCAAAATCAGATCTCATCTCAAACTCAAAACTATCTCTTCAGGGATCTTTTATCCCATTCCTGGTTAAAAAAAATAAAGCAGCCTCAGGGTAGCTTGGGCTGTCTGCTGTCTTTATTCTAAGAATAATAGCTCAACAATCTTGTGTGTTGATTATTAATCTCAAGCCAATAGAAGAAAGTGATACAAATCCACTACTGGTTTGTTCCTGTGACATCCTTGTGTTAGAATACAGAGGACAATAGACCCTCAAGAAATGTAATTAGAAGACTTGTGTGAAGTATTTACTGAGGGGTAGTAAATATTTTGGCGTAAAAATCATGCATGCTTTAATTTGGCAGGGATGTAGAGCTTAAGCTCCTGAAATAAACACGTATCTCTTTCACAGTATAGAGAATGGAAGACGTGTTCCACAGCATCAAATGTCCCATAAAGAAGAGTGCTGTGGAAAGGCTATGCAAGGCCAAAGCCATTTCTCTGGATTTATTGGTTCCACCTCTACTTTTTACAAGGCTGGACAATGGCTCACCAATTATATTGGATGTCTTTGCTTTGCTTCTTTCAGATCTATCCAACATGTCAGAGATGAATTAAATTAATGGAGCATCAGCATCTTATCATCAATGGATTTAAACTTAATTTAAACGCATGCTTTTCCCTTGCATTTCCTTAGTGTCTGAAGAAATATAGTATTGTCTAAAAAAAAAAAAATAGATTCAACTCACCTTTACAAACCCTTTATCGAAGGGTACAAGTTGGTCACCAAAAATGGAGATAGAACTAAACAGAAATTATGCAGAACTATATTTATAATTTTTATGGCCAAATTGTTTTCCCCTAGGGTGGAGACAATGAGCATCTGTTCCTAGTATGCTTCAGTGCAAGACAAGAACTTTAGCTGTGTAGTGTTCACAAACAGGTGGAGGACTGGGAATGCCAGCTTTGACCTTCTTTAGCATCTGGATTTCTCTGGAAAAAAAAAAAAGGACACATTGTGCTATTCCATTATTCTGCTCTTTGCAATTTGTCACCTTCATTATCTGAAAGGGACCAATGAGGTAAACCTTAGGAACAATGACATTCTAAAATCCATGTAGACTTTTTCTTTCTAAGTTCTTCTATTATAGGACAAATCAAATCACTTGATCCATGAAGAGTGACCATGCCTGTGGATGACTTAATTCCCAGGTGTTGGGATGGCAGCCTCATTCAAACTGTGAAGCCTGAAACTCAGGTTCTGAGACCAGGGCAGCATAGTCACTGTGGGGAAGATGAACCATGAAGCTAGTAATATGGAAGTGGAATGCCAGTGGCCTAGTGGTTCAGGACTTGATGCTCAAGTCACCACCCAGGGCAAACAGGCAAAGGAGCCCTGAACTAAGTTCAGAGGGGGGATTTGCATAAGGAGAGTGGGGCATGGGACAATCTAGGTGACATCAGGTACCAGGAATGGTTTGGTCTTATCTTGTTACAGTTAATTCTGAGTACCTTTCTTTGAAATATTATTTTATTTCACAACTAAAAATTATATATCTATAGAGCACAGCAAGATATTATGCAATACATGTACAATACAGAAAGGCTCGGTCAATCTATATTGTTTCACATTTGTTATTGTAAGAATGTGGGCACAGATACCGTGGTGCATGAATAGAGGTAGTCGAAGAACAACTCACAGGAGTCATTTCTGTCTTTTTACCATGTGGAATCTGAGGGTTGAACTCAAGTTGGTAGCAAATGCCCTTACCCACTCTGTCATCTGCCCAGCCCAGGGCTCACATATTCTTACATAAATATCCATTTATGGTGGAGAGAATGTCACAAGTACCAATCTAGCAAGTTTCAAGTGTTAAATGCATTGCTAGTGTCTAGAGTCACTGTGCTAGAGAGCAGATCCTGTGCTGACTACTTTTGGCTACTTTTACAAAGCACACCCACTTCTCAAGGCAATTCCTGGCTTGTCATGGAAACCAAGGGAGTCCTGAGCCCATAGGGCAGAATTGGGCTTTAGTTGTGACATTGGGACATTGCCTAAACTTTCAGAAATTTCTTCCTTTGCCTTCACAGCAACCCTACCCTAGGAATCAAACCCAACCCTAGGGCTATGGAGGGAATGAGCCAAGGCACAGCCTGGCTCTGGCACAGATCAGGTGCGTGAGGTCTGATATGTCTAGATCTGAAGAAATTTCTCCTTAAAGAACATTAGGAAAATGGCAAACACAATGGCTTAAAATCAAAGATATGCTCCCTGGTTGGGAGAGAATATTTATCTTCTCTCTGAATTTTCTATGTAATGTTTCTTACCACATTCCTTGTTAGTTGCTGCGTATCAGAGAGATCATCTGCGTCCTTTCTTCTTCCCCTCCCCCTTCCCCTACTGACCCTCCTATCCTTCCTCCCTTCTCTAAAGGGACCATTGAGCAAACCCTCAAACACAAAATAGATGTGCTGCTTTTCAGAATGGGGGACTGGGTCAGTCATGGTGGGGAGAGATGAACAACTGAGACATGAGTTGGCATGGTCTGAGTCAGCCATGACTCAGGTCTCCCCAGCCACAGACTGGATATATTGATGAAGCTCTGGGAGCTCAGTTTGGTGCAACATACCATGTGCTCTTCAGGGACATACCCTGGCCTCTTGGAGTAGATTCACACCATGGGTTGGAAGTGGCTCAGCTTACTACTAACTCTGGGGCTGATGCCAAGAATAAGAATTGTGTTCACAAACACTTTGCTTCTGTCTTCCTCAGCCTTCCAGGCAAGGCCAAGTGCTCTCCCCTAGCCCCACTGCAGTCTAATTTTCTGTTGGGTTGGACTGGGCCCTTCTTCGCCCTCACAGCTCACTTCCCCTCTATTGTCCTGTCCTGGTCACAGGCCTACAATGCATATGAGGACAGCTCTCTGGTGTCAAAATACATATAGGTTTCTTTGGTCACACTTTTTTGCTGTTTCCTATTTAGACAAAATACAGTCATGTTATTTTCTATTTGTGGGGTACTTGGAGGTTTGCATTGGAGATGTATTCCATTTCTCGTCTCTCAGCCATAACCTTCCCTTCATACAGAGGACTTTCTTTCTCAGTAGCTCCCTACCCTTTCCACCAAAACCCAGACAGACCATGAGGGAATTATGTTCCTCACAAGCAACCAAACTAATAAAATTCCTCCTCACTCATTTCCTCAATAAAAGGCTGTGTTCTGGTTCAGCTCCATTTCATATTAATATGAAGCACAGTTGGGCTCTCATCTCTGGGAGATTATCTCAGACAGTGCATCCCCAAAGCATAAGGTGTTGTATCTGGCCTCAGTGCCTATGCTTTGGCCTCTTAGCTTTCCATCACTGATTCAAAAAAGCAGGTTCCTGTCTAGCATATCAGTGTTAACAGGGAACTTTTTGGAAATATACATTCTCATCTCCAATTCATTAATCAAGAACTCTGGAAGTGTTGCTAGGATCTGGGGCTTGGGCCTGCCCTACAGAGACAGGCTCACTTTATCTGATGCCCAAAAGACAGGCTCACAGAAGCATAGGGGCATGTCTGAAGTCAGGGCCCACATTGGAGGTTGCTTGTTAATCAGATGAGAGAACATGATGCCCAGACAGGGAAAGAGGGAGGATGGAACCACAACAGATATGCAAAATGAAGGCTGGCCTTCATTGGTAGAAGGGCAGTACCAAAAACCTACAGGGTTATAGGTTATCCCACCAAGTTTCCAGGAGCTGGCTCTGGAATCCCCAAGCTTTCGTTGGGTCTCCTTAGGCTCCTCTGGAATCTATTGCCAGTTTCCTCCCTCTAACTTTATGCCAGCATCCACTGTCAACACAGATCTCACTTGGATCTTACCCAGAGTCACCTGGAGCCTCTGGAGAGACCTATTTTCTCTTTCAGATCAATACAAATTATCTCTGCACTGGTGCATATCTTCATGACCTCTCTGCTGACCACACTGGCTCTCACTGTGTAGGCTTCTTCGCATCTCTCAATACATTGGGAGCGGGAGGAAGATGGGCATCTTCCTGGTTCATGAAAACAAAACAAATAACAAACAAAAAAACCCTTCCCATGCTTCCTACTGGCTGTTTCTACAGTGACCTCCAAGGCAGATTAGGATGACTGTAATTGGTAATTGGATTAATCATCTCTCTTACCATAGCTCTCTGACATCTTCTTGTGGACATAAAGAAAGCGACATAGGGACAGGGTATAGTGGTTGGGTTTGGACTAGGAGGAATAGGTCACCTAGATTTAAACTGTCATTGAATTGTTTTGTGTGTTTTAGGAACTTGGAGGGCAATGAAAACAGATCTTCCCCTGGGATTTCTGGTACCAACACATCACATTAAAGCCGAATACGCTTTTCGGGAAGAGCTTGGATATTTCCACCTCCTTCTTAGCTGAACTCCACTTTTTAATTCTTTAAAGGGAACTAAAGCTTCTGCCAAAAGCAAAAAAAGAACAAAAAAGAACACCCCCAAACAAACAAACAAACAAACAAAAACCCAACCAACCAACCAAAGCATCTGTCCTTCATCTTTGTTTCCTGATGTGGGCAGACATTTGGGGTTCTTTGTGGTCTTGTCAACAAACTGCTTCACGTCTAATAAAAGAGAGAGCAAAGAATAGCATTGTTTTGAGGATGAGCATTCTCCCTGCCTGGCAGATATATCACCATCTCAGGAAAGGAGGTTCTGTCCCTAACGTAAGACATTTTCAGTTGATACACTTAAAATATTTAAGTATCTTTGGGAAACTGAGTTGTGCATGGGGAAGAGAGGGGGAGGGAGCGAGGCGAAAAGAGAATAACTAGAGCCTGGAGGAGGGGGGCTGCTGACTGACCCATGCGTGCGCCTCTGGCCTGGGCTTTGCTTGTCTGCACGCTCAGCCCTTGTAGGAAACCAGCACTCTATAATGAGGCCAGAGTTCCAACTTGCACTTGTGCTAGTCTCCTGACTTGCTCACTGACACTTTCTTTTTACTGAGCCACTGCTCCATAGAAACTTCTAGTAAAATCATTTAAAACGTAACATTGAACAAAAGAGACTTTTGTAAGGATTTTGATTCTAATGAAAAGAAGTCCTGGAAGCCATAAGCAGAACACATGTGTGTATTACATGGTATTCAGTCACTGATGGGTAGAAAGGTTTTTTGTTGTTATTGTTGTCATTGTTGTTGAAGACAAGAGAATGAAGGGTTAAATAAAGGGACCAGTCCATGAAGATGGAGAGATTGTGGTGAATGAGCCCCACTTGTTGGAAAGAGATTCCGTTAGTCCTTATAGGAAACTGAAGCTGGACAAAATGCTTGAAATGGGAGCGAGGCTCCCTGGGGGAGAAAGTTCTTGGCATCCATCCACCAGGAGGAATGAACACGGGGCTGCAGGTGCATGTGAGACACACTCATTGGGATGAAGGAAATCCCTGTTGGTATATTTGTTTTCTTATATTTTATTGGGTTCTTATACCTCTATCTCCTTTTCACTCAGTCCACCCAACCCCCCAACACTAGGTAGGAAAGAAAGAAGATTAGAGTGGAAAGGGGACATAGACCTCTCTAGGCTACTTCCTGCTGATTGGGGTCATTGGGTTTCTTAGGGCAACTCCAATCTTCGTCATCAGGAGTCCAACAAAACAGCAATCCAGCAATAGCAAACACAACAGCAGTGAGGGTCTGGGGAGAAGCAGAAAGGGGAGCAGCAGCTGCCACAGGCCTTCTCAGGGCTCTCCCATTTATATTCTCTCCAGAGTCCTCAGAATTAAACTATCTACAGCTGTCAAAAATCATGCCCTCTAGAGCACTGGACAGTCATAGTGAATGGCTGTGACAAACTGGAGCAGACACATATCCCACACCAGGGACTCAAACAAACACATATTCACATAATATAACTGGGGATTTTAAATAAACCAAATTTGCACTATGAATTCCAGCCTGGGACTCATTGCATTAAAAGTTACTCTATGTGTCTATATCTTATTCCTCATTCTGAGGGGCCTTTTCAGCAACTGGGTTATGCACATTGAAAAATAATGTTGTTTTGTTTAATTCATATATGACATATGGATGTGGGTCACAGACTTCTTTCTCTAGTTACATTTCTCTGATAATTGGCTCTCCTTACCAACTTTCTTTTCTGGAACTTGTCTCTTGAATTCTTTGTAGTTTCAGCCCATTTCCCACTTCCTTTTGAAAGTGGCTTCTTCTGCGGTCACAGTCCCCTTTGTTTATTCTTACTGTGTTGTCACTTGACAGTACTGTGAGCTGGGGCATTGGAAATACGTTGGCATGGAACTAGCATCTCTGGCAGTGCCCTCTGGATCTCTTTGCTGGAGTGGAGTCTGAGGAGACAGCATTTTCCCATTCGTTGGAGTTCTGTTTTAACCCACATTCAGTGACTTTTTAAACTTTAGTTTTTTGAAATTTATTTTTATTCTGTGTATATGTATGCACACACTTTTATGCAAGTGTTGGGAGTTGAACTTGGATCCTCTGCAAGGGGCAGCGGGTGATCTTAACTCCTGAGCTATCTCTGCAGCCCCAGTTTAATTTACTATTATCATTATGTATGTGTGTGTGTGTGCACATGTGTATTCATGATTGGGGGGGGCTCAGATGTCAAATGGCTTGGGTATAGAGGTCAAAGGATAACTTTATGGAGTTGGGGGTTGGTTCTTTGCTTCCACTTTTATGTAGGTTTGGGGGACCACACTTAGGTCCCCAGGCTTTTGCTATAAGTGCCTTTTCCTGGTAGGTTATCTCTCTGGACACTCAATCAATCACATTTAAAGCATCATCTACGGACAGAAGGATAATGCCAGTGTCAATTTGTATTCTCAACATCTTTGGCATTATGTGCATTCGTAGACTAGAAGAATACATAAACATCCATGTAAAGGGAAGAGCACTTGGGGAAGATTGCTCAGTGGTTAGGAACGTGTACTCCTCTTGTACAGGATGCAAATACTGTAGTTATAGATGCCCAACACCCATGTGAGGCATCTATAACTACAGCTCCAGAGGATCTGACATCTTCTTCTGGCTTTTGAGGTCCCTGCACCCACATGCATATACCTGCACCACCGAGTACACATAATTAAAAACAGAGCAAATCTTGAAAACAACAAGAAAAAGGAGTTCCTAAGGAGATGAGACCTCTTTCAAAGATCAGGAAAATGCTACAAGTATTGTCCTAGAGGCAGAACTTCTTTTGTGCTTATAAGGAATCCTGTATTTTTAATAATGCTTTCTTTTGATCATTTCTTGGATGCAAGAATCAGTTTCCTTTAAATAAAATAATGGTATTTTCAGTTTGCACCATCATTTTGTTGGACGGATTTCTAGAACTGAAGAACAAGAAGTGAGCAAGAAGTCCAGTAAAGCAGCTCATGCCTGCAGTTCCACACTTGGGAGGCAGAAGGATTGCTGCAAGTTTGAGGTCAACCTGGAACCCACAGTGAGTTCCAAGCCAGCAAGAGCAACATGGAATGACCTTATCTTCAAAACCAACAAACAATAATGACGGCGACAGAGACAGATGGAGAAACAGAGAGACAGAGACACAGGCATACTTTACTTCATGGTTTATATAAATAGCAAATAAGAAGTTGAGGATTTTTACCCCCCTCCCCCCAGAATTAAAGTGATTTCACTGCTTCCAATAAGCAAATCTGAAGATCCCCTCAACCAAGATGGTAAAGGAGCCAGGAGTTGTAAAGGCAGAGAACCATACATCTCAGATTGCCAATAGGCACTGTAGTCCTTTAGTGCCGATCTCAATAGGAGTATTTGCTTCATGACATTTACTTTGATGACAATAGACATTGATCCACTTTCAGAAAGACAATTGTGTATGTCTTCCCTCTTTTGAGGTTCTGGGTGAATCAAATCATGTTTGTAACTATGTATGAAATGAAGGTAGAAATAAAGCTGCCGGGGGGAGGGAGGGGCACAAAGGGGACCGAGAAGACAGAAGAGGGGAGAGAAGGGAAGGGCAGTGGGATATAAGGCGAAAATCATACGTATCCAGAATTTCTTAAAAATAAAGGACGTGTGTGTGTGTGTGTGTGTGTGTGTGTGTGTGTGTAAAGAACACAGGTACTAATTGAGTAGCAATGTGTAAAATTCAGGGATACCAGCCGGATCTCTGTGCAACGGTGTGTGCTTTGTTTCAACACTGAATCAGCACCTGCTGCCTTTCCACAAACACCAGCAGAAGCTATGCGTGCATCATTTTAATTAGCTCTTAACTCGTCAAGGATCTGCAAACAGTTCTTTTCTTTCTAGGGTCTCACTGGGAACACTGTATTCACAATACAGTGAAATACAGTAAAGGGCCCCTTTAAAGAGAGCCTTTCACAATGGAGAGTAGAGCTTCTAAGTTTTCTGCACTGGGTTGTGTGCACCTGGGGCTGTGCAACCAGAAGGCAGAGCACGGGTCCTTGGATAATCCACACAAGGTAGATAGAGCTATCCCGATGATGCTAATGACTGCGGTAAGCTGTGCTCTTGACTCTCATTTCTATCTCCAGGGAGTAGACGCTTGATTAACTGGGTGGTTCCTGCTGGATGATTAGTATATCCCCAGGAGCTTTTGCACAGAACAGGGTTGGATTTGGGCCTCCAGAACGACCTCTTGTAGCCCTGTGACTCAGCAGTCACGTGACACCTCTCCTACTGCATTCCACAAAGTGCAAGGAGGATTCAGGAATTATTGGGCGACTCAGGGGTATTTTCCAGTCTGCACAGCAGCTCCACTGTTGGAACTTGTGGGTTCCATCTTGGCCTGGATTAGCTATGACACAGAGCTATGACTTACTGCCTAGAGTGATGTGTGTGTTACCCACAGCTTCAAGTTGGAGTCAGCCTGACTCAGGCCTTGGCAGGTGCCAGGATCTCTCTACTCCTGTCTGTGCAGCAATTGGCAATTCAGTGGCAGTGCCAGGAAAGATACGCTATCTGAGAATATTAGGGGACCTGTCACTCCTCACAGCTCAGGGTTATTGGAGGATGGAGTTGTTGCCCCTGATCAAAAACACCTGCCGCTCCTTCAGTTCAGTTCCTCTTAGGTGAAGGTGAGTCACAGAGAAGTTTCAGGTTTCAGCTGGTGAGGGATCACGCAGGCATCAGGCGTCATCTCCCTGAGCTGAAAGAGACCTCAGGGCACCAGAATGCAAATCTTTCCAGATGCCAGCATCCCTCTGTGGCATCTTGCCAGGTCTTGCCACCATGCTTACTTTAAATGTAGGTGCAGAACCTGATGAAACTGTAGTTGATGGTGATTTACCACCAATACAAGTCTATCAATACAACTATAGGGTTACCTCATAGATGTATGGTCTAGAATTGGTGGCACAGCCATGGGTCCCCACCTAATGCCTGTGACTGATCTGAGATGTCCACTACAAGGTTTATGTTTGTCCAGCTTATGGACAGAGCAGCCAGAGGGAACAAATGTGACCAGGTCCTAGTTTTTGTGGTACACTCTACTTAGGCTTCATTGATGTGTAAGCACTAGGCACTGCCTTCTCAGTGTCCTGAATGCCCTCTCAGAGAAAGCAAGCATGATTCCTTCTGGGTGGAAAGGAAGGTCTTTGTTTCTTTAAGTCACACTTGTCCCTTTGCCTGAGTTTCTTCAGTTGTGGCCTGGTTTCAACATTCAGGCTTGTCTTTGGTCAATTCTCTAAAAGCAGACCTATGGGGTAAGAGATATCACAGGCACTTGTTCGGAAAGGAAATCAGTAAAGGATTCAAAGAGGGTAGGAAAATGAGCCAAGCAAGATTCAATCAAAGATCCAGACCAGTGATCCAGGGGAAACTGGGAAGGAACACAGTCAGCATGTGTTTGCTCTTGGTGTAAGAAACTGGGCTCCCATTTCTTCATGGAGTCAGGCTTGTCCTTGGTTAGTTGTCTAAGAGCAGACCTATGGGACAAGAGATTTCACAAGGATTTGTTCTGAGAAGAAATTAGTAAAGGAAGACCATGGAATTCAGAAACCTGAATCTCTGGTCCTCTGCCTCAGATAGGAAAGGGTTCCAGAAGTAGATGGGCCTGACAGTTTCCCAACCCAAGTCATTAGCATTTGCCTCTGACCCTTTGTGTACAGTGGCATTTTGCATGGTTATCCTTGTTAAAATCACAATCCAATCTTCATTAAGATCACTTTGTCACAGAGTCACCATAACACCTACAGGATAGAGCTTTTGCCTAGGTGAACACATGGAACCACCAGAGTAGGCTTGGAAGCTCCATTCTTGCCTCTATAGCTCACCCTGGAGCTCTTTTCCTCTGTGTCCTCCTCAGAATATGAAGAGTTCTATGAGTCATTCAAGCACATTCACCACATCTGTAGACAAAACTGCAAGGATGACTGACTTAGCCAAAAAGTCTGAGGAGGATAACCTGAGGCTTGTGACTAGGTCTGAAGTGAAAACAGTCATGGGGACTGAACCATCTACCTGGAAAAGATCTGAGGCCCTCCTGAGGTAGATAGTGTCAGAGATGACTTAAACGGGAAGGTGTCAGTTTCACTGAACCTTTCAGGACTAAGCTTCACTGAAGTCCATACACATTTTGAGGTCACATTACTGATCTCTTTCATAAAACTGTTGTGGGAGAAACCGTGTGTTCCACATTCCCCAGAATTGAATGCTAGTCAAAATAGGAAACCAAACCAAACCAAACCTCTGTCTTCTGTAGTAATACAGAGCAACCTGGAGGACATTAATTGAAGTTAATGGATGAACAGAGATGAATACATGTTCTTACCTGTTTGTGCGTCCTCCCAAAAGCTGTTCCAGTATATGGCTGAGGTAGGGATGGCTGCAAGGAAGGTATGATGGAAAGATTCTGGGCAAAAAATTGCAGTTGCATGGGAGTGACAAGGGCTGACATCCTGTGGTGTGGGGCATTTTTGTAGTTAAAGCTAAAGTAATGCCTTCACTAAAATTAGTAGAGTAAGAGATTTTTGTCTGTAAATACCACAAAGAAATGATCAATGGAAAGTAGGTGGGCATGCCAAATGTTCTATTTTGACCATATACAATGTATGATTTATAGAAGCATTGTTCTAGACTGCACTAATATGGATAATCACCAAGTTCCATTTAAAAAAATAAAAAAGAAAGACCTGAGTTAAATCAGAGGACCAAGAAGGAAAGCCCCCACAGAATCGTAGCATGCAATTTGCCAGCAATACGACCTCATCCTCTGATGCATTCAATAAGACACTGACCAACAGTACCTTTGTCCTTTACTCCTGAAAGCACATTTTGATCTACAGGTTCTGTTGTTTTGCTTCAATACAATTTGAGTGTATTTTCTCTGAAATGACTGAAAGACCTGGACCTTAACTCCTGCCCTCCTGCCCTCCCAAAACCCTCAGACATCTGTGTTCCCACCAAGGAATATGGACACCCCAAGAGAAGGGAGGTGAGAGCAGGGGAATGTGGTGACAGACTTGGTCTGGGAGTTGGTGATGTGGAAAGGGAAGGACAGACGGGTGTAAGTCTGTAAACTTCTGTTACTGGCTGTTGACAAGATGATGGGTTCAAAACATCAGACTAGGCAATCAATGATGACGGAGTATTCTTGTATTGCCCACAGATACTGATGTGCTTCAAGGAATAGAGGAGTGGGGAAGGCTGGGTGTCATAGGAGCAGGCCACAGGAAATGCCACAGTTACATACTTGACCCACTGTCATTTCACAGTTTCTCCGTCTGTCTATCTCTATCTGTATGTCTGTCTGTTTCTCTCTCTGTCTCTCTCTCTTTTGCTCTCTCTCTCTCTGTCTCTGTCTCTCTCTTTCTCACACACACACATACACACACACACACACAAAATCACATTTGCTAGCATGTGTTACATACTCACATAGTCACACAGACTTACACATGGTTACACATCCTGTTTGGAATCTTGCTTTTAGTCCCTTGGAAGGAGGGACTAGAGATGAGAAGGCCAGGCAGCCTTGTTCTCTTATGTCTAAGAAAGCTAGCCATCATTAACAATATTGTGACAATCACTGCACTGGGAGCAGAATGTAGCATCTGTCTATACTGACATATAGCATCGTCAAGGCAATTGAAAGCCATGCTGAGTAGAGGATTGAGGAACATCTAAGTTAGCATAGATAATAAAATTAAAAATGCCTTACTATTGTCATGCCAGGATTCAGGACATGGCTGGTGGAAGTATGTCTCTGCTGTAGGCCTTAGAAGGCTATACCCTTTCCTGGTACTGTGTTCTTTCTCTCACTCTTTCTCTCTCTCTCTCTCTCTCTCTCTCTCTCTCTCTCTCTCTCTCTCTTGTTTGTCTCTCTCTGTCTGTCTTTCTCTCTTTCCAGGTTGAACCATCACCCTTTAAGAAGCCATTGGCTTCTGCTTCTCATGCTCCTGTCTCAGCTGATTTGGAAAAAGCCACTCACACTTTCATTTCCTTCTTGCTGTGCTGGGTTGAATTTATTATGAAACCAATAGTTTTTATTATCATTATCATTATTGTTATTGTTGTTGCTTACATTATTATTATATTGATGGTGGCGGTGGTAGAGGTGTGTGTGTGTGTGTGTGTGTGTGTGTGTGTGTGTGTGTGTGTGTTAGGGTCAGACTACAGTAAGGGGCATCCCACCACCCTCTCTCCCCACCTCATTTCTGAAGCAAGATTTCTTAATTCCCCAAAGCTTACTGACTGACTAGGTTGGCTACCAGTAGTCTGCTGGTATCACTCAGCAATGGGATATAGGCTTGTAGCACCACACTTGGATCTTTATGTGAGTTCAGGTACTCACATCTGGGCAGCAGTTTACTCACTAAACCTTCCCTGAGGCCAGCCAACCAGCCAGCCAGCCAGCCAACTTCTATTAGCAATGTCCTGTGACAACAGTCACTTTCCTCCATAGGTATAAGTCCCCAGAGATGATTATGCAGAGAGATTGAGTTCCAAACATGGAAATTATCTCTTGCTAACATCAGTGGGTGACCCTCTAGAGCCACAGGGAGAGCTGAGATCTGCCAACACTCTGTTCAATTGTTCTGTGGCCAACTTGTGGTTGCTGTTTTTGTTGTTGTACATTGGAGCTTCTGGGTAGTCTTCAACTCCAACTTGATGCTTTCATTCTTTATCCTTTTATGATCTTTTCACAGCTGTATCTTGACCTGACTCCAAGATGTTAAGGTTGGGTTATGAAGCTGTGAAATAGATTTGGGGATATGATCTCATAGTCCCCATGCCTTCTCAAGAATAAATACGTACCAACTATAATGTATTACTTAGATTCCCTTGCTGCCTCTAGATTAAAATAAAGTTTGTTTGGCCAAAGAATAGAGGCCATGTAACTTTGGAAGAGAATATGAAATTTAGGAGCCTGGGTAATACAATTCTTTAGGTAATAATTTCTACTACTTCAAAGTAAAATAGAACAAAACACAGAATAAATGGAGATTTCTATACTAAATTGATAATTGTCATACATACTTTTGGGGGCAGGTTAGGCTATGTGCTTGGTATCAGTCAGTGAGCTAATTATCAAATGGGTGGGTGACAATCTACCTCAAAGTTTAGTTAGTGGCTTCCAGCTAATGAAACAACTATTATGTTTGTCTTGGGTTCAGAATTTGGCTAGGCTTGCCTGGGTCCCACAGACAGCTGTGATCATCTGGAACTGTACTGCACCAAACAGTAGTCACAAGCCAAATGTGGAAATCATGAATTCACTGAAAAATTAATCTCAGTTCTTTAGCTAAGGCACTCACATATTCAGTGTTTCCCAGGTCCCCAAGAAAGAAGGCTGCCAAGCAAGGCAATCCTCACTATTGTACAGAATTTCACATGGCAGCCTTGGTTTAGAGGCCTGGTGAAACCTGAAAGCCCAGAACACCTTCTGTTCATCTGGTTGGTTGGTGATACTTGGCTTTCTTCATTTTATGCAGGGGAATTTCAAAAACATAAATAAGAAGATAAGCCTCAATGCCCAAGAGCACCTAGAACCTCTACTGACGTCTATGTTCTCACAGGCAATCAGTTCATAGTACTCACTCTAGAGTTTACAGAAGAGAAGCTGAACATATCATGGAAGGCATACTCATTGGGGGCTGTCACAGTATACCAGACAGTAAGATCTGCATGCTTTCCTTAGTAAGTAGTTGTGTTTATTGAGCATGGTATTGTTTTTTGAAGTGTTCCTTAGTTCATCATCTATGCTGGGCTCACATCAGACAGCATACCAAGATAATACCATCATACTAAATACTTGGGAGTCTCAGTGCCAACACCTCTTTGTTCCTCATGTATAGTCTGTGCTGATGGTGGCCATTCATCTGCTCCACAGACTTTCTTCCTTCTATGATCCAGACAAAGGCCAGTCCTTCTGTAGAGCATGCCATTGTCTAGCAGTGGATAAATGACCTATGTTGAACATCATGACAGAGTCAGTCCTATGACCATTCCCACCACCATGGAATAGAGAAATTTCCCTCTGCTGAGGGCCTTTCCAGAAACAAGCCCAGGGCAGAGCCATGGATGCTTCTCACAGTAAGATAGAAAAATCATTCAGTGTAATAACAAGTGGCACCCGGGGAGGGGAGGCACAGAGGAGGTACTGTTCCTATCATGTTATCAATCTCCTTTCTGGTTCTCTTTCTTACAATCTATTCCTTCTGGTTTGGGGATGCTGGCTTCTTTACTTAGTCCTTCGGTCCAGAAGTGTCTCCACAAGCCATACAAAAATCAATGATAATTAGTTCTATCCTGAAGTTGTCACATACACATACACATTCACATACACACACAATTTTGCACTTGAGCTTGCAAAGTGCACCATCAGCACAGACTATACATGAGCACAGATTATACAAAGTGCAATATAGCACTTTGCTATCATTCAGTCAAAAATTTCATCATCACTTACCTGTTTCTGTGTCTTGACAGCAGAATTAATAGTCAATAAAATACCTATTCAAAGAAATAATACATGCAGACATGCAAGAGGAGAATCATAATTTTGCATTCATCACAAGGAAAAGAAAGCTCAAAACGATACATAAAAAATAAATCTAAATGATACATAGAAAAGAAAAGTCAGCATCAAGGGTAATCCTTGTAACAAGAGCTTCTTCTACAGTAGTGGTTCTCAACCTTTGGATTGAAACTCTTTTGAGGTTTGAATGACACTTTCACAGGTGTTGTATATCAGATATCCTGCCATGTCAGATATTGACATTGTGATTCATAACTGCAGAAAATTACAGTTATGAAGTAGCCACAAAAATAATTTTATAGTTGTTGTCACTACAGCATGCATCATTAGGAAAGTTGAGAACCACTATGTGTCACTTTCTTACATGCTCTTGTGTGTTCTGATAGGTTCAGTTATCTCCACCTGATTCAAACACTGCCTGACATCAGGCTTGGGTTTAGATTCCCAGATACCAGCAGTAAAGAAGGTGGGCACAGATATAGTATTTGTAGGGAGGAAACAGTGGATTAGGGGAGACTAGAGAAGGCTTACTGGGGTACTGAGAATGGGAGGAACTGGGATTGAGTTTCTTGCAGGTTAGGGTCTTTAGGGGTAGAGGAAGCCTGTCTGGCATGAGTCCTAGGAGAAGGGGTCCTCAGGAGGTCATGGATGCCTAGACAAGAATGAAGAATCCATGTGGAAAGGGAGAGGTCAGGATTCTCCAGGGAGACAGAGCCAGTAAAATGGAGAGACTGGTAGACAGAGACTGGTATCTTAGTTTCTTTTCCTGTTGCAGTGATAAATGACTGTGGCCAAAGCAACTTGAAGAGAGAAGGGTTTGCTCTGACTCATGGTGCAAGACTGCAGTCCATAATAGTGGGGTACAGGTGAGGTGGAAATTTCAGGTTTCTTTGGAGACTCAGTTGTGTCCTATGATGTTTTTCTGGAAGCTGTCTTATGAAAGCATGTTTTCCTGAAGCAGACACATGACAGGATGCTTTGCTGAGGCAGACATGTGAGAGGATGTTTTGCTGAGGCAGATGCTTGAGAGGATGTGTGATGTTGATTATAAGTATAACCAATCAGACAGTGAACAACACTCTTGTATTGGTATGCTTTGTAATGTTTTGCTGATCTTTGCTTGTTATGACTTTGTAGAGCTAACAGCACCAAAGAACTTCTTGTGGTATTTTGGCTGCCTCTTGCCACTTTAGTGGACTTGTGCTGATTCGGTGGAGCCTTGTGGTTTCTGCTGGATCAAACTTTTGCTACTGATTCATGTTTGGTGTTTGCTGATTGGACTGGACTGCCACTATTGATTCATGTTTGAAAGAACTACTTCTAAACAAGTCCACATCTTGTTTCCTATTAACCTTTCTTCCCGCCTACCTTTGGTCAGTAGGCTAGAAGGGAGGTTGAAGCATTTAAAAACCCTGATTAAATTAAAGTAGGTTTTGAAAAATCTAACCATACACACAGGATCTTGAAGCACCAGATACACAGTATTCACCATGAGAAAGCTTTCTAGCTCAGCATCCCTAGATAGAATTACTTTCAAGTTGATATCTACAGTCAACTTTCAGAAGTGCTTATGGGATTTTTACTATGTAAATTGAGCCTCAACTGTTTCCATACATGTGGCCAGTCCTTTTCCATGTTTGAAACTTCCACCCAGAGGAGGTGCACAACCAACACAGCCACTGTATCTTAGTCTCCATCTGCATCTTTTCAGTGACCTTTTCACTCAACCATTTTGTTAAAAATCATCCTCTCACGTCAGTTACAAACTCTCCATCATAGCCACAGAAAGCTGTCGGCAGACTAGGCCTTGGCAAACACACATTGTATGTGTGTGTATTTAATAAAACAATTCAATGTGTGCTCCTGAGTCTGTATATGTGAGAGAATTGTGAGCATGTGTGTCATGCATGGGAATCTGTGTGTCTACATATGTATATGTTGGCATCCTCAGTTTTCAAGCTTTAATCGTTCTCCATGTATACTAATGCCCATGGGTAACCTCTGTGTTTTGAATAGCATTGTTAATAGGATGAGTGGCCAGTCTCTAGATTCTCATGTTGTGTAAGAAGCTGTGTCCAATCAATGGTTCCTATCATGATGGTATGCAGTGCCCATGATGGTGCACATAGGCAATGAAGAGGAACTTATAGTAAGGCAGAGTACCCTATGTATGGGACAGGTAGATATGGATGGTGGAGACTCTGGTCAGGGGTCAGATTCTGGTCATCATGGACATCTGAGTCAGCAAAGGAAACCTGAGGTCCATGGGACAGCAAGACTATTCCTTGATGGAATGTTGGTGATTTGTGTGGCCCCTGTAGCCTCCATCCAGTCCCACAGAAGCACTTTAAGCCCAGTTCTGAGACACAATATCCACAGGCACTAATATACACTGTACAGGACCATCTCACTTCAGTTAATATGTTTTCTTCCATTTCCAAGAAATGACTTAATCCTCCTTGGATTTCAAACTAAATTTGTTTATGAAAAGTTAAATTTATGTAGAGGGGACACAGAAAACAATTTAATTCTCTCTCTCAGGAAATTGGAGCCTTGACAAGAGTGAACTGGAGGACTTCGTGGAAAGTTTCTCCACTGTGTTGTCAGCATATGAATACAGAAGCTACCAGAGCCCATTCCCATCACACTGAAAGAGTGGACATGGCTTCATTAAGAGAAAAGCTGAAGCAAAGCCAGTGCCAGCTCTGTAGACACAGACATGAACAAAGGCTACCAGGAGAGCTCAGTGCCCCAAATGAACAAGTCCTGATAAGATCACTTGCTCAGACTTAGCAGAATACCCTCATGCCTTCTTTCTCAGACTGACTTCTTGGTATTGAGTTCTGTAACATTGCTGATATTTTCTAAGGTCCCTACATGCTGAGCACTCCATAGCTTTGTGTCAGGGAAAGGATTTGATATGGTCTTAAGAGGTGGTGGGAGAGTTTCTAAGAGAAGTGCAGTAGGGAAGGCACAGGGGGCAATAGTTCTCTGTCTTCAAGACTGAATGGGTAGATGCAAGGTAACAATGATCACATGGCAAAGTGAAAAGGAGGAGAGAAATTCTTTCTAATGTCAGGGTCCATGATGTCATCTTTCACTTAGTGCCTGTGATGGGTAATGTTCACTCTTTCCTTGACAGGATCTAGAATGGGTAGCAAGATAAACCTCTGAAAATGAAGTTTGAAACATGAGGATGTTTCCAGAGAGATTTAACTGAAGTTGAAATAGATATCTTGAATGTGGGAAGTGGCATTCTTTGGGCTGAGGTCTTGGACTGAACGAGAAAATGGTTGCTTCGTGTTCCGTCCACCATGTTTGTTCCATCATGAAAGATAGTGTCCTCAGACAGGGTGCTAGCATGAACTCTTCTTGCTGTAAGCCGCTTCTCTGGAGGATTTTGTCATAGGAATGATAAAATCTACTCATATACTATCTAATGGTATTTAATATTGTCCTTTTTTGTTTAGAATAATGAATAAATGGTCATTTTTACTCAATTTTCCTCTTAATTACTTTACAGATTCTGTGGGAAAGCATAACTCCAGAGACATTTTTGGATTAAAAACTAGATAAAAATAATATATAATATATATTATGCATATTATATGTATAATATATAACATATTAATATATCGTGTGTTATATAATTATATAATCCATATTTAGTTATATATAACTATTATGTATGAGTAATTATTATAATTATATAATTGTATAAATTAATAGATATTATATATTCATATGATATATTATATATGATTATTTGTTATATGTTATATATTATTTGCTATATGTTATGTCATATGTTATGTGTTATGTGCTATGTGTTATATGTTATATGCTACACATAACATATTACATATTACACATTACATGTATGTTATATCTTATATGTTACATATTACATATTACACATTATAGGTCATGTATGTTGTGCTTTGTGGGTTTTATGTTATGTGTACTATATTGTATATTGTATATTATATTAGACTATGTTAATTAATTAATATAATTAGTATATAATTATTAACTTGTATTATATATTAATGCATACCATATCAATGCATGCATATGATACTATATATTATGTGTATTAAATTATATATTATGTATTTATATATAAAGTATATATTATAATGTAATATATATTATGTGTTTTCTCTATATATGAAAAGTATAGAATGTATTATATATAAATCTACATATACATATTTATTTTGGATTACAAATTTTAAGAGACTTTGTTCCATTTTGGCAGGGAGTATAGTGGAGAACAGCAGCTTACTTCATGACATCCTGGAAACAGAAAGAAAGAGAGAACAAGAGAGAGGGCAGGAGAGAGGGAGCACAGAGGAGGGAGGGAGAATCTCTGCTAACAGAGTTCCTTCAGTGTTTATTCCCTGGATTGCTTAGTGGATAGTGCTGCCCACCTTCAGAGCAGGTTTTCCCTTGTTAGTTATTTGTCTCAGGAAATACTGGCAGGCATACTCAGAAGTATTCTTCATTTGTTTTCATGGCACATCTTAAGTCCATCATGTTTATAATCAATATTAATAACCAGAAACTATATGACTGACCTTCTTTTTTTTCTCTTCTGTTGTTTTGTAGCATAGATTTCAAGATCTGTGGTTGAGGATCTTTAATATTGGGAAAAAAATGTTATCTTGGATTCTAGGAGCCCCAGGTTTGCCTCTTCCACTTGTTAGCTCTGTGATCAAGAATCAATCAGTATGCCCATGATTAAGTTTCTTCATTTGTGCAGTGAGATGATACACTGTGGAGTCTGTGAGTTTCTTATTTTACTAAGATTTATATATATTCCAGTTCTCTAGAGCAGTCCTAGCAGTCCATGAGAATATGCTGGCAGGGGTAGGGTATCATCAGAACACCGGTCCTCTGCAAGAATAGCCAAATCTTCTAACCACCATGCCATCTCTCCAGCCTTCAATGGAGATGTTACTAAATGAATTGAAAACTAGGCAAGGTGTTGTTGAATTGGATTCAAATTCAAATTGGAGAATGCTAGTGGATGTCAAGGACTTGAGATTTCAAAGGTATAGTGCTAATAACAAATTTTTATTGTTTTATCATGGAACTAAAGCTCTCATTCATCAGTGTTCCCTTTGGATGGGGTCTCCAGGTTGTTCATGCTCCTGGCCAGCTTAGAAGCAGCTACTTACCCTGTCCGTACAGTGTGTGGCCTACTGGGACTTTTCACACAAGCCTCTGCATATCTTTGCTTTGGTTTATCAGTCCCTGATGTATAGCTTCCAACCAATGAGGAGTGGGCAAGAAGAGAGAGCATGAGCACAGTTGGGTTACCTGTCATCATGAGCAGAATCGGGGGTCTGTGACTGACTTCAGTTTCTCTCCCACCTGTGCTGTGCTGTGCTGTGACTGAAAATGTGTGAAGTGACTCACAGTCCTATTTGTGCCCAGACAAGAGGCAGTTAAGCCTGCATTCACAGAAGACTTGAAAGCAGGAAGATGGTTTTCCCATAGTTTCAGAAAAACTCAGTGTTGCTTGGGAATCATTTCCTATTCAAATTAAGTCATCTTTATAATCCAGCAGTAGTTGAATATTTTTAGATTACCAATGTTCATGGAACCCACTCTTCAAAGTTGGGCACCATAACATGCCATGAGAAATGGAATTGTCCCTGTGACATATTGTAGGAATCACTCACCTTTTCAAATGTTGGTGACCAAGAAACAGAGAGTGGCTAATAAGTGGTGCCATACACAAAAGGTCAGGTCTGTCCTTGCAACCCAGACATACTCTCTTCAGTATTGTCCCACCTCCCAGAGGGGCCACAGCCTTCCCATGCAGCACCCCCGAGGACCAAATGTTCACCTACATGAGCCTCTGTGTGAGTCATGTCACATTCAATCCACAGCATTCTGTCCTTGTCCTCTATGGGCTCCATAGCCATCTATCAAAGTACATTCATTCTTTCTTCAAATGTCTCCATCATCGTGAGTCCCAATTCTGTTCAAAGTCCAGAGTCTAAGATCTGTTTGAGAGAGAGGGCCATCTCTTGCCTTTGAGTGCCTACAAAATCCTAAACTAAACAAGAAACATATTAGACCATATAATTGAGACCTCAGCTAAGCCTATGAAGAATTGGATGGTCTAAAACATTTCCTGCCACACATTCTTTTTGCCCTACTATTAACTTGTGCCCATTCAAAAATTGTGAATAATTTTAAGGATCATTTTCTTAAGACTGATGATGTAAGAGTAATGTCCCAAAACCTGCTGTTTGGACTGGAGTTTTTGCTCTAAGTCGGGCTTTCTGAGGGTTAACACTCTTGGGTTGTAGAAATGCCCCTCTGCTTTGGGGACAGAGAGGTACTGAGTGGCCATCAATGTGTTCTTCACCTCTTCCTCCTAACCTAGTGTTCCAAGTAGCATTGGTATGAATGGCAGTTCTGGAAAATCTTCAATGAGTTGACAGGTTAGGTATTCCTAGGGATTATTCAGATGGCAGGGCCTGGGACCAGAGCTGTGATGTGTAAATGTCTAAGTCATGCACTGTCCAGTAGCCTAGTGGCTGTGCTAACTAACATCAAGGAGACAAAGGGCGATAGTTTTAGTGATTTGCTCTGGGTTACTAACAGAAGTCATTGACAGTAGTTTAAAAAGAACTCATTGAGCCTCAGGGGTTAAGAGCCTGTGTGGCTCCTCTGGAATACCTGAATTCAATTTGCAACCATCCCATCACAGGTTCACACCTGCCTGTAACTCCACCTCCAGTAGTTTCAGCACCCTCTTCTGCCTTCCATGGTGCATATACACACAAAGAGAGAGAGACAAAGATACACACACAGAGAGAGAGAGAGAGAGAGAGAGAGAGAGAGAGAGAGAGAGAGGAAGTAGGGGAGGGAGAGAAGTAAGCATAAATCTTTAAAAAATACCCAACATATAGAATGTCAGAACATGTCTATGTCAGCATCCCTGCCTTTATTTCTTCCCTAGCCCTGACCACCATGAAGAGCTATGTCAGAGCTGTAGGGTTTGGCTCTCATGACTCATTCCTCTGTTTCTCTCTCATGGATTATGGTGGGCTATGGCGGGCTTGTGCAGCATTTGGGATTCTCTATTCCTGCACCTCTGCCCCCTTTTCAGAGGGCTCAGATCTCTGCACACATTACTCTGCTTGAACAGGCTAGAGTTCATATTGGCTTGGCCTTCATGGCCTTCCTAGAGATGCAGCCTCTTGCCTCAGATCAAGTCCTCCACAAGGTTTTCATGACATTGAGCTGCAACCAGGACCATACTCTAATTGAGTGAGATGCCATTAACAGTTTTAATATCAGAGGCCACAGATCACAGTCTTGGCCATCCAGACAGAACCCCTGTGCTGTGATTTGACATTTTTTGTGACTGTGGAAGGAGAGCCACGGTCAAAAACAGTGGTGGGGAAGGCACAGGCTGGCTTGACTCTCAGGGGCCACATGGTCTCCTGTCTCATGTTGCTGTTCCCCTAAGTCTGTCATTTTAGAATAAGGGACAAGGACACCTGTTTTTGAGGTTCACAGGGAAGCAGTACTGAGAGGAGGTGAAGCATTGGAATCATTAAGGAGGCAGCACATTTTGGTGGGGGTGGGGAGGAGGCGCGGCTGGAGAAAAAGAAGGCATGGATGGAATTGGGAGGGAGGGTGGCAGCATGAAAGAAGGGTGGGGGATCCCCACGAGTCCGCCATTGGAACGGAGACATTGCTAAGATCGAGACCCCCAGGTAAGCTGCCTTTTTTCTATATACAAAGAATTAAAACGGATAGGCAGTGAGCCAGCCAGCCATTGTGCATGTATGTCAGAGATTGATGGGAGAAGGGTAACACTGAAGACAATGGTGTTCTGACAGCATGCTTATTTTTAAAAAAGTGTTAATTTACTGTTATTAATAATCCCAATAGAAGCTTCTAAAGAGCAAGAAGACAACATGGGCTCTCTACCATGACTCTTAAGTTGGACTTTTAAAATACTTTTCTTCATAATTCCTTTGTGAGACAGGGACTCACTAAGTTGTTCAGGCTCCCTTTCACCCATGCAGAGAGGCAGACATTGAAAACAGGGCCCTTTGCTGAGTTAAGCATCTTCAGCCTCCCGTCATGGATTCAATACCAACATCAACTCTCTAGCACCACACTGGGATTGCAGAGGCATTCAGTTTCAGAACTGGGGAGCTCCCAGAATCTCTGCCACTCCACCACACAGATACCTCTTGTCAGACTGATCACTCTCTCATGAAAGATTCTCTGGTACATTCTCTTTGGAACTCACTTTGGAAGATGACAATCTCAAGGTGACCTGTGGATGGATGACAAAAGGAATGGGGAACTGGGGGTTCTGTGTATTAGGATATCACCCTTGCAGTGAGTGAAAGAGTCCAGATTTGAATTCAGTTCTTTCTGTAAATCTCTGCCTCCTGTTTCCCACATATATCTAGATCATTAGTTTTCTGTTTCTTGATGTCCCAAAGGTCTATGCCACCATGTGTTCACTATGACAGATTCAGAAGTGCCCGCAAGAGTCTTCTCACTGTATTCACACCAATAGTCCTACATTGCCACAGCTCTTCCCACTGTGAAGCAGGCTCTCCCCTCTCTGGGTTGGGGTGGCTGGCACATCCCCTGACTGTAAAATGGAGAAGGGACTTTGTGCAGGCTGAGCCAGGCCTCTCTGGAGGCAACCTGTTTGGCAAGTGAACTAGGCTTATTAATCTGGGGAAGATCATGTGGAGCAAATGTGACCCCCCCCCCCCCCCCCGAGGCCCATCTATACCAACTTGCCTCCAGGTGATGCAGCTGCTGACTACAGACACATGAGCAAGCCCAGTTACAGCCTAAAGAACCAGACAGCTGAGCCCAACAGTGCCTACCACATCTCAAATCATAAGGTAACAAACTGCCATTTTGCCATTAACTTTTAAAGTAATTTTTAGTATAGCTAAATAAAATCCCAGAATTTTCTTTATATGAATAAATTATATTTAGATGCTGTCTTAGACATTATGTGCCCTTTCCCTACCTCAGTTAAGTTTTTTCTTCCATTTCTCCTCATGAAGATAGATATACTTTAAATTATTACTATTTTACAGGTGAAGAGATAGTTCAGCAGTTGAGATTGTACACTTCTCTTAATTAATGTTGAGAAAGTTGTCTGCACTTGTCTTCATACATCACAGATCATTTCTCAGGCTCCCCCTGATGCCTTCTGGTTCTCAGGGAGAGTGAAACCTGGAACTGTTCTGAAAACTCTTTCATTTAACTCCAAGCACCCTTTTGAAAGTGCCACAGGAAGTGTGTCCTGCAAACATCTGGTTTGTAATAGAGGTAGCAAAGGGCTCTAAGCTCCTCAAGGGACCATGATGACAAGTTCAGACTTTCTTGGATGATGATGAGGATCTGCCATATCTTTGACTCACACAAATGTCCGTTGCAACCAGAAATAAATTTGAGGTCAAACCGTGGAGTTTGAACACTTCACAGACTCTGTACCTTGACCAATTGTGGGTCTCTGGGTTAATCACCATCTATGGAAGCTTCTTTGGCAGGGTTGAGAGATGCATTAATCTACAGTATAATGAGAAGTCATTAGGAATTGGTTTAATGCTATATCTCATCAGTAGAGTGATAGTAGTAGGTTCTCCCCTAGGACCTACCTTTTATTAAGCTATGGATTCTTGGCCCCGTTATCTATGCCAGATATGGGGTCCATCTTGTGGAGCAAGACTTAAATCCAATTAGAAAGTGGTTGGTTGCTACTATGACACTCCTCTCACTGTTTCATCAGTGGACATATCCTTCCAGGTTTGTTGTTATTGTCGCTCAAAGGGTTCAGAGCTGGGTAAGGCTGATGACCACTTTTCTCCTATGGCAACCAACAGCTCTTTCCAGTACCATGAAAGTCAGCCAGTGGGTATAAAGCTTCCAGGTGAGTTCCAGCTTGATTTCATGTGCTATGACTCAAGTTTGTACTTTCTTCATCAATAGGGTCTGACATTCAAGATCTAAGGGATAATCAAGAGCAGTGGTAATGATGGTTGACGGGACCTCACTGAGCAGCAACTTCAATAGAGACGAACCTTTCTGACATGGGAGTTTGTATTTGTTAGCTTGTGTCTATTAGTTGCCTTATTATGGGATAGCTCTGTTTAAGTTCTTACATATGTGCTTCTGCAGTAGTAAGGTTTTTGCAGCCCTAAATGGGATACTTAAATCACATTCCCTCTCCCCAAGGCTGCGGAGCATTTTGGAAGAGGGGAAAGAAATTTTAAAAATAGAAGCAGTAGACGACTATGAGGAAACTGTTTTCTAGACACAATGGGGCACTGCACATAGAAATTCACAGCAGTCATGACAGCATGCACAAGACCTGTGCAGACTCAAGCCAAAGAAAACGCTGTATGGAGGCAAGTGGCAAAATTCCCTCAGGCAGCATATTGGTAATCGATAGCTTCTGGTCAGGGTGGTCAGTTTGTTTTAAGGGTGTGGCCCCTGGTAGGTCTATCATGCTCCAGGGGATGGCCACACTCTTAAGAATTTATAGGCAGCACTAATGGGGCTTAGTAGTTGGGTTATTTATGCAGTGGGGGGATGCATCCATGAGGAGATAGGGGAATGAAAATGTTCAGAATACAATATATGACATTCTCCATGAATTCTTAAAAGTATTAAGAAATAAAGTAGAAAGTGTTGTTACTCTCTAATACAGACCCAATCTACATTAAATGAAGAGCTAACAGATGAATAAGAGCTATCCTTCACATCTGGCAATCCACACAAGATACATTATACAAGCATAAATATATATATATGCTGCTCACTTCAGAAGAGTGTTTTGTGGGAAGCCTTCGTGTTGATGGTCTTTGTGCCTCTGCTTTCTAAATATATATTCTCTCGCTCTCTCTGTATGTGTGTTTTAATAAATAAGAACATCTGTAGAAATAAGTTTCTAACTCAAAACTGTTTCTCTTCAAGATTCTGCAAAATTCTCCATTTTATTATACATTTTAATGTCGTGAAAATTTAAAGTGAAAATACACTCATCCATATTCATTTCATATATGATTTTGTTTTACTAATCTACAAATTGTTAGGTTTTTTAAACAGTCAAGATCATCATTTGCTTTTTTTAATTTTATTTTTTTGATACTTTATTTACATTTCAAATGTTTCCCCCTTTCCAGGTCTCCCCTTTGGAAACCCCCTATCCCCTACCACCTCTCCCTGCTTCTATGAGGATATTCCCCCACCCACCCACTCCCTTCTTCCCTCCTTGGCATTCCCCTACACTGGGGCATCTAATACCTTCAGGCCCAAAGGTCTCTCCTCCCCCGATGGTCAACAAGGCCCTCCTCTGTCACATATGTGACCCGAAGCATGGGTCTCTCCATGTGTATTCTTTGGTTGGTGGCCCAGTCTCCGGGAGCACTGGGGGTTCAGGCCAGTTGACACTGTTGCTCCTTCCATGGGGCTGCAAACTCCCTCAGCTCCTTCAGTCCCTTCTCCAACTTTTCCATCTGGGACCTCACCCTCAGTCCAATGGTTGCTGTGAAGTGAATCTTGGGTATTCCGAAATTTTAGGCTAATATCCACTTATCAGTGAGTTGCATACCATGTTTGCTCTTTTGTGATAGAGTTACCTCACTCAGGATAATATTTTACAAATCTCAAGTCCAAGTGGATCAAGGACCTCGTCATAAAACCAGATATACTGAATCTAATAAAAGAGAAAGTGGGGGGGGGGAAATCTCAAACACATGGGCACAGGGGAAAAGTTCCTGAACAGAACACCGATGGCTTATGCTCTAAGATCAAGAATCCACAAGTAGGACCTCATGAAATTGCAAAGCTTCTGAAAGGCAAAGGACATTGTCAATAAGACAAAACAGTAGCCAGCAGATTGGGAAAATATCTTTACCAATCCTACATCTGAGTAGAGGGCTAATATCCAATAGATACAAAGAACTCAAGAAGTTAGACTCCAGAGAACCAAATAACCCTATCAAATAATTGGGAACAGAACTAAACAGAGAATTCTCAACTGAGGAAACTCGTAAGGCTGAGAAGCACCTAAAGAAATGTTCAGCATCCTTAATCATCAGGGAAATGGAAATCAAAATAACCCTGAGATTCCACCTCACACCAGTCAGAATGGCTAAAATCAAAAACTCAGGTGACAGCAGATGCTGGTGAGGATGTGGAGAAAGAGGAACACTCCTCCATTGCTAGTGGGATTGCAAGCTGGTACAACCACTCTGGAAATCAGTTTGGCAGACCCTCAGAAAATTGGACATAATACTACCTGAGGACCCAGCTATTCCACTCCTGGGCATATACCCAGAAGATGCTCCAACATGTAATAAGGACACATGCTCCACTATGTTCATAGAAGCTATATTTATAATAGCCAGAAGCTGGAAACAACCCAGATGTCCCTCAACAGAGGAATGGGTACAGAAAATGTGGTACACAATGGAATACTACTCAGCTATTAAAAACAATGACTTCATGAAATTCACAGGCAAATGGATGAAATTTGAAAACATCTTTTGCTTCTTATTAAATTTTCCTATACTTAATTCTTGACTCTTCTCTAATGTGATGGGCCTATGTTTTCCTTTATCATTGAGCTGGTTTGTTAACAGTCCTCTCATTGTGACAACCATCTTCTCTGTCCTGGGTTTGCTCTTTTTTATACACAAGGTTTTCAAGTTTCTGCTTATTTGAGCTCCCCTTTTGCTTAGTCATGTGTTTGTCTCCTGTTTTAATAGTATCTCAATCATGTCTACTTTACTCCTGTGAGCATTGTTTTACATTTGCCATTCCTGCTTCTCTCTGCTTTCCTGGTTGCTAATGTTTCCTCCTCCTGGTTCCTATTTTAGTTGGGTGTCTGTCATGTTAAGAGAGAATTACTCCTCTCTCTTGGGAAAGGCATCCAGTGTTTGCTCCAAAGCTGTGCTTTATGTTGTTATTCTTCTCAAGGAACCCTTAGAGGAGGAGGGCAAGTAAAGAAATATTTTTGCTTCACTTTCTAGGAATTCCTGAACTTTTCCTCAGTGAAGACTCTTGCTGGAGAACTTCATGGAAGAGCAAACAGTTGGAACAAATCTAACACGTCCAGAAGAGTGATTGAGAAGTCCTAGACATCCATGAAAGTGCTAGTGAAGTGTCCCTGGCCATGTGCACTGCTCTACTTCACCACATGGCCCTGCCCCTCTCTCAGTTCCTTTCCATGCTTCTCTGTGAGATGAATTTCTGGGGCATAGACACGTGAGTAGGTCACCAAGTACCTGCATGTCTCTGCTAACTCTACATCCCTTTAAGAATAATTTTCTGAGTGATATTTTATGCTTCCCATCTAACAATCAAGAATAAAACCCAGGAAGATGGCTGAACATGTTCTGCATGGAGCTATAGTGGTTATCCCTTCATGTTTCTCTAAGATCAGGTTGCAATGATTTTCTTTTGATTGCCTATGTGAATACCTCTTACATTTTCTGTGATGCCTATGCGTGATTAAGGGCACAGCTGATCCTGTTAGAGCAGATCTGTGGTTTCTTGCCATGTTGAGTCTAGATTTCTAACCACCATTACAGTCCTCTGTCTAAGCATTATAGATAAGTGGCCTTTCATGTTTAAGCACTACTGACTGTCAGGCTTTCAGGGTCACATACAGAATGAGCCATTTCCTCTGTACTTTCTATGTTTGTCTGTTACAATTTTTCTTTTTCCAAATCATCTTTTGTTTGGCAAAGATCAGTTTTCTTTTGTTTTCATAATGGCTACTTGTATTCTCTTTATTGCATCCTATTTTCTTTCTAAGGGTTTGAAACCATCATGTTGCATTGTAATGCCAAAAACTGTTGCATGCAGTGTCAAATAAAAGCACATTTGTAATTTTTCAAATCCAGAGATCTCAGATGTGCTTATAAGTAAGCAATAAATAAGCAACTTCTTATTGTGAAGATGTGTGAATTTATCTCTTCAGTTGGAAGTCAGAGGAGAGTCAGGTTGGGATACATCTTAACAAGAACCTGCAAAAATAACAAAGATGTGAAGATGTGAGCCATTTTCCAACTCCATGGAACCCAGGCTTCAGGTCTGTTCTACTGTATGTGCAACACATACTTGCTGGAGCAGAGGGGAGCTGTGCTACCACACTGGAGAACTCGGACTTTCTTTTCTTCTTAATGAAAGTAAACACATATACATATCTTCTGAGCCACCATTTATATTTCAAATGTTAAATCCAAAGGTCTGCACTATACTCTTAACCAAAATCTGTTTGAGGGAAGAGTGTGCCAGCTTTGTCACACCAAGTCTTGCCTGCAAAGTTTCTCAGACTTTTCCACATCTGGGTGTTATACAGCCAGGGAAAATGGAAAATTACTCATTCACACAATTAACCTGAATATCATATGTCCAATGCTCATTCTAAGAACCACTCTGCATGATTCCATTTGTTTGAAGGGAGGCGGTGATGACGGTCAGACAGGTTTGTGATGAGGATCCTGATCTGCATGAATGAGCTGCTTGCTTCTAACTTGCTTATTTGCCTACCTATGAGCAGAAACCTTCATGTTCGTTTCCATCTGGGACTATTTTGCCAAACTCTTTCCTTTCTTGACCCTCAGTGTTCCAAGGGATTTGTCCTGGCATGTTCTTACTTTATTTAGTTACCTGTATATGGTCCTGCTCTGAATTAAACAGAGGCTACATTGGGAGTAAAGTGTGCCCATTGATGAACCATTTCTATTACTGAAAACTCATCATTTATTGAGCTTAAATCTTTCATAGCGTAATGTAACACCAACCTTCAGTTCTCCCTTAGGTTTAAAGTTAACTCCGCCTACTAGACCTACTCTCTATGGATGGATGCCATAGTCATCTTACTCAGTCTTGGTTGTAGATAGCTGTTCACACCTCGTGTTTCTCAGAAACTAGTACAAACCTCCTCCTTTTGTCCCAAGGCCACTTCCCTCTCCCTCACCCACCCACCTATCCCATTTTCATCAAATACACCTAGAAAGTCTCAACACTTGGAGATGGTGATGGGTGGGGAACAGCTATTGTCCTGGGCCATTGATGGTGTTGTGATGCATAGTGTGTGTTCATGTACATTGCTGTGCCCATGTGTGTGCTCATATGCATGTGTGCAAGTATGTATTTATATGAGTGTTGTCATGGAGTAGGAGACCTTGTGTTCATAAATGCAGGTACATGTAAGTACATGTGGGTAAATGTGTGCATGCATGATCAGTGTACACACATGCATTTATATGTGTCTGTATGTGTACATATGCACACACTCCTCCTGGTTCCAAGTGATAGATTTCACTTGTGTGCAATCTCTCCACTATTTAACCATTTCTATGGAAGGAGAGAACCTGGGTGACTCTTGTCCACTGGAGACTCTCTTCCTAAACATGGGGAAGTATGAACATGCAGGTTGCATATAAAAAGCTGGCAGAACTGAAGGTGCACTGTTAATAGGCAGGCAGGCAGCTCTTAAATTCCTATGATGCAGTGTAGAAGAGTCACTGGGGAAGGCGGTGCTGGTTTGACTGTCCCTTGGCTTGCCCCCTGATCTTTGCTTGACTGTGTGTCCCTGCTTACTTCTTCCATCAGGATGTGCCATGCCCTTCCTGAAAAACCTTCAATTGCTCTGTCTTGCTCTGGGGATGAGATCCTGACTTGCTTCTCAGATCTCTTCCATCTTCTATCCTTCACTCCCACAGAGTATAACCTGCAGAATGTTCTAGAAGAAGCCCCAGAGCTTCGTGTTTCTTGAGGCCACTCTCTGAATATTCCTAGTTCTGGTTATTTTCATGCTTTTTCATTCCATAAAGCTCTTGTCTATCATCTGTGACCAGTGTTCATTGCCTTTCCCTCAGGATGCTATTTCTAGAATCTTTAAAACTTTGTGGTAGAGCCCCCATCTTGCTTTTATTGGAGTCATTAATGCACACATCTGTTTGTCCTAGCAGACAGAATCCCAAGATGCTATTTATTTTAAACCCTGGTTTTCACATCATCCCACCCAGCTAACACTAAAGCCATCATGAAACACCCACAGGGACAGCTGTGTTTCCCATCATGGCTTTCACAAGTGTTCTCCCAGACACTGCATGCATGCTAAGTTCACACCCTCTTCACTTGTTGGCCCAGATGTCAATGGACACTGAGGAGATGCAAATCTGTGATGGAAATCTCTCAACTTCCAGGCTCCTAGCCCACATCACTGTTCTGGGTTATGCTCAAGCAGGGTAACATCCATGGAGGTATGACAATGAGCCATTTAGCCCAGGGCACTGACTTGTATCTGCTTCTTTGGCTCTTTATTCCTAGACCCTTAGAGAATTATCTGGAATGTTCCAAGGAAATCAGGGATTAGGAACAACATTCAGCATAAGTTTTAACTCTGGGCAATATGACACCAACGTTACCCCCCCTCCCCCCCGTGAGAATGATTCCTTCTGTAAAGAAGCAATCTGTCCCCCATTTAAACACAGTGGCTTGGTTTGGATGAGTGGTGAGGAAGTACCAGATTCCATCTTAATTTTCTAAGAACTAACTTTATGTATTTTAATCAACTTTGGACAGTTTTTGTTAGTATCACCTCTTTAATATAGAACCACAATATCACACTCTGAAAAAAATGTTAAACTCTTTTACTAGAACTGTATCTGAGCTCTGTGGTCTTAAAACAACCAGTTATTTGCCTCAGGTAACCAGATTTTTCAGACTGGGAAATGTATATATGTCTGTAGCCTTCTTAAACAACCAGATAGATGACTCCACAGAGAGCTCACAACTTCCCTCTTTGCCAAAGTTGTAGCTAGTTCTATTTAGTAGTGTCCACCCTTTCTCTCCTGGGAGCCTCACACTGGGCAGTTCCTTTTCCTCTGGGACTAGAACAGTCTGGCAGATGTATTTATTTAGTCTGCTTCTCTCATGTGTCAGAGCTGGAACTTTTCCCTTCCTTGTGGGAGCTCAGGCTTTGTCTGACATTCAGCAGAGTCCAATACCCACCTTCATGTCAGAGATGAGCCTTTCCCTGTACAGTCTTCTAGGTCAAATTCCATGTGGCTATGTGAGTTTGAACAAGATTCCTGTGTGTCTTAAAACAGGAACATTGATTTTGAGCTGGTAAGTGGAATCAACCTGGTATGGATGCCCATTGGGAACCTGAGAGGAATGAAAGAGGAAACAGACAAGGAACCAATCACCTACAAGTTACAAGAATACCATGCTGTCACATGCCACATGGTTTCAAATACTGTTTTCAGTTTGCTTGTTTACTTGGTAAGATGGAACTGCCTTTAGAAACCCTTAGATTTGACATGATATCCAGCTTTGGGGTGCTGATCACTTAGCCAGGACTGCCTTACCATTTCTTTCTACATGGATTGTGCCCATATGACAAAACTCCTGATGACCTGCCTGGGTACTCCCCAATGCTGCTTCACTTTGTATTTTCATAAAAGAATTCAGTACTCTACCCTTTCATGAGAATTCAGCAAGTGAACATTTACTCTTTCTTCTTATATGATGAATGAATGTTACTGAACATGTAAGAACTTTTCTCTTTACAGTAAGGGAATGTCAGGCCTGGTGGCATAGGCCTGCAATTCCAGCACTAGGAAGACCAAGTGAATAATAGTTCAAGGCTAGCCTGAGCTAATTAGTGGGATCCTGTCTCAAAAAGCTTAAAGATCAACTAACCAACCAACCAATAGGCCAACAAACAAACCATCCATCCATCCAACCAACCAACATCCAACCAACCAACAACCAACCAACCAGCCAAACAAACAAACAACCAGCCAACCAACCAACCATTCAACCAACCAAGGAAGGGTGTGATGGGGAGAATTTGAGAGACACCTACAGTTGTTGCTGTAGATCTTCCTGATGAGCTGCAAACTGAGGACATTTGCTCAGATAGGCACCCACTGTTCTTCAGACTCTACTTATCTAGAAATCTATCCAAATATTCAGCTCCTTTGAAATCTAATTCAAGTGTCACCTCACCTAGAAAGCCATACCATCTGTCAGTCAACACATGAACTCTCTTCACAAGTCTTCCATGCCACTAGCCATTTGCTATGTCACTGTGAGGAAAGCACCTTTCATCAAGTAGAGGAGCAAAAGTCACCTAGAAGGAGCCATGTCTCCATCATCTATCTGAGCAGTCACACCATCACCCACAGACTGCTAAACACATATACCTTTGCAGTTTCCAGGGGATTTCAATACTCACTGAAGGTGGAGGACACTGGTTCAGCGCAAATTTCACTATGGTCATCTTCTCTGACTTCAGTTCAAATCAGCTAATGTCTGGGGTAATTTTTATCAGGTTAAAGATTGTTCCTGGTCCCAGGGCCTGATTTGTTGTTACAGCCTTTGTGTTCCAATGGGAAGATCCAGAGGCAGAGAAGGACTAGATGGCTTTGCAGATGAAGAGAGAGCTGTTGACTGAGATTGGTACCTAGAGTCCCCTTCCACAGAGACAACAGAGTAGCAGAAGAGTGATAAGCAAGTTACCCATATCTGGCTTGGCCAGGAGCATATACTCTGAGGAAGATTCCAGCAAGAACTGGAAAACTCAGCGCAAAGGACATGTGGCTGTAGTCATCTTGGCAGATGCTTTAGGGCTGAAATGTACCCCATTTTAAATACAATCAGTCCCAGTGTCTATAGATCTCCAACATTAACATCTGCAATCATGATGGTTCAACCACAACTGGAATTTCTTTTTAAAAGCTATTGGGTCATCTTATAATATGGCTAGGAGGTGGACTTTAATTGCTTTTGGTATCTACTATCAAAATTTCTCTATTGTCTTCCCACTCCCACCTAATGACATTGGGCTTTGCTCAGTGTTTCCCAGAGATGTGTGTAGTTTCATTGAAGATGTGCTAGCTGCAATCTGTTCTTCTTATATTTTGAGCCTTATACAGGTGGAGGAGAACACGCTATAGTCTTTCTATTGAACTTTGATCTTTTAGGGAGCCTGTGCAGTAAAACTGAGAGCTTCATAAAAGTTCCTCAAAAGAACAACACATTCTCTCTCTACCTGCATCCCTTGCTGTGGCATCACCAACCTGTTTCTTCAGAGCCCTGTGCATTAGTGTCTATGTGTTTTGTCTTCCATGTTTCTAGGCATGCTGGGAGGTGGGGTAAGGTCAACCTCACATCTTCCCCACAGTTGGCATCAGGATTTGGAAGTCACTTTGGAAACCTCTCTCCCCCTGGAGAATAGACCCTGGCTGTGGAGGGGATGTTGGTTGTACTTCACAATGAATCTTTTTTTATAGCCCTGCTAGAGCCACACAGGCATCTCCCTTGTAGTTGGACTTTGGCTACTTTGTGGGTTCTTTTTTCTTCTACCCTTCCTACCATTTCAATCCCCTAGCACTAGACAAAAGAGAAAAAAAGATAGAGGGGAAAGGGATAAGATTATCATTAGACTATTTCCTTCTGCTTAGAGAGGTTGAGTTCCTTGTGGAAAGTTTGATCTTCAGCATCAGGATATCTAATATCATCTTGTTTATTCTATGCATTCAACTACTTAACAAACTGAAACCAACAACTAACAGCAACCAACCAACAAATCATCCTGCCTCTAGGGTCCCTAGCATTACATACTCTCTGAAAAGTCCCCAGAATTCCAAATATTACACAATTGCAGAAATAATCTGGCACCAGCAAAATCACACCCTTGCTAGAGTACAAGGCAAATCATAGTCATCTGCTGTGGACAATATGAAGTAGCCCCATATCCCACATCTGAGATCAAAATGAGAATGTATCTTACACTATTTGAGTGCTTTTCAAAGAAACCAAATGGTCAGAACACTCCCTGTGGTTCCTGGATGTAAAGTTCTTGAGTGTGGGCTGTGCCCTGCCACTTTTCACTCTGTATTAGTACACACTCAGTTTCTAGTACACCACCAAAACACTGTGGAATTGTTCCTACCAGCTTGAAGGGATGGCATCTTTTGCTCCAAATGAGAGACATTGGTCTCTCTTGGTCTCTTTGGGTATTCCTCTTTCCCTCTTTGAACTCTGTCTCTGTCTCTCTTTCTCATGTGTGTGTGTGTGTGTGTGTGTGTGTGTGTGTGTGTGTGTATGTGTGTGTGTATGTGTGTGTGTTTGTGTGTATGTATGTGTGTTGTGTTTACATGTTTGCATGTTGCTGTGTGTGTTTGTACCATTGCATGTATTGGGGAGTGACTTTCCTTCTGATTTCAAACAAGTTCATGGAAAGTCACTGATTTTCAATTTGTTCAGACTGCTCTTGCTGTGAAAACTACTCTAAGTATATCTTGTGTTGAACATTGAACACCTGCATTCATTTTAAAGTGCTTACCTTCCACAAACCTTTAGAATTTTAAAGATGAGTTTGCTCGCAGAGTTCTCCTAACACTGATACACATTTTCAGTCCTTACTTCCTTATTCTCTGTCTGGGGATTGAACTAGAGCTTCCCACAAGCTGATTACATGCTTTGCCCATGAGCTTCACTCTCTGACTTGTGCACTGGTCTTTCCCCAGACTTTATCATCTAGTTTTAAATGAGACAACATATAAGACAGAAAAATACATTTATATATTACCTTAGATATTAATTTTCAAGCATCCTATGTATACTGTAGAAATATTTAACCCTTTCTATTCTCAGAAATACTTCTGTCTCTTCTCTTCAGTGTGCTCTTAAATTCCAAGCACCTTCATGACCTTTCTTTTTGTGGCTCACCAAAGGTTTGGGTCATAGTTCTCAGATTAGCTGCAGCACTGACATTTAAGTTCCATGAAGACCAGTTAACCTTACTGTTGGGTGAAGCCTGAGGGCAAGGTGTCCTGAGGTCTCTCAGGTATTTCACCATTCAATGCTTTAGGCCCTTTGTGGGTTCATCTTCCCTCTGACATTTTCATACTCTGGATTCACTTCTGTATGACTACAGCTGGTAGACAAATCCTGGATAGCCACTTCCCCAAAGCCCAAAAGGAGACTTCATTTTTTTTTTCTGGCCCATGGGCTTAGACTCTATTATAAATAAGATAAATACCCAATGGACCTTAATTTCTCACGATCCAAATAAAAGCTGACAAAAATAATCCCTTAAAATTCTTTTATCTGTACAGTTCCATTCTTGTTTCAGCAAATGATGGGATTAATAATATTATGGATTCTATATTTTTGATTATGTTGAAATGATGTTGAAATGCTTATCAAAGTGACTTTATAATATAAAAGTTCTTTATAAAATTAAGTAAGTATTCAAACACCTCTCCATGAGATTTGAGGCCTGCTCCTCAGGAGGGAATTCATGCCTGCCATTGTAAACATAGTCAGAACCTATGGCTAAGAAAGCCACAGGCCCCATTGATTTTGCTCATGTTATCAAAATGTTGTCTAAATATTTTTGTTTATATCCATGGATTTGTGCTTCTTCAACCTTGGACAGAAAAAATTCTTATTGGGTATGATAGTGGTTAATGCAGAATCTCAAAGCTGTTCACAATGCTGAATAAGTGACTGGGAGTGCTCAGTTTTAGTTAAATTTTCCATATAACCTTCACCCCCTTCAGACTCAGGGAACACCACGGAAGAGGAGGTAGAAAGAATGAAGAAGGCAGAAGACAGAGAGGAGTACTATGAAATGCTCTCCTCTTGACAGGACATGGCTGTTGCATACATAAACTCCAACTACACAAGACCTATACAAAATCAAACAGTTTGAAATTTCTATCATGGTGTGTGGAAGGGATCCACAGGTCCCACCTGTATCTAAGGAGTTATAGGCAGTTGATGGCTTCTGGGGAAGGTAGAGTGACTTTTCTTTAAGAATGTGGACACAGGTATATCCCCCCAATCTAGTTGATTACCTCACTCCTGTGTGCATAAAGGAAGTACTAATTGGTTAAGAGCATTTACTGCTCTTATACAGAACGAGAGTTCAAATCCCAGCACACATGTCATGCAGCTCATAACCACCTACAACACCAGCTCAAGGGGGTCTGGTCATTCTTCTGGCCTCCATGAGCATCCCCAAACATATACACAGACACATACACATAAAATAAATAGCCTTTAAATACATAGAGTTGGAAATGGGTTTGGAGAGCTGGAGGAAGGCAGTGGGGTGCATATGACGAATATACACTGTATGAAATTTTCAAAGAAAGAAACACTATATAAATCTGAAATATAAATGTTCTTGTAACCTGCAAAATATTATTAAATCCCTTTAATTTCATAAGGAGAAGGAAAATGCACATTTAAAACAAAACTACATGTGACTCTTATAATAGCTCAGATGTCAATCAGTATAGGTCTGAGCCTTAGTGGCCTATGGAATGCAGATTGAACTTGCTTGATGTTTTCTGGCTTCTCTTGCATCTGAAACCCCAATTTATCTCCCTTTATTTTATTTTATTTTTTTCATATTTTATTTACATTTCAAATGCTTCCCCCTTTCCAGATCTCCCCTTTGGAACCTCCCCATTCCCTCTGCCCTCCCCCTGCCACTATAGGGATATTCTCCAACCACCCACCCACCCACCCACTCTCGTCTTCCCTCCTTGTCATTCTCCTATACTAGGGGATCTAACCCCCTCAGGCCCAAGGGCCTCTCCTCCCCCTGATGGATAACAAGACCCTCTTCTGCTGCATTTGTGGCCAGCACCATGGGTCCCTCCATGTGTATTCTTTGTTTGGTGGATCAGTCTCCAGGAGTATCAGGGGATCAGGCCAGTTGCCACTGTTGCTACCTCCCTGGGGCTGCACACTTCCTCAGTTCCTTCAGTCCTTTCTCCAAGCCCTCCATCTGGGACCTCACACTCAGCCCTACTGTTGCTGTGCAGTGACTCTTGGGTATTTCAAACCTTTAGGCTAATAACCACTTAACAGTGAGTACATACCATGTTCATTCTTTTGTGACTGTGTTACCTTGCTAAGGATGATATTTTCAAGATCCATCCATTTGTCTGCGAATTTCATGAAGTCATTGTTTTAAATAGCTGAGTAGTATTCCACTGTGTAAATGTACCACATTTTCTGTATCCAGTCCTCTGTGGAGGGACATCTGGGTTGTTTCCAGCTTCTGATTATAAATATGGCTGCTATGAACATAGTGGAACATGTGTCTTTATTACATGTTGGAGCATCTTCTGGGTATATGCCCAGGAGTGGAATAGCTGGGTCCTTAGGTAGTATTATGTTCATTTTTCTGAGGGTCCGCCAAACTGATTTCCAGAGTGGTTGTATCAACTTGCATTCCCACCAGCAATGGAGGAATGTTCCTCTTTCTCCACATCCTCGACAACATCTGCTGTCACCTGAGTTTTTGATCTTAGCCATTCTGACTGGTGTGAGGTGAAATCTCAGGGTAGTTTTGATTTGCATTTCCCTGATGACTAAGGATGTTGAACATTTCTTTAGGTGCTTCTCAGCGATTAGTTTCCTCAGTTGAGAATTCTCTGTTTAGCTCTCTTCCCCATTTTTTGATAGGGTTATTTGGATCTCTGGAGTCTAGCTTCTTGAGTTCTTTGTATACATTGGATATTAGCCCTCTATCAGATGTAGGATTGGTAAAGATCTTTTCCCAATCTGTAGGTTGCCGTTTTGCCTTAATTACAGTGTCCTTTGCCTTACAGAAGCTTTGTAATTTTATGAGGTCCCATCTGTCAATTCTTGACCTTAGAGCACAAGCCATTGGTGTTCTGTTCAAGAACATTTCCCCTGTGCCCAAGTGTTTGAGACTTTTCCCCACTTTCTCTTCTATTAGATTCAGTGTATCTGGTTTTATGTGAAGGTCCTTGATTCACTTGGACTTGAGCTTTGTACAGAGCGATAGGAATGGAACAATTCGCAATCTTCTTAATAACCACTGGCCAGTGCTCTCCAAGATCACACTGTCTTTATTTTTTTTTTTTATTTTCATATTTTATTTACATTTCAAATGTTTCCCCCTTTCCAGATCTCCCCTTTGGAACCTCCCCATTCCCTCCGCCCTCCCCCTGCCTCTATGGGGATATTCTCCAACCCACCTCCCCACCCCACCCCCCACCCACTCTCGTCTTCCCTCCTTGACATTTTCCTATACTGGGGGATATAACACCCTCAGGCCCAAGGGCCTCTCCTCCCCCTGACGGGTAACAAGACCCTTCTCTGCAGTCTTTGTGGCCAGCACTATGGGTCCCCCCATGTGTATTCTTTAGTTGGTGGATCAATCTCCAGAAGTATGGGGGGTCAGGCCAGTTGCCAGTGTCACACTGTCTTTAAAAGGAACCACAGAGCAAAGGTGTTGAGGGGGAGGGAGAAGGAAGTCATCCAAACTTGACATAAGTTATGGTCATCTTACTGGTGGAACCTTCAATTGAGAAAATACCTCTAGAAGATCAGGCTGTGGGTAGGTCCATCTATAGGGTACTAATAATAACTGATGGGGGTGGACTCAGCCCATTGTGGGTGGTGTAGCCTCTGGGCCTGTGGTCTTAGGTTCTAAAGGAAATGAAAACCGATTAAGCCAGGAACAGCAAGCCAGGAAGTAGTACCTCTCTGTGGCCTTTGCATTAGCTCCTGCCTCCAGGTTCCCACCTGGCTTGGGTTTCTGACTTGACTTACCTCAATGCATTGTGATTCGGGTTATATAAACCAAATATGCTTTCCTCCTCAAGTTGCTTTTGGTCATGGTATTTTACAGCAGTAATATAACCCTAATTAGAACACTGTGTTATTAGGTCATTAGTTCCCAATGCTGTTGGGCCACAGAGGAAATAATTACAATGTTGCAATAACTGGGACTTATCCTGACTCCTAGCCCAGCAACCATCCTACACTGGGTTTTCTTGATATGATTTCAAGTGGGCCGATTAGAAGCTGAGGTCCTGTGACATGAAACCCAGAGATACACAGATACAAATGAACCATCAGTATCTTGTAGGTCTGGTTAGTGTCAAGTCTTGGAATTCTTTATATATTAGAGTTCAAGATTGCGCTTCATTCCAAAGAAGCAAGATAAGGTCTGACTGACTGACGCCATTTGACATGGAGATCCAGACTTCTGTGTCCTGGCCTCTTGCTCCTGAATTCCTGTTATGCTGGCCTTGACATGGATTGTGAACATGTTGTCACCCACTGCACTGGTCCCACTTCCTTGGTCATGAACTTCCTTCCTGTTTGTCCCAAGCACTTTCAAGAAAATTTTCTGGTCCTCTTTGCATCAACTTCTTTGGTTTAATGGACTTAAAGGAGATCAAAATACACAAACCACAAACAATATCAGGATTCAGTATGGCTGGATTAGAATATACTGGTAAGAGCTGCCCTATTGGTAAGTGTTGCTAAGTTGCTTAAAGATGAAAGAGTGCTCTAAGTTCAAGACCAGCCTGGTCTGTAGAATGAGCTCCAGGACAGCCAGGACAACACAGAGAAACCCAGTATTGAAAAACAAAAACAAACAAACAAAAATTCCAGGGGCAGGGAAGCCAGAGATCTCTTAGTACAGGGAAAAGGCATATCACAGTTAGCAAAACAGATTGTAGGAATGGGCACTCTACACAGAAAAGACAGGTCAGCCAAGCACACTGGGATGTGAAACCCTGAGTTCAGCATCCCTAGACCTAAGATCCAATTATGAGAGGAGACCTATTGGAAGAATGTAGCAAGCCTTTGAGAGGCCATAAACTTCACCATCCATCCCCAAGTCCCTGAGGACAAGTTACCATGGGAACACTTCTTTTCTCTTGTACCGGTTACAAAGTGGGACCTTCACTGTGCAATTATTCTCAGTCCCTTGTAAAGACATGAAAGATACTGAACACATTTCAGAGATGCTGAAGACACATGAGAGATGCTGAAGACACATGAGATATGCTGAAGACACATGAGATATGCTGAAGACACATGAGAGATGCTGAATACTCATGAGAGATGCTGAAGACACATGAGAGATGCTGAATACTCATGAGAGATGCTGAAGACACATGAGAGATGCTGAATGCTGAACGCATGAAGACCTTGCTCTCACTTCCATTTGCAATTGGCTTTGCTTATTTCGATTGGGACATTTCAGAGCCCCTTTGAGCAATAAAAAAAAAAAAATAACACACTTTTCTATTTCTGGGATCCTTTCCCACATTCAGAGTTCTACATCTTCATCACAAATGAACATATGAGTTGGCCAAAGTCCACATACATGCAGTGTTGATTTATATCTGATAAGCAAAAACCCAAGTGAGCCTCTGCTAGCCAGCCATGGCAAGGCCCATCTTCAAAGTCCTCTCTTATTTTTAAAGCCCATATTTTGTATGAGAGATTTGCTCCTAGTCACTATCTAAATGTTTGGAAACATTTTCTAATTAGTTTCACAAAGTCGTTTTTTCCCTTGGCAAGCTAAGTAAAGCAGGAGTGACAGAGGAAGTAAAATACTCTTTTCTGTGACAGTCAAGGGATTTCTTTTAATGGAAGACAGTTGCTAGAATTTTGACAAGTTTTCTGTACTTCTCTGCATGTATGTTTTCGGTGTGTAGGTATGTGTATGTGCACACACCTGCACATTTATGTATGTGTTCATGCATGTATGCACACATCCAAATCTTGGTTCTAATACACTAGCAACAACTGACACCAAAATCTTTTTTAGCCATTATCAAGTTCAGGTATCCTTGGACCCCAGGATGTGCTAAAGATTCAGCTCCATTACAGTGTCCCCTGATTGTCTCTCACCAGCAGCCCCTAGCTTTGGTTGCCACAGGCATCCTGTCTCATCCATTCCAGCTGAGCCAGAAAATCTTGGCATCTAAGAAAGAAATCACTATGTGAAGCTCACTCCCTCAGTCCTGGCGGCTTCATCCTGCCTCTCCCCTTAGGGGCAAGATGTTTCTCCTTTGTCTCCTGTGGGTGAATTTGGTGATTAGCTTTCATAGTCTGAAAAGTATCAGAGGACATGTAACACTCAATGGAGGTTATAATAAAGTGCTTAGCCTACAAATCAGGGGCATTCTGAGGTTGTCGCATTTCCTCCCTATTATGTGGAAGTATGTCAAACAGTTTATCTGAGGAGAAATGAGTATTATCTTTGTTGTTGATTAAGTCATATGCACTTGTGCCTTACACTCAAGATACAATACCTCCTCAAATTCCTTTATGGTTCATTATAATGCAAACTTCTTTTCCCACAGTCCTCTTCTCTCTGTGTTTCCTCCTGCATTGTAATGTTGTCTTATACAGCCCTTCCTCATTAGTCAGATCTCACAATTAAAATGCTTGCTTTCAGCAGAGGATTGAGTAGATACATGGTAGTGTCTGAACTTAGCTATATATTTAAATGTGCACCGTTGGCTGTACAAACTAGCATTGTAGGAAGACTGAGAAAACTCAGGGCCAAGGCCCATGGCAGGGCTCCGAAAATGGCAGCTGGCTCTTGGGCCTCACCTGTTACTTGGCAATATTGTGGCACAATCTCAGGCCTTGCCCTCTCTGTGTCTAGTTCTTTCCCCCCATGAGCTTCCAAGTAGGGAAGAAAGATTCAGGAGTGCTGAAGTGGCCTCTTCCCAGCTTCTCAAGATCTGTTGGGTGAGTGAATAAATTAATGGCTGGACCCTATTTTAACCATCTCTTTGCAATCAAGGTTATCCTTTGCCTTCACCTTTGACCTGATTATGACCTCTGAACCTCTGTATCCCACACCGAAAGGGTTCAAATCTCTATTCTGAAGGAGATTTTCTAGTTTCATTTGAACACTTTCCCTCCATGTTAGATTCCTGCCCTCCCGTGATGGTAATACAGTAATCGCCTCTCTAATTTTGGTCATGCTGTTGATCTTCCTTGTAATTTCCCAATTAGCAATCAGGTTCCAGTTGCAAATGTTCAGTGATAAGTTACTTCAGTCCCTCATCATCCTATCATGGAGCTCCCTTAGTCCTACTCTGGCCACTGACTCTCTCTTCTCCTGGACAGCTGACAGGATTTATGTGACAGGCTATGTGAGATATAGAAGAGTGTGGCAGAATTCCTCAGTTCTACAGATTCCAGTCACAGTCAATCTCATTGGCGCATCATCTTAGGAGAACATCTGAGCCTTGTGCTGACACAGCTGGAGCAACTGATCTTCAAGTTTATACTTACTTTCTGTCATGTGACCAGGGTGTGTCTAATTAATAATCAGCAAAGACCCCACAATTCTGTCTTTTGTACTCCAAGTGCCCTTTGTACTAGTATCCTCATCAACTATCACAGCATGGGTAAGAGGGGTAAGGGTTATCTATGGACTAATGTCATATGAGAACTGCTCTGTCCATGGCTACTGTAGAATTCCAAAGCATATTTTCTCTGAAGACTCCCTTTATCACAAAGAGGAAAGGAGTCATTAAATCTTGCAGAAGTGTGTTAGAACAAGGACTACTATTTCATTCAGTGATCACACACCACCATGAAAGGATTGTGGATCGATGGCCACACACTATTTCAAGAGGACTGTTGATCAGTTGCAATATACCACTCCAAGAGGACTCAAGATCAGTAATCACACCCCGAGAGGACTGTAGATGAGTAACTGAATTTTACCATGAGATGACTGTAGTTCAGTAGCAGCAGAGCTGTTAGACAGAAGGAATATGACACAGGACAGAAAACTATCTTTGTTCTATGGGCATTTGTATAGCTAAAGATTTTATAGATGTTTGTGAATAATGTCTTATTCTCTACTTTATTTCATTAAAAAAAAACTGAGTTACTTTGATGAAAGTTTTAGAGGTGACATATTAACTTAATTTAGAAACTGCTCAAATGTAACTAAAATATTTTTGTTAAAAATTAATAATGGTGCTAAGTACAAAAATTAGTTATTTTTGTTTTATAATTCTTGTTTTATGAATCCCAGAACAATGATAAACAATGGGGAAACTCCCCGTTTTATCCTAAGCAATCTCTGTGTTCCTTAAACAACACCAAACACCTCAGATTAAGTGTCTTGGGATCCAATGGAAACCCCCTTCCTATCCCCCTCTCCTGTCCATGTCCTCTTTCTTTTCTTCTCCACTTGTCAATATCTGATTCAAGTTGCACATAGTGCACATTGGGCAATTATTTTCTGTAAAAATTAGAAAATTATCGTATTGATTTACCCTCAAGGTACCTAGGTAAATTGCAGAACCATGTAAGATTTAAAATGGCACTTAGAGGAGCTGGAAAGATGTTTCCATGGTTAAGGGCACTTGTTCTTGCAGAAGATTCTCAGATGATTTCCAGAACCTACATGGTGGCTCACAAATGATCTGTAACTCTAGTTCCAGAGTCCTGACACCCCCTTCTGGCTTCTGTGGGCACTGCAGGCATGGGGTGCACATACATGCAGGCAGACAAAGCACTCATGCACATAAACGTGCATGTGTGTGTGTGTGTGTGTGTGTGTGTGTGTGTGTGTGTGTGTGTATGTGTGTGTGATTTAATAGCCTTTAGAATTTAAGAGTATATGCTTATCATTTTAATGCTGGGAACTGAACCCAGGGTTTCATGAATACTAAGTGAGCACTCTACCACTGAGCCATACAGCTATCTCAATAGTTTTAGACAGTTCTAGACCGATTTTAGCATTTTATTTTGTCTTAATTTTTTCAGCACACTGAGATACAGTTGGCAAATAAAAATCATGTATCTTTGAGATGTTCAACTTTCTGATTTGCTATACACAGATATTATGAAATATTCACCACAACCTAGCTAATTATTTTTTGCCACTTTGCTTTGGTTTCTTTGTGAAAACATGAAAGTTCTCTCCTCTTGGTGAGGAAGGTCCATGGACACAACACAAACAGTATGACCAATAGTAACACAGAGGTGTCTGAGTTGGGTTACTATTGCTGTGATGAAACATCAAGATGGAAGGGGAAAAAAAAGAGGAACTAAGGGTTTATTTCACTCACAGTTCCAGATCACTGGTGCAGGGGCCTGGAGGAGGCAGGAACAGATGCAGAGGTCATGAGGGGTGTTGATTACTGGTTTGATCCTCATGGGTTGCTCAGCCTGCTTTTTGTAGAACCCAGGACCACCAGCCCAGGGATGGAATCACCCACAATGGGCTAGGTTCTCCCACTATGAATTAATACTTAAGAAAATGCTCTACAGGCTTGCCGCCTACAACCTCTCCAATGACTCTTTTTGTCAAGTAGGCATAAACTAGCCAATATTGGAGATGGTTTGTTTCAGCTTAAAATTCCCAGGTAATAAGCCATCATTGAGAGATGTTGGGGCAATAACTCAAGGTAAGGCCTGAAGTAGAAACTATGGAGAAATGCTGCCTACTGGTTCACTCCCAAGCTCATGTTAACTTAGCTTTCCTATATAGCCCAGGCTCAGCTGCCCAGGGATAACACTTTCCCTGGTGAGCTGGGTCCACTTACATCAACAAGCAATCAAGAATATGCCTCACAGACTTGCTCACAAACCAATCTGATCTGAGCAATACTCCAACTTAGATTCCCTTAGATAACTCTGGGATGTGTCAGGTTGACACCTGATGCTAACCAGGATACCATGACTATGTATTGTTAGATCAGAAAGCCAGTGCCAAGGATGTTACTTTTCTGAATGCTTCTCTCTGGGTAAGGATGGGAGGTTTGCTACTACCAGACATCAATGGTTTATCTATGGCGACATAGCAGTACATCAAAACTTTATTTGTCATACTCGGATGCCTTGATATTTTGAATGTGGTTGCCATTTATTTTTGAAGTTAAGTGGAGGATACTGCATGTGTTGCCAGGCATTTAGTTATAATCCAGAGTTATAACAAAAATATAACAAGGAGATAATCCGCCAAAATATCACAAGGAGAAACCACCCACCTAGATAATAGGCTTTCAGTGTGCAACTATGTAAATGCCCTGATAAGGCAGTAAGAGATCTCAGAGAAGCATCACTAAAGGAACTTTAGTCTGGGGTAGGTGCTGGGGTGGGAAACAGACAGATTCCCCACAGGCTCACACATCTGAATACTTGGTTTTCAGATGGTGGCACTGTTTTGGAAGGTTATGAGACCTTTGGAGAAGGAGCCTTGCTAGAAAATGTATGTCACTGGGGCTTAGACTGGCTGCACTTTCTGTTCTTTCTTTTCTCATTCCCTTGCATCTATGTCTCCCTGATATGATGGACTGTATCCCCTCTGGAACTGTGAGCTAAAATAAACTCTTTCTTATCAAAGTTCCTAGACCATGATTTTGATCATGGTTCTTAAAAAAATTTTTATTTATTTTATGTGATAGGGGTGCCATATATGTGTCTGTGCACCCTAAGTGCTTGCCAGTGGCAGAAGAGGGCATCAGAATCTCCAGAACTGGAGGTTTATGTTTATGAAGCATCAGATTTGTGCTGGGAATTGAATCTGGGTTTTTTGGAAGTGCAGCCAGTATGCTTAACTGCAGAACCATCTCTCTAGCTCTCTGGTCATGGTGTCTTATCACAGCAAAAGAACAGTAGTGAAAACAGATGGTGGAATGGAAGTGTGACAGTATGTGATAAGGAGTCCGAGGAGAGGGAACATTGTTTAAATAGAATGTTCTAGTTTGCTATCTACTGCTGTGCTAAATAAATACCATGACCAAAAACATCCTTTGGAGAAAGGGGTATACTTGGCTTATATTGTCAGGTCACACACAGTCCATCATTGAGAGAAATCAAAACAGGGACTCAAACAGGAATTGAAGTAGAATCTATGAAGGAATGCTGCTTACTGGCTTCTCAGTGACTTAGAGCACTTTCTTCTATAGCTCAGAACCCCCTGTCTAGAGATGATGCCACCCACAGTGGGCTGGGCCCACACTCATCAATCAAGTCAATGTCTTACAGACATAGCTATGGACCAATCTATTCTCAACAATTCTTCATTTGTGGGTTCCTTTTCTCAGGTGTCTTTATGTTGTGACAACTTGACAATAACAACCAACTTGGATATGGGATAAGATAAATTCAAGGGATTTTGTTTTAATTCTCCAGTTTTCTTATTTCCAAACATGGACTTGGATTTAGGAATTTTAGTGGCTATTCTAATTTATTTGAGCTTGTTTGTATGATACAGAGTGGATAGGTTGTCATCAGCAGTAACTTCTGCAATTAACTGTCAGAGTTTGGTTTGAAGTTATAGCAATGAATACTGTGTTAGCTAGCTCAGGCTCCTATAACTAAATACCACAGACTGTTTAACAATGGTGATTAGAAGTTCATGGTCAGTCAAGGATGCAGCTAACTTAGCATGCAGTAGGCCCACATCCTGGTTCAGAGAGAGAGAGAGAGAGAGAGAGAGAGAGAGAGAGAGAGAGAGAGAGAGAGAGAGAATAAACATGCTCATGTATTTATGTGTTGAATAGCAATTTTCTCCAAAATGAAACACTCTAGCTTTGAGGGAAGCTCATAAAAGCAAGGGTGTTCTAAAGAGAGGTGAAATATTCTTCCCTGTAGGAAGTAAACAGCTCAAAAGCTTCAAGAATTCCTTGAAACTGAACAGATGTGCCAAGCTTCTCCATCCCCCAAGCTAATATAAGCAATAGTGACTGCTGAGAGACACCCTCCAGTAGCTGAGCTGCCTGAAAGTGATGCTTTCTAAACCGTTGAGCTGCCTGCAGGCTGTGTCCTGAGCTCCAGGTTCCCAGCTTTGTGAGCTCTCACCCATGCTGCAGTGCATGTTGGTGATGCAGCTGTCATTGTGCCATTGCTACTCCTATATATAAAAACCTCATCTATTTTCATGTAGTAACAACAGTGAACTCCCTGGTTCATCAAATTGGACTTAAGTGATATCTGAACCAAGTGTCTCTTTACATCTCACTGGAAATAGTGTCATATAACCTGTGGGAAGGGTGAGGGGGGTCTCTTTTATAAAGGCATTAATTCCACTTTGAAATTCTGCCTTTGTGATTCATAATCTGCCCAAATCCTATTTCCTAATTTCATTACCCTAAGCACAAAGAGGGCATAAATTCTGTAGAGACGTAAACCTTTCAACCACAGTATATCTGTCTCCCAAGACAGCCAGCAGACCCCTCGGTTTGCAACACACTGATGTACAGATGTCAATTCTGACTTACCTGAGGAGAAAGAACACATCAACCTCGATGAGGTCTACAACTTCTTTCTGTGCACCCACAGTTTACTCATTGCCTATATTTGTCATGGTTAAGAGCTGGGCCTCTCTGGATGAACATCAGATGAACAGGGAAGGTCTGTGTTATGCAAGGCTTACTCTTTTATGTAGAAAAAATAAGTTATGCTCTGGTTCCCTTTGACATGTATGAGAGTAGACACAGCCCATTGTGGAAACAGTAGCTGGGGTAGTGTGGGAGGTCTTTAGGGTGGCCTGGGACCCAGAGCAGCAGGACAGGCAATGAGTGGAAACATGGTTCAGAAGACCCCTGGAGCCAGGCTGAGAGGTTACCATGATTATGAAATAGCTCAGGTACCACTGTGATACAGAGCCAGTTCTGCCTGACAAGGCTAGTGGCCAATATGTCCTGAGTGGCTTGCAGACTATATATTTCCCAATACTCCATTCTCTGTATCTAGAAAGCCCTTAACTTCTTACCCAAACTGCCATGCCTATAGATCTGGTAGGTAAGTTCCAGACTCCTCTCTGACCCCAGACTCCTCTCTGCTCCCATCACCCAGAGTGACTTTCAACAGGCTGGGTTTGGTGTCAAAATAGTCCCATAGAGATAGGTTTTAAATATATTCTGGGACCAAATTGAGGCCTGACAAGTCATCAAATAAGTCAATGTTTGATGGCCACATAACAGAGTGTGTCACCTTTGGGGGACTGGCAGTGCATTTTAGCATAGTGAACAACTCTGGGAGAGAAGATGCCATTGTCTTTGACTGTATATTCAACAGGGTTCCAGAAACCCATGATCACTTAGCTGGCCCTAGTTAAACTAAACGTGTCACAGAACAAACCAAAAAGACATGAATGAGGCAAAGGGACTTGTAGGGAGCAGGAGTTGGCAAGGCTGAGAGGGGGATAAAGAGTCTGGAGAGTTAGAGTAATCAGAATACATTGCATACATGCATGAAATTATCAAGGGACAAAATTAATTTTTAAGAAGCTCCCCACTCCTGTTATTATTCAAGACTACTTATGACCTGAAAAATTTGTCAAGAATTTCACTGTGGAAATGTGATCAGAGTTTACATCTTATTCTTAATGATATAAGCATGAGAGCATATCCAGGCCAGTCTGGGTTGGGTCTCAGAACATTCCTCAAAGATTTAGCATGAGAAAGTTATGTTCATAATATTATCTGGAGGGTTGTGGAAAGAAGTCCAATGGAAAGACCCAAAAAGAGGCTACATCATGGTGTCTCTTCAGCATGACATTGAGGTAGACCAGAGACATATGAGGGCTGGGGGGAGTTGGCTAGAACAGCTCCTTGGGAGGCAGGATACATGAGCTCCATTTAGAGCAAGAGGCTAGCATAGAGAAAGTGGGGTGCCAATCCCAGCTCTGAAACATGATTGTGTGAAACCCTGCAATGGTCAGTAAACACCCTGCCTCTGCTTCCCCAGGTCGCACATTGGAACCACAATAAGCAGGAGAAAGAAAGTGCTCTTCAGTCAGAAACTTTTTTATTAAATGAAATGCAGAATTTTTGGTTTGAGTAATATGGCCAATATAGTTGTCCTTTAGTAGCCACAGAGAATTGATTTTACAATAAAACCTGAAGGTGTTGCAGTTCCTTATCTAAAGAAGCAGTGTTGCATGTAACCCATGCAGACCTCCTGGCTGCTCTAAATCCTCTCTTGATTAGAATGAGATGCTGTATGTGAATTCTTCATACTCCTTGGTTGTAGTGACAAATTTTGGAATTTTGTTTTCTTTTAAAAACACAGAAGTATTATATGTTTTCATTTTAATCCCAGACATGGGACATGGGGATGTTCAGATTGTCCACAGAAGCTGGTAGTGATTTGTCTCATGCTGTAGCAGAGGTGTGGGTTTGCCGATGGCAGCTAGTATCTGCAGTTGTGAGATGTTTGGAGTCCTGGGGACTTTTCAGAGGGCTCTTGAGAGGTGTGGGTTGTTACTGGGATTTTGGTTGTTCGGTGGGTTGTTAGTTAAGTAGAGAATTCTCAACCCCTGCCAGGTAAGTCCTCATTTTCCAGAGGTCACTCACCACCCAGGGACTTAAGTTATCATGTATCAGGGCTCCTTACTTTCTGTGTACTCCCTCTCTCCACTGAGCTGTTGCATTTACTAGGGTTTCCATGTAATTTTCAAATGCAACACAAGGCTTCTAGATGATCTGCCTCTCAAAAAGCTACTTCAGCCAGCTCACGCCAGCTCTTATGAGCACCTGTAAACCTCCCAGTCTCTGAATTCTAGCTTGATGCTGTGTTGAAGAGCTGCTAACTTTTACCATCTGTAGACTTAATTCTGTCTACCTGTCCTCTCCATGAATCAGCATAACAGTGGGGATCAGAAGCCCAGTATAATATTTGTTTCTGTCTGTGATGTCCGGTACCTGCTTACATTGGGCTGTGTGAGATCACACGGTCAACAGGTAAGGATAGTCTGTTATAGTAGTCAGTTCCATGTAGTTCAGAGAAAATTAGTTTCTTCCTACTGAAAAAGCAAATAATTTCTGTTGTAGATGTACAAGTTAATTTTACATTTCAACTTGATTGGACTTCAGACCATGAAGATATTTAGTCAAACATTATTCTGGTTGTGGATCTTATGGCATTTCTGCATAAAGTTGGATCTTAATCAGAGAACTGAGTGAGGTAGCCCTCTCCATGGAGAAGTCTTAGCCAACCTGACAGAAGTCAGAATGGAAAGAACTAAGAGAAAACGTCTCCTGCATGAAGGTGGGATGGAAACATCATCCTTTGACTGTTTTTGGATTTGTCATGTAGCCATAGCTCATTCCTACTTACTGAAGACATGGGCTTACCAGCCTTACAATCATGTGAACCCATTTGTATTGGCTGTATCTTTCCCGTCCTGACTGACCCAGCAAATATGGAATATTGGTAACACTGAGACATAGCACTTCTCCTTAAGTATCTGCCCCATTTTATGGACTAAGTATGAGTTTAAAATAACACAAGAGATGTTAAGAACACTAAATGCATGCCACCTACTGTTGATGGGTATTGGGATTTCTTCTAATCCAAGTTTGGCTAAAAGAAACAAAAACTTCAGGAAGACACTAAAAGCAGTTTCATAATCACTGAGATTGGCATTTCTCCAGCATTCTGTCTTTGTAATTTTTGTATTAGAAGCAGAGGGGTTACTTGTGGTCTGTCTCTCAGAGATTTTGGATTTCCTGACTTGCCATAAAGTTTCTCAGCTCAACATGAGTCAGCCAAGCGATCAGTGACACCACACTGAAATTGTCTTGCCGATTTTTTGGGTAGTACAGAGAGAAGAACCATAGGAAGAGGGAAGCTGAGATATAAGTATATGCTTAGCCATTCTGTCCTAGAGACAATGATCTGCAGGTGACAATGACAGATAGAAAGCTGCTTCTCCACTGAAGACTTCAGCTCCAGATGTGCTCTATACTGAGAGAACACTCATACCTGACTTTATGGTGGTCCTTTTGTTTGGATCCCTTTATTTCACTCTATGGTTATGGGTTATCTTCAGTGGCAGAACACACCCTACTTAACCTGATTATCTTTCATACTCTCTCTTTCCTTCAAAGCCTATTGTCCTTGATACAATTACCTGTCTAATACGCAATACATGCATAAGTACCATCTCTGCCCTACAGTGACCTTGACAATGACCTAAACGCCATGAGAGAAATTCTCCCTTAACTCTATCTTCTCCATTCTGTGGAAACAAGCTTGAAGCTTTTCCTTCTCTCATATACTGTGTCCTCTTTTCTGGCTCCTCCCTGCCTCACCTCTCTTTCCTCACTTCTCCCCAAATTTTGCTTTAGGAATTTCAAATTTTATTGTCCTGATTTCCTTCCAGATTCTTCTTTTCCATTGTACAATAGAAATTGTACAGAGATACAGTATCTTTATCCATCTGCTTTGTATCAAGGCTTTGGACCTGCCATCCTCTTTGGAGGTTTAAGAATTATATTTAGTTGGATTATAATTTCCAAAAATTTTCGAGACAGCTTCATATATGTTAGACTAGCCTTGGAATTCCTATGTATCTGAGGATGACCGTGAACTCTTGGTCCTCCTGCCTCCACTTTCTCAGTGCTGGAATCACAGGAATGTATCACCATAACAAATTTATAGGATGCTTCAAGAATCCTAGGCAATCACTCTACCAACTGGACCACACATCTAGCCCCAAATTTTGAGTAATTCTTTTTACAAAGTTCTGTTACAGCAAGTTTCCTTAGCCCTCATCTATGTAGACTATCCCCCTCTTCCATTCCGCACCCCCCTTCACAGGACTGATAGTTGTATAAACAATAGTAGGTTCACAGCTGTTTACCTTGTGGGTTCCATCATACTTTTAATTAGCGGTGCTATGACTTTTTGAACTAGTTTTATTTTCCTTCTTGTATGACTATACTAGCCTCCCCCAGACACTTCTAGGAGGTTCTCTGGTTTATACTTCTCAAGTATGCTTATTTCCAAGTTGGTGATGTTACAAGTTAGATGGAAAGTGAATGCTGAATGGGTACTTCCCTGAACACGGGGTCTATGATGGCTGAGAGGGCAAGCTTGGGAAATGGGAGGGTCAATCTGCCCTACACCATAGCCTTACAGACAGAGTAAAGGCATGAGGGAGGAACCTTTGCACAATTGCTTTCTCTCATCTGGCATGGACTACCTCAGGAAGGCAGAGTCCAAGGCAAAGGAAAGTTTTCCTGCAGCTCAGATGCAGAGCCCCCTGAGGCTGAGCAAGCCTTGTAGGCATCTGGAAGATACAACTGGGTGGATCCTGAAACCTCTATCTCCAGAGTTAGTTGTCATCAGTATGGGGCAACTCTTTCACACCAAGGTTCCTGAATCTCTGCGGGACATTTTTCTCTATTGGAATTTTGTGTCTAATTTCCACGTGAATACGTGTGTGTGTGTGTTTTGCTATTGATATTGTTGCTGGTTAACTTTTTGCTGTTTTAGTAATTTCTACTTATTTTTGTCCTTTTGTTCTAATTCTTATATCTTTTAGCTTTTTTTTTTCTTTTTAAAAATAAATCTGAGTTGGGGCTCATCTATTGAGTTTTAAAAAATATTTCTTTAATTTGTAGGACTACTTGATATGTATACATTTTTGTGTCTGTATGTACATGTGTGCATGAGAGAGAGAGAGAGAGAGAGAGAGAGAGAGAGAGAGCGCAGCCTGTCCTCTCAAATCCTTTTGAAGATATTAATCTTAATTTAAATTTCAAGTGAATTATTTCTGTGGCAATGTGCATCACACATACTGGTTTCTGTCAAACTTGTGCTGACTTGAATGTGACTTGTCTGTGCAGAGGATCTTAAGGGTGCAGTCCCTAGGAGAGAAGCTTCCAGCACAGTGAGACTGCATGCACTCTCCAGGGAGGGCCTGGCATCTGCTCTGGCCTCATGCCTTTCTGGAGCTGGATATCCAGCTGCTCCCTGACTCTTAAAGGCTTTGTAATGTCCATTCAGTGGCTGAGGGGGGATTACTGAGCTTGGCAACCTGGTCAGCTTCCAGATGTTTGTCAACCACATTCTCTGGGAAAAGGTGTCTGCTGCTGCCAAGACCATCTCCTGTGTGCTCATGGCTGAAATTCCACAGTCCAGGGTTTCTCCTTCACTTAGATCCCACTTGTTTTCAGTCCTCCAATCAGGCAAAATTCTCATCTGCGCCATTATGATCCTGGGCATGTTTCCTGCTTCTGGTATATATTTATTCTTTTCAATGCCTTTGCTGTCCTGTTTTACCACCAGCTTCATTTCCTAATATTGACATACATGTGCACATACACACAAGCAAGGCTGGGCCCAAGATTGCCTTCTTACACACCTGAGCTTTCTTTTACTTCACCGATGAGCTCCACAGACTGGAGCCTTCTTTTCTGACCTCTGACTGTCTCCACAAAACATGCATGGATGAGCTGTACATGGAAAGATTTTGGTTTTTAGAGGGTAGACTCCTCAGAACCAAGATTAACCTATGGCTATGGTCATTAGTGCTTCTATTCAGTTTCATTTCCAGAAACATCTTTTCACATGAATGAATAAGAGGGAAAAACAGGAATCAGAGAATAACTGTACTGAGCTTTGAAACTAGAGATGCTAAGTGTTCACATCCCATCCACTGAGTCATATTAGGAAACTCTGTCCTCATTTCTTTTCTTTACCTGACCAAGGCCCATGCTTGAGTGGCTCCTAATGTGCCCAGACCCCATGTCCAGCCTGACTTCCTCTTAGAATTATGACCCTTTCACCAAACCCAACCTTTTGCTATATCTCTAGAATTTGCCACTTATCTAGAGAGAATGCTAAATACAATCACTGTTTGCTGTGTGTATTGCAGAATGTTTATGGTTGCTCTCTGGGTCGATACCTGAGCAAGCACAATTCTGTCAGCCTGAGAAAATGCCTTTAAATGTCTCTAGTAATGTGTCTGATATGAAACTGCCTGCAGGGACAATTTCCAAATTAAGTGGTTTCTATTTTGGTGTTGAAACAAAGAATGCAGCATCATATTTTCATGTTCTCTACTTTGCATAAAGAAACCTTTCACAAGTACTTTCCAGGGAGGGAAGGCGAGAAAGTAAGGATTGGTATGCCTTTGGTTTGGGGCCCTTTACATGCTCATGGTCCTATATATAGGACAGAGTTGTTAGGATAACTGCTTGGGAGGCTCTTGGGGAGAAGGCAAGGCTAGGGACCTGGATCCTTAGGTAACCAACCAAAGATCAGTTCACTGTGAACAATAAGAAGAAACGTCGGCTTAACCTATAAGAACTGCCAGTAACTTTTAGGGACTCTCCACTTAGGCTCATCACATTTTGTCCATGTCTGTTTTCCTGGAACACCTTATAAAAGTTTCTCAGTGTACCACCCCTCTCCCCCAGTAGAACACCAAGCAGTTTGTGGTCTGGCACTGTCTGATGGTGAATCACTGGGTGCTGAATCTAATCTTTAGAAGTTTTAAGGAGTCTAAGTTTATCCTTTAACCCTGTAGAAGAGTAAAATCAACCCCACATCCCACTAAGAAGGCCTTATCATGGTCTCTAAGACCTGTGCATCTTCTCACTTCCATTGAGGTGTATGTGGGGGCTTCTCTGACCTCAGCCCCTTCTGTCCACTGCCCGTACTCACCTATTGTGCCTTCTCTTAGAGGTCAACATGCATGGTCATCTGAGACTCTACCATGTCCTGCTTGCCATTCTGCTCTCTGTGTACTCTGGCTCCTCTGACCACCTGTGCTGGGGCCTGCCAGTCTTACTCCCCCACTTGTTTCAATGGTTTTCAACCTCTATTCAATGGTTTTCAACCCTCCTACTGCTCTAACCCTTTGGTAGAGTTCCCCATGTTGTGGTGACCCCTCAACCATGAAATTATTTTGTTGCTACTTCAAAACTGTAATTTTGCTCCCAATGTGAATCATAATGTAAATATGTGATAACGCATGCAAGTAATCTGATGTGTGACCCCCGAAGGGGTCATAACCACAGGTTGAAAACCACTGTGATATAGTTAGGTTTTGCTTACCATTCTTTCTCTGAAGTGAAGAAGCCTAAGGGGGTGGGGCTTGGCTGTGCTCCCTGTCCATCCATAGAGGTTATCAGAAGGTTAATGATGTTCAACATAGTTGGTCCCTCTTTTTTGAGGATGCTGAGCTTATTTTTTGCATTCATAATTTTGGACCTTTCCCAAAAGACAACTCCTAAGTCCCCAGTGACATCTTGACTCTATCGTTTTGTCCAATTTTACCCACAGCCATGCTGGGCATGCTGAGGCATAGAGTTGAAGTGGGGAAACAGCAGTTATCTGAGGGCCAAGAAGGGTTGTGAGAAGGTAAATCCATCTACACAACAAAGAGGAGAAGCCCGGGGCACAGTGGGCTCCTCACCATGAGGGTGCAGTGACTCATCCAGGTCCCCTGATAAAGATATCAAGGCTTTAAGGTCTTCAATGGTCTCTGGTGTCACATTTACTCTCATATATCTGATCACAGACTGCTGAACTAAGAGGGCATTCAGGCTTGTGACATCCCTTGTGTGTTAGCTAGATATGTATTACTGTAATAGAACACTTTTATCAACGTATAAGCCTATCAACATATAAGGAGAACAGCTTTATTTCTAATGTATATGTCCATAGTCAGTTGGTCCATTACTTTCAGGCCTGTGCTAAGGTGCCTGTGGCAGATTCACTCGTGGGAAATTCTCAGAGTGAGGAGTCCACTGTGCCCAGGGCTTCCCCCCTTTCTCTGTGCATATAAATATCTCACCATCACCTTCTGACTCCCCGTTTGACCCTGAGATAGCTGCTGCTTCTCCACTCAGACACCTCCCTCAGCAAGGAGTCTTGCTCCTACCTCTTTACCCTCATTGCTCCTTTGTTGAACTTCCCTCTCATATGTCACTTCTGAGAAACCTTCCTTGCTCAGCCATGTTCTCACTGGACAAAGCTGAAGAGACTAAGATCCCATGATCCTCTTCAGAGGATTCTATGGAGACCTAAAACCTCCCATCAGGCCTTGCCGCCTATCTGGGGACATTCAATAACCAAACTGCAGCATTCAGTTTCTGCTTACACAGAGCTGGGCTCATTGTAGGCCAGTGCTGTTTGCCTCTGTCAAGGTTTGGAATCCCAGGCTCTTTCTGAGTCTCTCTGCCTATAGATGGAAGTCACCAGTATACCTGAGAAGCCACCTCAGGCTGTGGAATTCTCCTTGAACTTAAATGCCTCTCCCAACCCTCCTACAGTCTTTGTTCTTCCACCTGCCCCCTTGGAAACCATGTGTGAGTGCCAGCACACATATCACCAACAGCTATTAATAGGCACTGGGCCTGTCACAACTTAGCACTCTAAGGAGGAACCCTGCAAGACCATGAAATGCAAAATGATGCTCTCAAGCTATGCTATTTAAGAAAGGTGTGCCTCTCTTTTTTTTGGCAGAGTGCAGGGAGTAACACCAGGGTTAAATGAAGCCAGCATTTAATTCTTAATTGGTTACACAGCCCTTGGGAATCTCCTGTAAGTCTCCAAGCTTGGGATGTCTCATTGGGGATGGGAGGACAACCACGGAACACATTGCCATTGTTGGGGGTTTGGAAGAGGTGAACTAAGGTGTTTGTAAACCATGATAAAGTATGTCCTCATAACAAGCTGTGATTCCACCACCAGTAGCTACGTTTAGAGTTAAAAATCAAGTATAGGGCTCTCACTCCATCTCCTAGGAGGCTCTTGACTAGCATTTAGGCAGAACTTCCTTAAAATGAAATAATTGGTACCTAAGGATAAAATTGATTTGTTTTTGTGTGTGAGTTCTTTAACAGCCAAGGAAACAGAAGCTCATTGTGGCCAAGGGTCTGACCAGTTATCCTGGGCCTTGCCTAGCCTGGATTTTCCATCAGATGCCCCACCACCTCTGAGAAGGCAAAAAAAAAAAAAAAAAAAGACACATCATGGAGCTGTGTGTGATACTTGCTAGTGTAATCTATGACAGGCTTATTTGGAAAATAAAGATGGAGGCTGGATGAAGATGTGGACCCTTTGCTCTGGAAGCTTTTGGCTGTAGGGATCAATACTGGTTAGGAAGTTGGCCTGTCTATGGGTACGATGCTTGATGGTGTTCATGACCCAGTACCCCACACTGTCTTACGTAATCTCAACTTGAAGTTTCCTATCTTTGGGAACACCTGGCATGTTGATCTTTGTAGCCTGTTGCTCTGTGGACAAATTCTCTGAAGAAGCCATATTGGTTTTTGAGATTGAACATGAGTTGACTGCTAAGATTTCATGAATGAAGAAAGAGGGATTGGGCACATGGGGACCCAGAATTACTGTCATTTATCCTTAGTCCCTTTTAAGACCTATAGCTACCAACATCTGTATCATGACTAGATGATCTCATGATTATCAACTTGTCAGATGTAGCTTCCACAATCCCCCAGACATGAATTCTGCATGTTAGTATCTAAAACATATAGGGGTGATTCCCTGCTCTGCAGTAACCTTCAGGTTCTTGATGAAATACCTTTGTATTCAGCAAGTGCAATCATCAATGTCTTTCTTTTGCTTGGTGACTATAAAAGCTCAAGTAACCATTTCGACAGATGAACCTGTCATTTGGAGTAACCTGAACCCATGTTCTGTGAGCTGTAGTCATTCCTGTCAAGCTCAGAATAAATGAGGTTGTCTTTTAGTAAAAGCTGAAGTTTTTTTTTTGGATTGAATATTTACTTTATTTACATTTCAAATGTTTTCCCCTTTCCAGGTCTCCCCTTCAGAAACCCCCTATCCCATCTCCCCCTCCCCCTGCCTCTATGAAGGTGCTCCCCCACCCACCCACCCACTCCTGTCTTCCCTCCCTAGCAGTCCCCTATACTGGGGCATCTAACACCCTCAGGCTCAAGTGTCTTTTCTCCCACTGGTGATCAACAAGGCCCTCCTTTGCCACATATGTGGCCAGCACCATGGGTCCCTCCGTGTGTATTCTTTGGTTAGTGGTCCAGTCTCAGGGAGCTCTGGGAGGTCTGGCCAGTTGACACTGTTGCTCCCTCCATGGGGCTGCAAACCTCCTCAGCTCCTTCAGTCCCTTCTCCAACTCCTCCATCCGGGACCCCACTCTCTGTCCATTGGTTGGCTGCGAGCATCTGCCTCTGTATTTGTTAGGCTCTGCCTGAGCCTCTCAGGAGACAGCTTATCATGTTTCCATCAGCAAGCACTTCCCAGCATCCCCAATAACATCCGGATTTGGTGGCTGTATATGGAATGTATCCCCAGGTGGGGCAGTTTCTGGATGGCCTTTCCTTGAGTCTCTGCTCCACACTTTGTCTCCATATTTCCTCAGGGGAAAAGTTCCTGAACAGAACACCAATGGCTTATGCTTTAAAATTAAGAATCAACAAATGGGACCTCATAAAATTGCAAAGCTTCTATAAGGCAAAGTACACTGTCAATAAGACAAAATAGCAACCAACTGATTGGGTTTCCAACCAACAGATTGGAAAAGATCTTTACCAATACTACATCTGATAGAGGACTAATATCCAATATATACAAAGAACTAAAGAAGTTAGACTTCAGACAACCAAATAACCCTATTAAAAAATGGGGAACAAAGCTAAACAGAGAATTCTCAACTGAAGAAACTTGAAGGTCTGAGAAGCAGCTGGCGATGATGTGGAGAAAGAGGAACACTCCTCCATTACTGGTGGGAATGCAAGTTGGTACAACCACTCTGGAAATCAGTTTGGTGGATCCTCAGAAAATTTGACATAGTACTACCTGAGAACCCAGCTATACCACTCTTGGGCATACACACAGAAGATGCTCCAACATGTAATAAGGACACATGCTCCACTGCATTCATAGCAGCCATATTTATAATAGCCAGAAGCTGGAAACAACCCAGGTGTCCCTCAACAAAGGAATGGATACAGAAAATGTGGTACATTTACACAATGGAATACTACTCAGCTATTAAAAACAATGATTTCATGAAATTCGCAGGCAAATGGATGGAACTTGAAAATATCATCCTGAGTGAGGTAACTCAGTCACAAAAGAGCAAACACAGTATGTACTCACTGATAAGTGGATATTAGCCCAAAAGCTGAGTTTTAAGTGATGAGTTCTGGCTGCCACATAGCAGCAGTGTTTCCCAAACCCACCACCATCAACTTATTGGAAGGACTTAGGAAAGAAATCTCCAAACATTTGCAGAAGATATATAATATGTCATGTGGGTTCATTCTCAATGAATGTCTTGGGGAATCTAGGCAGGCAGCCTTCTCAAGACATGTTTTCCTTCTAGCTAGGGAGACTGTGGGCTGCTCAGGGTCATAGTGAGCTGGCATGCAGCAAGAGTAGGCAGAGCTGTGTGGGGTAATGTCTGCTGTGGGATGATGCTCGGTGCATCCTAGAAGGAAACACTCTTTGCTTTTTAAGTGAGCAGCTATGAGCATCCTTGGTCCCTCAAACTGACCTTCTTGTTTATCTCTCCTCTTTCATGCCCAACCTTCCTTGTCTTCACAAAGCAAATACAAGTTTGCTCCAGAGTGCTTGGCTGACCCTTTCCAACCAGGATGTAGGAAAGCCTCCTCATACTACTACCCTTACTGCTCTGTGAGAAGACAGATGGCCTCCTGTCCATAGCCTGGAGCTTCTGCTCTGACCTAGCAATAGGATGGGGAACAATGGTGTCAGCCTGAATGTGACCACTGGGTGAAGTAGCATTATGGCAGAAGCGCAGATTGTTCTTCAGTTCATATCACTGCCCAGCTGTGACATTCTGTGATAACTGCTTTCCTTCTTGGTTCTTTTCTTAGTGGAGTTGGGGTGTGGCCATAAACCTCCTCCAGGGGCCTGGGTGTCTTAGTCTCCAGTATAGGCACATGGGTCCTAGGTCTAGTTTCTCAAAACCTACTGGCTCCCAGGGATTATAGCCTTCTTGATAGACTATTTGAAGACGCTAGACAGGCAGGCATTCCTCACAGGACAGTCACAGGCAAGTCCCAGTTCTACTGGTTTGGGGGTGTCTGCAAGACTTTGATATTAGGTTTGGCCTCTCTTAACAAAGTGTCAGTGGAACAAAATAGAAACACATTTTCTCATAGCACCGAATGCTAGAAGTATGTGACGAGGGCTTGGCAGAGCTGCTCCACCTTAGTCCATCCTCCTTAGTCTGATCCTGACTTCTAATTCTGCCTTTATACAGCTGCCTTCTCTGTCTCTGTATCTCTGCCTCTGTGTCTCCTCTCATTTCCTCCCCCCCCTCTCTCTCTTCCTCCGTCCCTCTCCCCATGTGTATGATCTCATCTGATAAGGACACAAGATCCATGAGCAATATCCCAAGTCCTAGTCACTTCTTAATCGGCCCAGTCTAGCACAATCACATCAGAAGTCTTGAGGACTGAGGTATTTCATAGGAATTAGAATTTGGAAGATCCTACACTGGCTTTTGTTCTGAAGGCCGAGTGCTTGGCTTATGGTGCTGTTTTGAAGTCTTCTAGGATTTTAGGATGTGGGACCTGGCTGGAGGAATGAATCACAGGACCAGGTTTTTGAAGGTCATGGTCATCCCTGGTTCCTGGATTGTCTTCTCTGCTTTCCTTGAAACCTAAATGCAAATAAACCTTTGCTTCTGATGTTGCTCCTGGCAGGCAATATGGCCACAGTGTTATGTATCTTTAAGCTTTTAAAAACCAAACTTTTAATGATGATTCTTAAACACTTTAATCTCCCTTTTAGCCCACCATCCACCAGAGGTAGTGGAAAAGAAAGGAAACAGGAGAAATGGACCTGTTTAGAAAGGGTTCTTTGGAGCAATTGCTGGCTGTGTTCTCTGGAAACTGGCAGTTCAATTCACAGGCAGCAGTGGCAGCTCGATCTACTCACAGACATTTCATGGGTATATATCAGCAGTCCTATTTGATAGTGTCTAGTGTGGGGATAGCAAACAGAAATCAGCAGCAATAGCACTACTTAGCAAAGACAGCCATGCCTCAGCCTCTGCACTAGTCAACAGGAGCTGTCTCAGCTGACATCACTCTTCCAGTCAGCCTGAGTCCACTGAAACAGCAAAGCAAAGCAAAGCAAAGCAAAGCAAAGCAAAGCAAAGCAAAGCAAAGCAAAGCAAAACACATCCTCCAGAAGTATTTTTGGTGCTTTTCTCTCTATGCGGTCCTGACAAATGCACCTCGACTACACCATGTAAGGCAGACCAACACATGCATGTCGTTAGCAAAGAATCTTTTATCACATGTCCTTTCACATGCTTGCTTTACCAGAACATCCTCTCTCCTGTATCTGCTTCAGTAAAATGTTCCTTCATGAGTCCGCCTTAGCCTTTCACTTGTGTCCACTGCAGCAAAACATTCCTTCATGTGTTTGCCCCAGCAAGACACCATCCAAGACAACTCTCCAAAGAACCCTTAAGTTTTCACTTCAGTGATAAGTTACACAGAGGCAAAGAGGTCAGCCTGTGAGAGGGACTGTGTGGCTCCCTCCCTGGCGTTAATCTTGAGTGAGGTTCTTCTTGTCACTTACCTGAATGGACTGTCCAGCACCCACCGCATCCTCCCATTCCTGCCCCACTTTCTAGGTGGCAGGTTGCTTGTCTTGTTCTGGAAGCCACTGTTCTTAATAGATGTAAGGTTCCCCTCTCTCCCACTGCCCTGGCCCTTTTCTGCTTAGTGAGCTATTTGTCTATTAGGAGTTATCTCAAGTGCTGAAGCCATTCTCCACCTCTCTTGAGTGGGGGTCTTAGCCCCAGGGACCATCAAGTGTTGCCACAGCCTCTTTGGTTTCTAGCCTGTGACCATAAACAAGAGAAACGTCCTTCTCTCATTTGCAGTGTCTGCATGCCCTCTACATCTCTTTCAAACGAGAGAGCTCCTTTATTCACAATGCTATTTTCAGAACATTTTTCTGAAGCCTGTTTTGAAAGGCATGCTAAAGCCAGCAAAGGCATTTGAGTGTTCTGTATGATGCCTTGCTCCCTGGCTGGCAAGAGGGCCAAGGCCTCCCACAGATGTGGCTGCCTAAGATTTCTCCACTTCAGACATACCAGGATCCAGCAGAATCCACCCTCCTCGTTTCCCAGAATTTTGCTATAAATTCCTGACAATTGCCAGGAAATGCTATGGAAATAAAAATAAATGAATTGAAGAAGGCTGTGTCAGTTTTGTCGAGGGCTGGATGGACTCAAGAGGATTTTGTTATTTCCCAGGCAGGATACATCTCTGCTTCCTTCTTCAGCTCCCTGGTCTGATGAGAGGAAATTCCTCCATGTCTGGCACCAAAGGCCAAACTTCAGGGGTGTAGAGATACATCACAGGTAGACTATGAAGGGGAGCAGGGAACCAGAGCCCCAGGGAGCTGGTGACAGTAGCTCCCTGGAGATGAGTATCCCAGGACCTCACACTGACATTCCCCTAATCAGCACAAGCTGTATTGCAGGGTTGACCTCCCATCAGAGCCAAATGTCACTGTCTGGTGCATGGTAGTTTCTAGAGAACTTGAGCTTCATTTCTAGGAACATAAATCCAGCAACATTTACTAAGCAGGTTTCCCTGAAGGACTTCAGGCTCAGGGGCTTTAGCTTCAGACAGATGTTCTTCTTCCATATCCAGATGGGACATTATTGTTGAGTGGACATGTGCAAACACTACACCGAGGGGCTGTAAACCTATGTTGGTAGGCAATGAGAATAACCTGTGCAGTCAGGAGCTAATATGAATCTGCAGGGATATTGGGGACTAAGAAGTCACACTGGAGGATTCTGGGCAGGATATAGTCTGCTATAGATTCTGCTTTATAAGAATATGACAGAAATCACTTGGATGCATTATTAGGGATGCCCTTGGGTGTGAGAATAATAGCATATGATGGTGTGGAACCCAAGCCTCTATACATGCTCCAAAGAGGCTGGTAAAAGGGTGGTCCTGGTAAGAGGCATCTCAAAAAACATCATTGCATTCACAATGTGGCTCAAGCACTCCAAGGGCAAATTGTGGAGACAAAGGGTACTTTGAAATGACAGCATTTTAACCTTGTATCAGGAAACAAGTGTTTTCTTTAGTAACTGGTGGGCACTGGAGACACAGCAAGCTGCCATTCACTTCCTGATAAGCCCTGGTCTGGGAAAATGGAGATAGCCTGGACCATCCCATCTCCTTATATTAGGATCCCTGCTTCCATCACCATTTGGCACAAGGATATGGCTTGTGTCAGAAGGAAATGGCATGATAGCTCAGAATGAAAATTCAACACATTTTTCTTACCTCAGTCTTTCTCCTGATAGGAGAGGATGACGTCATTCCACGCTTGCTTTTATCCTCATTCCTTGTCCATGGGAAGCTCGAGCCACATCTCAAGCACAGCTCTGTTTTCAAGATACTTCACACTGGAGCCACTGTTTCACCTGCCTCTTTGGAGTATACAAGGAAGCTTGGATCTCTGATCATAGGTTCTGTGATTTTCAGTCAAAAGCATCCCAAAGAATGCACCCAGGTAATTTCTTACACAATTTCTCAGCCATCATGTACAAAGAAAGCTACAGGCCAAAATGGGATCGGAAGGGTTTCTACCACTACCACCAGGCAACTTCTTACACATCAGTGAGTAGAAACCCATCTCCAAATGTGCCAGGCCAGTGGAGGAAGGAAGCCTTTGAGCAGCCCAGGGCTCTCAAAGGAATCAGAATGACACTAGTGCCATATGCCCAGAGAGCCATGACCCCTGTGACAGTTTGTATATGCTTAGCACAAGGAGTGGAACTATTTGGAGGTGTGTCACTGTGGGTGTGGGCTTTAAGACCCTCCTCATCCTAGCTTCCTGGAAGTCAGTGTTCCCCTAGCAGCCTTCAGATGTAGAACTCTCAGTTCCTCCTGTGCCATGATTGCCTGGATGCTGCCTTACTCTTGTCTTAATGATAATGGACTGAACCTCTGAAGCTGTAAGCCTGCCCCAATTAAATGTTGTCCTTACAAGAGTTGCTGTGGTCACAGTGTCTGTTCATAGCAGTAAAACCTTAACTAAGACACCCATCACCTCTGGTTATTGGGCAGGCATCTCCTAAGACTCAAATGCTCCTACTGGGGTCTGCTTTCAACTACATCCTTGTCCTGTTCTGTTAGAACATGAGTTATATCCACTTGAGTGCAGAGCTGAGCCTTCCACTTCTCCCTTTCTTTGTGTGTTGACACTCTGGCCATCATCCCATGCCAGCTTGTGTTCTACCACTAGCACCAGCTACTGCTCTGGGCCTGTATTAGTTACTTTATACTATGACCAAGGTAACTTACAGAAGAAAGAGTTGGTTTGGGCTGACAGCCTCAGAAGGGTAAGATCCATCATGGTGGCATGGTTGCAAGGGCAGGCATGGCAGCTGCCTCAGGAAGCTGAGTTCATACTTCAACCACATGCATGAGGCATAGGGAGAAAACTGTAAATTGCAGAGACTCTTTGTCAAAAGTCTACCCCCAGTGGCATCCTTCCTACAACAAGACTACAGCACCTAAACCTCAAACAATGCTAATAACTGAAGAACAAGTGCTCAGATGTCCCAGACATCTGAGGGATAATATTTCTCATTCAATTCTCCACAAGGCCTCCTCCCTGTCTGTGTGTGACCCATTTCTCATTCTGCTGGCTCAAAGATTGATTTGAGAAGATATACCACCCCCCCGGGGGGAAGGCTACGTTGAAAAGAATTTAATATTCCCTTGGGTCTGTGGGTTCCACTGAATGCCCAAACACACTTACCTTGGTTTAGCTTGTGTTTCTTATGATGTTGATACTTTGTTCTGTGTTCTCATCACACCTGTTCCTTAAATCTAAGGGCATCTTTGCCCATGACCTGGGTGGCACGCATACTTCCGTTGTAAGTGAAAGCATTGAAGTTCAGGCCTGAGGTCAAAGGATTGCACCCAAGTTTATGGACTTGGAAGGGAAAGACAATAAATTCTATTCCTTCCATCGGGTTCCTCCCAGCTCATGCTCACCCTCAGCAGCTATCTTCAACAGAGTCTGGACCACTGCCCCCTCCCCCCAGCACTGGAACTTCTACAGGCAAGTCCAGGAATATTGGCCTTTTCTTGGAAAGTGATTCTCACCGGGTTTCTGAAGATAGCCCTCAGAGGACCAACCCTTGGTTTGGAGGTCAAGATCGGGGAAACATCCCTCATTGTGGGGATTGTGGTTTCTTTTCATGAGTAGGCCAACTATTTTTATGTAAGATGTGGGAAAATGGCCTCAGAGTCACAAAAGGAGAGCTGGGAGTCTATGGACACCTTACCCAGACAAAGCCCACTGGGACGATAACAGGACAAAGCTGCCTACCTCACTGGCATAGAGAAGGATGACGTCAGGGTCAGGACAAGGTATTCTAAATAGATTCCAGCATCTTATCTTTCCTAACAAATGCAATCCCACCACAGGATTGTTCCCAGACAGAGGCCCTTGACTGAGTGGGCCTTCTTATTCGACCTTTCTGTGAATGTCCTGAGCTAGCTAGCAGTCTTATGTAAGAGGATTGTAGAAGGAAGCTTTTGTCTCCCTCCAGGTAATAGGGGCTTATCCATGAGCTGACAGCCTTGACCTTTTCCACCTCTGTACCTACTGAGCCAATGATACGTGGTGGGGACCGACCAGGGCCTCTGTAGAAATAAAGGCCCATTCATAGATGCCCAAGTCCAGACACCCTATTGCATAAGTTAGACTCTGGCCTGTGGGATCAAGAGGCAAAACACACCTCCCCTCTGCTCTTGGGCTTCCCAGGGGAATCTGCAATGCCCAGCTGCAGTGGGAGCTCCAGTTGATTTTCTGGCATGGGGAAAACCTCAGGAAGCTTGGGCCAGCCCTCAATCAGAAATAAGTCTGACAGACAGGGACCAAATGAGTGGTTGGCTAGTGACTTTCAAGCTCACCAGCAGTGTGTGGATCTAACTTTCTTTAATGTCTGAACACATATCAGCAAGGTAAGACAGTCATGAGCTAGGATGTCTCTATGTCTCTTTTCTGGACCTTTTTCTATGTGGTGGTGCTTGACTGGGCCCATTTTCTTATGTGTTAAGACACCCGACTTCCCATGAGCTCTCAGGGCCCACAAGGGTGCCCTACCCTCTCTTCTCCCTCCCTGACCTATCTATGTCTGTGATAAGGTCAGCCTCTGATTGCACTTGAATGAGCTGTGTTCTCTACCTACAGGCTCTTGTCCCATGAGTGACATAACATGAATGTACATCTTTTTTTTTTTTAAAAAAAAAAAAAATCATGTATTTCTACCCAGTGACACAGGATCATCTGGGTTTATGGTTTTGTTTTATTTTGTTTTGTTTTGTTTTTTCAGCTTAGAAACCATTGCTGAGTACCTGTGGGCTGACCCAAAGCTTGATCTTTCTGTGCCAAAGCACTGTCTCCACGTTGACTCCCGAGGCTCCCCACAGATAGTGGGACAGGCTGAGACTCCCCCACCTCTGTCTTTCCCTCCGAATGAGTCCCATTCATTGAGAGGATGGTATTCTTTTCGGTGGCTCAAATAATCTAATTAATGCAGCAGAAGTCAGAGAAGAACCAAATCCATTCTTTTGTGCAGACAACCTCAAGACTGTCCTCCTATGTTTAACTGGCCACTTCCTTTGGCTGCATGCAGATTTCTACATAAAAGCTCTGAGCCCCTGAAGAGAATCAGAATCCACCATCTGCTTCCAGTCTAATGATAATGATCATCATTCCCCCCTCAAATTCACCCTTCTTAATTAAGATTGCCTCAACCCTTATGAACAATACATTGTTACCAATGTATTTTTTAATGAAACTAAAGTGTCCAGAGGGTTAAGTAATTTTTTAATTGGGTCACATTCTCAGCGAAGAGCCAGAGTTGTGGCCCAAGGGCCTCCTGCCTCTAACACATTGATTGACTGTGCCATCAAGATCTCCCTCTGTAACACTGAAGCAACACATAGTTTTTCAATTAAATCTTGAAAAAGAGAATTTCGGGGAGACTATAGTAGACAGTGACAAGGAATTTGAAAACCAGGGATGACACTACTTCGCTGGGTCTGTCCGGTAATTGTGTTTACAAGAAACCTTCAGGCTTGAGTGATCAAAACTTCCCTTCAGACAAAAGAAATCCATATGGCTGGGGTCTCAGATGAAGCAATGCATTGCTCTCTCTGGTTGTCATGATGGACAGCTGTCAGCGTCCAAATGGGTCAGGCTCTACCCATCAGCTGGTTTTGTAATCATGTTCACATTGCCAATCGCTGTCCTCTTAGGTCCCATGATGTGTTCTACACAGGAGACTTCACTTCATCACCACTGGCATGGGAGCACCCTTTCCTTCTGCAGTGCCACTCACTGTGATTGCTTCCATCCTTCATAGGTACTCTTCCCTTGATTTGCATAACTCTATACTGCGAAGCTTAGCATCCTTTTCGGGGTTCTGTATCCTGATCATTTTCTCAGGAACTCTCTAGGGGCCCATGCGTGGGAAACAAGGGCTTTTTGTCTATGGATCTGAGCTTCTTGCTGCTCTCTAAGGAAGTTGCCTTTCTCTAGCTGCTGCGCCGACATTTCCATTGCTTCATACTTAATGAACATGTTTCATTCATCTGCTGCAGTTGTTGTTTTTCCCCTCAAAAAATGCCAGGTTTTAATTTAGAACAGCTCCCCCGCCACTAATTAGAACCTTCCAGCTCACTATTCTTAGAATATGCTTTCATAATTTTAGCACTGTATCGATGATCTGAGGCTCAGAATGGGAATTTTATTGTTACTACTGAAATGCTTGGAAACCATGACAGAGAGAGAGCTCTGAGAAAGAAAGCTGTATGCTCTGCTTCCCAATCCTGGCCCCATGGGGCATTATTTATCCAGCTTCCAAGGTGAGCCCACACGTTGAAGGCAGGATGGAAATGGAAATCTTAGTGTATTGACCTTCCTGAAATGTCTCCTTTCCAAACACTCTTTAGTCTTTTCCTCCCATTCTGCATGAGCTGGAAAACATATCAGTTTTCCCACCACACTTAAGGGTTGGATCTCCCTGCACACTGTATATTGTCTCCTAAGAGCTGAATGAGTCAGGGCTGCATGGACTTCCTGCTGATTCCATCCTGTGGCAGAATATCCGTCCTTTTCCTAGAATTGACACCTGCTCCTCAGGGCTTTGTTGAGGGAGGCACTTGGCAAGAGGAGTAATATGTGGGAATAAGAAAGGGGCGCGCAACTCACAGCTTGGCTGTGTCTCTGGTTATATGAGGCTTGCCCTAGAAGTAATGGTCGGACAGATGCATGCTGAGGGCTCTTTGGGGTAGATAGAGCTATATATGAGAGGGAGATCTGATGACAGAGAAAATACCAAGCCTGGCCAAGCTTTTCCCTGGGGGGCCAGATGCCCATCTCTTCTGTCATGGTGAGGCATGTTCACAATCAGAGATCAGTGTCAGGTTCACCACCTGTCACCGAGGTTGGGTGCAATGGGGAGCAGCTTCTCTTCAGGAGTATGGTTTAAGCAACAGAAACAGAGCTGTGGTTTTTCTAGTGATCGCACTGTTCAACTCTTCTCAATGAACAAGATGCTTCTAGTCTCCAATCTTTTGCATCACTGATGTGTGGACAATGACTCTAGCTAGGTTCCCTCTCTAGAACTCCAGTCTTGCTCAGAGTGGGAGTGGAAACCTGTGAGAAGATCAAAGTCTCTCATTTGCTTGTCTGGGGACTGACCATCAGCTCCCCTCTCTTGCTTGGGCTGGTTTGCTCCCTTCTGAGGCAGGGTCTCTGGGCAGACCTCCTGCAGACAGCTCTTTATTCAGATCTCCCTTGGTTACCCATTTACCATCCCTGGGCATGTGGTTGTTTGCACATTGTGTTTATTGGGAACAACACTGCAATCCGGTGAAGAGATACAACTCATTTCTCAGCATTACAAAGAAAGAACTCAGATACCATATGAAAAACACAGAAGAACAGAGGGGGCTAATGTAGGAGAAGTGCCCCCCTCTGAAAAACAAAGAGGAGATTATTCCACATAGGATGTTGCAAAAGAGCCAAGTCAGAGGCTCTAAAAGTACCAGGGGTGAGTGCGAGGTGATAGGAAGTTACTAACTAGTCTTGAGACGAGTGGCTCCGCAAACCTTCCACAGTCAATACTTGACATCTACCCCACCAATGAACTGCTGGAGCGCAGGAAGGAGCCAGTCCTGCAGATCCAAAGCTGAGAGATCTCCATGACACAGGGCAACAACAGGATATCTGAGAGGAGTCCCAGCGAGGATCCAGTATTGATGGTGTCACAGAAGTCAGAGTTTGTGAACTAGACCAAGTGAACACTTGCAAGTGAAGCTGTTTGGACCAAAGCCTGTACTGTGTGACACACTGTGACACACAGCAGCTTCCATGGAGAGATTTTTCTTTTCTTTGGTTTGCTTTGGCAGAGAGGAGGCCGAATATGGAGGGGCATGGAGATCAGTGGGATTGGGATGAGTCAGTAAAAAAGGTTGTAAAAATGAATGGTTATTTAATACCATACAATCGAAAAATAAGAGTATTGATTTCATGTTGCATGTTTTCTCACAATAAAATTTAAAATAGTATTAATAACTGCTAATAAAAAACTAAATGCTCCTTTGATAAAATCGTGCTGAATTGTTTACTGACTTAAAGATATTAGATAAAGTTCTGTGATGTTTTTGTCCTTCAGACATGTTCAGAACAGCACATATCTTTGCGGGTCTCAGATAAAGACAGAGTCACTGTGGTACAGTACTGCCCACCCGCAGCCAGCTGACTCTAACGAATGGCATACAGTCATGGTGTCTGGTCAAGTTCACAGTGAGGTCAACTGAATTTCACATCAATCAATTTCACATCATTCTTGCTCCCCATCAGGTAACTACATGGGGAAGTGGTTGAGTATAGGGAAGTGGTTGTTGTGGACCTGGGATGACCAACTGTGTTGTTAAGGGCCAACAGTGGCCTCTGAGGAGAAGCTCTGCCTGCATATGGATGGAGAAACTCAGCTAAATAAAGTCTCTCTCTGTGTGTCTCTGTGTCTCTGTCTCTCTGCATCTCCCTCCCTCTCTTCACAAGTTTGGCCTGTAAAATTAGTGAAGTTTCCCTAGGATCAAAAGTAGAAATGGGACTAAGAAAGTAATTCAGCATCATTAGCAGTGGGTAACTTGTTTGAAGAGGTATGGACTCCTGTGCTGAAGCAAAACAGTAGCCCAGAGCCTGGGAGATGCTCAATGGCCATTCACTACAGGATTGGTTCACAAACCTTCTCCTTCCACTTGAGTGCCAGGGCACTGTCAATGACGCTCCCAATTCCATGTTCTCGAGGTCCTGTGTCATAGGCTCTGGGTCTACAAGAAGCCTGTCTAGGAACTTCAGCCATCTCTAAAGAGGCTAAGCAAGCCCTCCTATGGAGAAGATGGAGAGAAGGAAGCCTTGTGGGTAAAGGAGCCTCAGGTGTAGCCTGCAGGACTGAAGAGCTCATCAGAGGAGGGCAGGAAGGTAAAGCTAAAACTGCAAAGAAGTCTGAGTCTTTTTGATTTTCCTAAAATGAGAAATCATTTTGGAAAAAGAAACTTCAAACTGTGAAGAGAACCCAGGACTTTGACTCTAGAATTCAGATTTAGTGCTGTGCCCAAATACAAGCTAATACAAGCTCCTCCCCTCATAGCTGGGTGGACATGATGGGCAGATGTGTACCTGGGAAAACCTCTTTAACTCAGCAGAAACAAGGCATCCTGCTGAGAGCAGAGTTCTGCTATTGATTGTGGACTCCAGAACCAGAGCTTTTAAATCTGATCTCCCAGCAGGGATATAGGTGACTGAGGTGTTAGAGGAGGAGACTGAGGTCAAAGGAAATACTGAGCCTGTCATCAAGGCTGTCATCAAGATGGAGCACACAGAAGCCAAAAATCAAAGGAAGATAAAAGATGCCTGATCTCCTCCCTACCACCTCCCCCTTTCCTTCCCTTCTGCATTCCCTCTCTTCCTTATTTTACCTTTCTTTTGTCTTTCCAAACCTGCAGGGCTGGCTGTCCCTTCTCAGGATGTGCTGTCTTCAGGAGCAGTAGGAAATGCCAGACTGGGTTCACAGGAGACGCACAGAACATTTATTGGGAGCTGCTGCTGCTTCCAAGAGGAGGTGTTCACTCCAGATTGTGAGAAGCTAAGGGAGCCATGCATACAAAGTGGCACTCAGAAACCATAAAGAAGGTCTTGGAAAGACACAAGAAAATGTGTCTAGTTGGGAGAGGGTCTCACCTCTGATGCAGGTGCCTCCCCCCAACCCATCAGAAGCTAGAAATATCCTAAATTGACAAGATACTAATCTGCCAACCTAACCACCACAGTATTGCAGGGACATGCAGTGTGGGGCATGCAGTTTTTCCTCTTATTGCATGGTGCCCACGGTGCTGAGGTTCTCTGTAACCATGTCTTGAATGCATGCAGCCCTGTCTCATGCTCAGTTATCCTGGGAAAGCACCACAGGTCAGAAGTCAAAGTATGATTGTTATTCACTGCATTAGTATAATGCCTTCAGCATCATAAACCGAAACAAAACAAACCAACAAACAAAACCAACAAAAACTCAACAGAAGTTCAAATAGATTAAGTTGGAAGCCATTTGTATTTAGCAGCATTTGCTAGCCCCTCCCTTTGTACTTCCGTTTTTGCAAGCATTTACACTGTGAAATGTACATGTGGAGACTGAGTATTAAGACGTGGGCACAGAGAAACACCAGCCGTGGGAGAAGCTTAGGGAGCTGCTCTGGGCCAGAGGGTACGGGATCCAGAGAAGCAACCTTCATTCCCTGATCCATCAGAGCACTCTGCCACTCAGCAGCAAGCTTCTGGAAACATCCAGAGAAACTCAAAGTGGGGTGTGTTCAGGGGAGTAAGGCAGAGAGAAACAGAGATCTTACAAAGAGAGTAAAACAATACTAGGGACAGCGACAAGCTAATAAATTTACATTTTTAGGTGCTGAAAATAGAAAAATCATTTCCTTCCACCCTTTTTTCCTTCCTTTCCTCTATGCCTGATGATGATGATGATGATGATGATGATGATGATGATGATGATGAGTCTTCTTACACTGCAGCTTCTGCTGACCTTGAACTCATGGTAATCCTCCTGGCTCAAATCTTCTCACTGCTGGTTAGGAGATTCTTCTCGGTTGCTTTAAAGGATGAAAAGACACAGACTGTTGTCATTTTGCATCATGTGCTGGGGCTGAGGGAATATAATCAATGGGGCACTTGAAGGTTGAGGATTGGAGGGCTCTGCATCATAGCCTGGAAAAGCTGCCCCAGGTGCGGGATCACAGGGAGAATGAAGGACACACCAGAAAGGCAACAAAAGAGGCCAATATTACAAGGAGTTTCAGTGTGGAGGAGAGTGGGAGGTACAAAATGTTTCTAGTGTGGGTTCTAGGGTACTGTGGGTGCCATGGTTTTGTGGGTTCTGGGGGTACTATAGGAGGTCTGATCCGGTGACCTAGATATTGAGAGTATTATTGGATGTTCTGACTCTAAAATTTCTGGCACAGAAAATGTGCATATTTGCATTCTATTTCGGATATGTTATTAAAATTCTACTAAATTGTGTTAAAGCAGTGATGGATCATAGAATCAAGTCCTAAGGTGCTTCTCTCTGAGGTCGGTTCTCACACCTGGTTCACTGACCAAAGACTATGTTGACAGTAAGCCATTAGCATCTAACCCATTGGCATCTCTATTGCTGGTGTGAGGCTGCCACACGCATTTTATCTCTCTCAAGAAACCCAAGATGGCAGGTCAGGCAGCATCTCTGGTCATGCACCAAGGAATGCATTTAAATGGGCAGGAGACATTTTCTGAGAGCCTTGTTCCCAACTATTAGGACACTTCTTGAATGGTCTAGCATTTGAGATCTTCAGGCATTTCTGGCTTAGCAGAGATATTTCCATTCATAAGTTCTTCCACTGCCTCATTATTTCTTAAATAAATGTTTGTGGAAAGACATTGTTAGCAGAAAACAGAGTTTAGCAATTACTTCTATTCTGATTCCCCTGAATTTTGTAATATTCTAGTCTGGGATTCTCTGAATATTTTCATCGTTGATCAGTACTAATTATCAGCATTTCATAATTCTATATGAACTAACTTTCAAGTGATCCCAGGCAGACATAGAAGTAACTTTGGGTTGTTGAGGTTGAAAAACATTGAGTTGACTTGCTGCTTTCTGTCCATTCATTGTCATGGCCTTAATGAAGCCAGCCATGAGGCAGGCAACACTCTCTTTTGTGGATTCAAAGATACAGTGGATATATTTAATGCCATTTAGGACTCTGTAGCCCTGGGCTGGAGAGATGGCTCAGCAGTTGAGAGCATTGTCTGCTCTTCCAGAGGTCCTGAGTTCAATTCCCAGTAACCACATGTTGGCTTACAATCATCTGGTGGCTCACAATTATCTGTAATGAGGTCTGATACCCTTTTTTGGTGTTTCAGTGACAGCTTACTCATACATATAAAATAAATAAATGTATGTATACTCATATATATATATGTATATATATACATATATACATAATACATATACATACATACATATATACATATATACACATATATTCACACACACACACACACACATATATATATGTACATATATATATATATATATATATATATTCAGAGGACTCTGTGGTCTCTTGGGGAAGACCGTCAAAGGCACTGATCAAGGCAGCAGTGCTAAGGTAGAATATTGTATGCAATGTAAAGCTAGCAGAGTCCTGCTAAGCAGTTCCCCCTGCCAACAGGACATTCTGTCTGTTATTTTCCTTAGATCATATTTCCTTGTATCCATGGGGAATTGGTTCTAGGTCCCCTCCATATATCTTCAAATCCAAGAACAACCAGATCCCTTTAGAAAATGCTTTGAGCTTGTATAAAACCAACGTTTATCTTCCCAAATACTTTAAATCATCTCTAAAACACTTGTCCGGCTATCATGAGTACTCTCTGCCAAGAGCCACGTTGTATTGGTCACAGAATGACAGTGATAACAACATCTAGAAGCAAACTGCCAACCTGAAGTTTTCCTTGTCAAATAATGCTAATCTGCACTTGGTTCCATCTGTGGATACAGAATCTAAGGATGTCTGCACATATATATATATATATATATATATATATATATATATATATATATATATTTTCTGATATTAGAGAATGACTTGTCCATTCTGTCCCATATTTGATGAATGACATCAAAGCAAGTCACCAGATACCATGGAGAATGAGAACAGTATGTCCCAGTAAGCAGAACATATGGGACCCTAAGCTGGGAGTCGGGCCAGGATTTCAGAGGCTAAGAGAATGGTTCAGGCTCAGGAATTCCTAGAAGATTCGTGGGAGTCTGGACAAGGAATGTAGTTGTAGAGCCATTGAGAGCCAGGAAGGAAGTGGAGAGGCATGGCTGGAAGAGGAAACTATTAAGCAGCATGTAGAGTGGCAGGGGGGAGGGGGAGGCTGTATTCATGGGTACCGATCTTTATTATGAAGCTGGGGACACTACAAGGAGTAGAAGACACAGCAGTCAGACATCTGATTTCAATGAACATGCTAGATTCCTCCACAGTGCTGTGATTGTTAAGGATGAGGGTGTAGAGGGCAGTGTGGCTCAGAAGTCACTTGGAGAGATAACCAGCTTTGAGGGTAGATGACAGGATGACAGGTTGGGAAGGAACACTGGATCAAGCAGGAGTGGGATTGGTGACTCCCTGAGCCCTCCAGGGAATGCGACCTGGAGAATGAGTGACCCAATCCTACAGCCCGAAGTGGCCTTTTCTCTTTTCTTCCTCTTATTCTATGACTCTCTCTCCTCCAGGATATAGCGTTGTTTTACTTTTGAATGTGCTACTTTTAGTCCAAGCTGCTGCCTTCCATACAAACATTCTTACCTTTGTCATTAATGTCCCCAATCCCCCAACCTAGATCCCACACCTGCCCTCCTGGTCACTTTTGGACAGCGGTGTCTTTTCCTGATTGAAATGTGCCAACAATCTCTCTGATGCATGGGTGCAGGACACAGCTTTAATTTTGACTGGTGCCAAATGTCAACTTTATAGGACTCCTGGTTATCTGAGAGTGATCATGTTGAGAGGACCCGCCTGCAGACATACCCTCCCTATAAACCTGAGATTACTTTGGGAATTGTTGGCTGGGAGAATCCCAGCCCTGGTCTAACCTGCAGGGTCATCCAGATGTCACACCCATCAGCCTACCTGCAGGAATACGTGTGCCCTTGAAGGTCACCTTCCTGGGGCAAGTTTCTATTCATGAGCCTTAGAGCCTATGCAGTCCACAAAGTAAAAGTGACATTCAGAAAACGAGTGAACCTTGAATCTACCAATGTCATAATGGAGAAAATGGGAGCAGCCACCTAAGTCAGGTGACTATGTTCATTATCAGCAGCCATGTAGTGTGTTGATGCCACATGCCTCTTTGACAGGATGAGGAGGCCTCTCCTTCTCTGTGGTCTTCCTTTCTTTTGAGATCTGAGTAGAAATGTCTCCTAACAGGCTCATGTATTTGGGGACTTGGTTACCAGTTGGTGGTGCTGTTTGCAGGGTGGTTATAGAACCTTTAGGAGGTGGAGCCTTGCTGGAGGAAGTGTGTCACTGGGGTGTGTGTGTGTGTGTGTGATTAGGTTTTGAGAGTTATAGCCCCACTCTACTTCCCGTTGTCTCTCTCTGTTTCCTGAGTGAGGAAGAAATGTGATCTCCCTACTTCCTGTTCCTGCTCTTCTTCCTTCCCTGACATCATAGACTCTATCCCTCTGAAACTGTAAGCCAAAACAAATACTCTTTTTTTCCCCAAGTTGCTTTTTGTAATGATATTTTAACACAGCAACAGAGAAGTAATTAATACTTTTATTTTCAAATCCATAACCCAATCTAGTAAAGATAAAATACCAAGGTGGACAGCTTCTGTGGAATGATAGCTGAGGTTAACCTGTGTCCTCCACACACATGTTCATACATACCAGCACACATACAATGTACATGAATGCATACACCAATGCACAAAGACTATCTACTATGTTCTTTCTAGTTTCCAGTACTTATTGGGTGCTACTTAGACTCATCCCTGAACAGGATGCATTGAAAGGAAATCAAGAAAGGACATACTAGCCAAACCTGATGTTCACACCTTTCTACAAAATACCCAACGCTGACTCTTCTAACAATGCCTGATGCCATGGAAGACAAAGGAAGAATGAAGAACTTTTGTACACTGGGAGCAAGGGGGAAGTTGTAACTGAGTCTAACCTGAGCTCCGTGTTCCCAGATGGGCAGCTCTGAAGACCTTGCCAGCATCAGCCACCAGTTTTTGGTGTTAAACTATCTGTACTGACAGTGTAGTTCCCTGATCCAATTGCCTTCAAATTCCCTGGATTATTGATCCAATGTTCTTCCTCTCAAACATATAAAGCTCAGAGAATACATGCATATACCACCACCACTACTTGCATGGACTGGAATTCTCCTGTTGGATAAAAACCAGTAGGGGAGGAGTTTATTTTGAGAGACTGACTTGTTTGATTATGGGGCCCGAGAGTCTGACATTTGCCATGCAGGACAGCAGACTAGACACTCAGGATGGATTTTATGTTACAGGCTGGAGGCAGGATTACTTTTCCCTCTGAGAAAACTCAGTTTTTGTTCTGAAAGTATACTTCTGACCCAATTATTTGAGAAGACCCACTCACATTATGAAGTGTCATCTGCCCTACCCAGAGTCCACTAATGTAAATTTTAATCACATCTCTCTATATATATTTACACACACACACACACACACACACACACACACACACACATTTGGCCAAAAATCTGGGTATATATTCTAGTCAAGCTGACACATGGCCTTCTGCATTCTGGAAAAGTGTTTGTGGCCAACATTCCTCAGTGCAGGCTATGGAAGGTAGAACATACTGTCTAGGGAAATCTGGTTCAGTTCTATGGAGCTCAACATTGTGCACAATGGGAATGAAGGCACATGGCCTCCATTTAATATCATTGAAATTTATCAATGGTTTTCTAGATTTGTGCTTACTTTAATAGAAGTATATCAATGAGATTCCAAACATGGTTGGATGCATCATTCACAGACTGCTTTCAAATGTCCCTGTCGTTGTTATATGTAATTGTCTTTTCAGTATATCAACTTTTCTTGAGTTACTGAATAAAAACTCTAGAGAGCTTTAGGACTTTTTGGTTCCTTAAAATTTAGTAGGATTTGTTACAGGAATTCCCAGTTTGTGAAAGAGATCACTGATCCAGATAATAGTATGTCCAGTTGTCCAGAATATTAATTAGTGATTTGATCTTCAGTCAAAGAGCATCAAAACAGAAGAGCTAGGTACTGGGGTGTTTCCTCTAAGTCTGTGGGTTAACAGCTCTGAAAGTACTCCAGATGATTAATATGAGCCTGTGTGCAGACTTGAGGCTTATTAACAGGAGATCAGTTAGTGAGATTAGTGGAGTTATCTAGAAGCCAATTTAGATATTTTTAGGAGAGAATGATTAAATGTGTCAAATGATATTTGATCACTGTGTTCAGCTAAACGGCATTGTTAATGGCTTGCAAATGAATAATTCTGTCATGCTAAGCATAGAAGCTTAACTTTTATGTTAGTGCATAAGTAGGAAAGCCTTTCCTATGATAGGGACAGAACGCTTTGCAAGTTCCTTAATAGGAGCAGAAAGACCTGGGAGATGCTCCATATGGAAAATCCAGTTCTGTGTGTGCATGTGTGTGCTTTGAGATGGGCATGATAACATGTTTTTATGTTGATGAGAACCTTGCAGAGGACAGTGTTAATAGAAAAGAAAACTGCATGGAAGAGAGGAGAGACTTGTAGGCACATGTCCTCAGCTAGGACCAGATGATGGGGTACTGTGGCCAGGTTGGGAGCATGGGAGGGAAGGCAGTGTGCATGGCTGGACAGCTGCCGATGTGGAAGTTCCCTGGGTATGCTCAACTCAGTGTCTACCATTCTCCATACTGGGATTTGGACGTCTGCAGAGAGCAAGGCAGATTGGAAAGGAAAGGCTCAAGTATGATCCAGGAGATTTGAAAAGTAAATGAAACTGGGGAACTGTTCTGTGAGGACTAGCTGGCATCCCCATCACCTGGGGACAATTCTGTGAGGACTAGCGGGCATCCCCATCCCCCTGATGCTGGAAGGAGAGCACTATTCAAATTCTGAAGGGAACAAAATCCTCCTGTGCTCCTGGAACTTTACTGACCTGACACTTTAAGTTGAGGGTTAGTGATGGGTGATCCCCATTCCAAAGTTCTTCTTGCCATTACCTTTGAGACTTTTCTTGAAACTTGACAAGAAGTAACTCCTCATTTATGCCTGGGAGGGAGAGAGGAGGCTCTCAGGAGGGCTTTCTTCTAAGTACCCCCATTAATATATCCTTAGTGGAGACATCAGCATCCAGTAAGCTGTCCTTGGAAAGTGTTATATTTTACAGTTATAAATTTAAATTTATTTTTATAAAATATGTTATTTTAAAAATACTCATGCTAAAATTATCTTTAGAATTTGACATCTATTTACTTTTAAATTAGCACATAATTGTGCATATATGGATCAATGTGTAATGTTTTCACACACACACACACACACACATATATATATAAAATCAATTTTACATCATGCATTTAAAATTTTCTTTTGTATTGAGAAGAGTCAAGATTTTCTTTTCTAGCCATTTGGAAATATTCACTATGATATTATTTACCACAGCTAACTTACATTGAGTAGAAGACAGAGAGCTATCCCAGGCACCTAACTGCAACTTTGGCCAGCCTTCCCTAGCAATTTCTCCAGCCCTTTGTAACCACCATCTACATCATGTGTTCACAAGTCTGAACTGTACCTTCGAGTACTACCATATCACACCCACTTGACTGTGTATCTTTCTGTATTTGGCTTATTTCACCCGATGTCCCCTAAGATCTTCCACTTACCACAGATGATAAGATTCTACATTTTGAAATAGCTGAACAACATTCTGTCATGTATGTGTGTTTCCTTTTCCACATTCACTGGCCGACTGATTCAGACTTAGTTGATTCTATGGCCTGGCTGTTGTGAACAGTGCTCCAATGAACATGGGAGCTTTGCATCTATATGACAAATTATCAAAGGCATGCAAATGGAAGTCACGGGACACATACTGAAAATGGGATGTATTTTATACAAAGAAGAAGATAAAAGAAGAGAGGTCGCAACCTTAGCTGGTGGGAATATAAATAAGTACAGTTATCCTGAAAGGAGGTATGGAAATTCTTTGAAAAACATACTAATGGACTGGGAAGATAGCTAACTGAATGAAGCTCTTGTGTTAAAGCAAGAGATCTGAACCTCCAAAGCCATAAAAACCAAACCAAACCAAACCAAACAAACAATCAAACAAACCAAACCAGGGAGCAGTAGCATGTATTGGTAACCCCAGTGTTCCTATGGTGAAATTGGAGGTTTAGGCAGGAGAATCTGGAAGTTTGACGGCCAGCTAGCCTGGTGCATGTGCTGGCTAACAAGAAAGAGACCCCCTTCTCAGAAAATTGTAGGATGTGAGAACTTACAACCGAAATTGTTTTCTGATCTCCAATGCCAATGCAATGTACTTGCAATGGAACGCTGTGTCTGCACTCACAGAAACACACTGTATACATCATGCATATACACATTCACCAAGAAAAAATTTTAAATGTTTCTGCTGGCATGTACCAAAATGAAAGAAAAAAAACCATGCCAAATAATATTGACTTCAACTGAAAGATACATCAGCAGAACGTTGCATTTAGAATCCTCCTACAGCCTTGACAGCTGAAGCATCGATTTAAGTCTCTAGTTGTGTGGAGTCATCTATCAATTGTATGGTATACTCTTGCTGTGAAATATCTTGCCTCAGTTGTCTTGATATTTTGCTGATAGTTAAGATACTCAAAAATAAATTAAATGATAATTTAGAGGGCTCAAAAATAAAGTAGTGTTCTAATAAGTAGATTCAAATCTGTTCAGTTAGAAGGGTTTAATCACATTTCTTTATGGTCCCCCCAAACCCTTGTGTGTAACTCAAATTATACAAGAAACCTAAGTGAAAGCCAGCCAATGGCCTTCTTAATGAGTCACATGAGAATGCAACACTGGCTAAACCTTAAAACCCAATCGAGATCCCTGCAAAACAGAACAAAACAGCTGTGCAGTTTAAGACGAAAGTCCTTGCCATCAACGACAGGTCAAAAATCTATAAGCCAATCATGATTTCTTCCATCATTTTGTAAATCTCCTATTTTGGTTCTCTCTCTCTCTCTCTCTCTCTCTCTCTCCCTCTCTCTCTCAAGAAGGGTGGAGAAAACATGGAACATGACTCAGGGCTGAGCAAATTAGTGTTCCACAATTTCTGTTTATCAGCCTGAAGATCTTGTATTGTGGAGGGTGTACTTAATTATTCAAACCATTATGAAAGAGAGTCTGTTGCCAGGTAGCTGCTCTAAGAAAACACCTTTTATTGGTCTACATTAACCCTTCTTTACTATGGAACAAAAATCACGTATACTGGAGTTTGAGCTTGATATTTGGGGGGGGGGGTTGGGGCAGGCATCTTCTGACAAGGAATAGAGGACAAAACACTATGCCTACCTGTCTGATTATTGACATCATTTACATCATAGACAGCAAAGACTTGGAAGGTACCTGCAGCCCAGGAAGAGCTTACCACCCAATCTAAATGATACTGTTGCCTCTCTGAAGTGAGAATTCAGCTTCATGAATTGCTTGTACATTGTAAGGTTATGCTTGTCCATGTCAGGGTGTGAATTGTCTGAGGAGTTGGAGAAAGAAGAGAATGATGATGCCTCAGGGAAGGATGAGTGTCATTCTAACTCAAGAGTCAGAACTTCATCTTCATGTATCTGGGAAACAATGATGATGATGATGATGGTGGTGGTGGTGGTGGTGGTGGTGGTATTGTTGTAATAGTACTAGTGATTGCTCTGTGTTTGTGGAGTTAGAGCTTGTCAGTACAACTTCTTGCCTATTCTCCTGTATTTTCACCTATGCTCTGAAAATAAGAACACATCCCTATAATAAATGGCCTAATCTTGGTTGTCAACTTGACCTCTCCGGGATAAGAATGCCTTAACTGAAGGATTGACTTCATCCTACTAGAGGTTGGGCATGTCTGTAGGGCATATTTTGATTGCCAATTGATATAGGAGGGTCCCGCCCACTGTAGCAACACCACCCTTCCAGGTTCATGTTTTTGCCTACATGATGGACTGTAAGCTGAAAGCCAAATTAACCCTTTCTTTCTCTAGTTGTTTTTGTTCAGCATTTTTATAACAGCAGCATAGAAGCAAGCTAGGACAATTTCCATAATTTATTTCTCTGTAGCAATAGGGATAATGCCACTTTTCTCACTCCAGTTGAACTATTGATCTTTTAAAATTTACCTTAGTTTGTAGACACAGACATGACATAATGACGATTCAATTTGGGATAGTATGTGAGATAGTTTATCTTTTCACTGTTAAAGACATTCACACTTTCCCTAAAGAAATACACAAAAACATTAAGACAGATGCTTAACCACAGCTTTAAAGAATGCTTCTTCTCTACTCCTGCTACTCTTTTTCTCAGTGTCAGTAGGATTCTAACATACTGACAATGGACTGGACTACGTACTGAAGATGGCTGCAGACCTTAGGCATTTTTTTTTCTTTGAGACAGTGTTTCTCTGTACAGCCCTAGCTATCCTGGAACTCACTCTGTAGACCAGGCTGGCCTCAAACTCAGAAATGCACCTACCTCTGCCTTCCGAGTGCTGGGATTAAAGGCGTGCACCACCACTGCCTGGCTGACCTTAGAATTTTAAAGAGTTTGTTTTAAGATAAATCCCAGACCAAAAAGGGACAAATATGAGTATGCTAGAGGAACTAAAACCTCTGATCCTCACAGGAATGGTGAATACTAAATTTAGCCTATTTCCCAGCCAGGCAGACTTAAATCTCAAGCTAGAATACTGTTTCTATTTCTTAATAGGTGCTATCTGTTCTTACCAACAATAAAATGATAAGACAGATTAAAAGGCAAGAGAAAACAATACCTGAAGAGAAAAATAAGCTAAGGTTTTAGGATATCAGACAAGGAATTGATAATACCTATGACTATATTGAGTTTCTAAAAGAGGAAGACAGGTAATATGGGGCAGTTATGGGGTTCACTTTGTAGGTTCTTAGTCTTGTTAATGAAAGAATTTCTAAACAGACATGGAACATAGCTCATGGACAACTTTATTAAGGTTTGAGAGAAAAAATAACACAGCAGGTAAGCTGTAAATCTTAGCAGCTGCTACAAAGAGAGAGGTGAAGAAGAGGAAAGACAAGTTTTTGTCTTTTGAAGAGAGATTGAAAAATAAAGAAAGAAGGAAAAGATATGCTTTTGAAGTTAGTTAGAACTGGCAAAGGCAGGCAGGCTTAGCAGTGAAGTTCTTTAAGCACCTGCATAGGCAATGAGACTTTGGGGAGGTCTAAGTATGTTATTTCTTTACAAGGATAATTATCCCTCATGTGTCTTTAGCATGTTTTTAGGTGAACCAATTTTCCTGAAAGGTAGTGTACCAGAGAGGTGATTGACAGGTGATCTGGATTAACTGTTAAGTAGGGAGACGATGGTAAATCAGAATGTCCCATCTTCACCCAGTGCAAAAAAGTAGAATACAGAGTCCATTATTTTGGCTAGCAGCAAGATGCTTTCGCTTAATGGTCTACAACATAGCCTGAAGGCTTCATCTTTCACATGATATCTTTAATTGTAACAAAGGGCAATTGTGACACTTCCCTTTGAAATGATACCAGGGGAACAGGAAGTAGGGTTCAAAGTAAACTATGAAGGAATGGTGCATTCCTAACTGCTTCCAAACCCACCAATCCTAGTCTAGTTGTTCAACAACAAAAAATGAATGACGTAAACAAGGACTGATCAAAAGAAGATGGTTAAAAAAAAAAGAAAAAAAGATTTTCCAAGCTAACAAGCCCAAGAAGAAAGCTGGAGTGGGCATTATAATACCTAATAAAATAAACTTCAAACCAAAATTAATCAAAAGAAATGAGAAATGATACACCATACTCATCAAAGGAAGAATCCACCAAGACGATGTCTCAATTCTGAATATCTATGCTCCAAATGTAAGGGCATCCACATTTGTAAAAGAAACACTACTAAACTTAAATCACACATTGATAGTGGGAGATATCAACACCCTACTTTCACCATAGATAGGTCATCAAGACAGAAGCTAAACATTGAAATAATGGAACTAACAGATGCTATGACTAACAGATACCTATAGAGCATTTCACCCAAACACAAAAGAATATACCTTTTCCTCAGCACCTCACTGAAGCGTCTCTAAAATTGTCCTTATATGCAGTCACAAACAGATACAAGAAGACTGAAATAATCTCTTGCATCTTACCAGATCCCCATGGATTTTAACAATGACAGAAACAGCAGAAAGCTTAAAACTCGTGGAAACTGATCAACTCTCTACTCAATGACCCCGAGGGGCAAGAAAAAAAAAGGAAGAAACTAAAGACTGTCTAAAGGTCATAACACTAAGTGCCTTCATAAATAAAAATTAGTGAGTTCTCATACTAAAGACTTAACAAGACACCTGAAAGTTCTAGAACAAAAAGAAGTAAACATACCTAAGAGGAGAAGATAGCACGAAATAATCAAATTCAGGGTTGAATTCAATAAATTAGAAACAAAGAGAACATTATATTATGAAGAATCAGTGAAACAAAGAGTTGGTTCTTTGAGAAAATCAATAAGATAACCATACCCTTAGCTACACTAACTAAAAGAATATTTAAATTAACAAAATCAGAATTGAAGAGGGGACATAACAACAGACACTGAAGAAATCTGAAGAATCATTAGATCATACATTAAAAGTCTGTACTGCACAAAATTATAAAATCCAAATGAAATGGATGATTTTATTGATAGATACCAATTACCAAAGATAAATCAAGATCAGGTAGACAATCTAAACAAATCTATAACTCCTAAGGAAATAGAAGCAGTCATTAAAACAAACAAACACTAACCAATGCAAAACAGACAAAGAAAAACCAACAAGCAATAAATGAAAGAACAAACAAACACAAAAACCTCAGAGTCAGATGGTTTTAGTGCAGAATTCTACCAGACCTTTATAGAGCAGCTAATACCAATACTCTTTGAATTAATTTACAGAATGGAAACAGAAAGAACACTGTCAAATTCGTTTTCTGAGGTAACAGTCACCCTGAAACCTAAACTATACCAGATTCAACAAAAAAGAGAATTTCAAACAAATCTCTCTTATGAACATTGACACAAAAATATTCAAAAAAATACTCACAAACCAAATCCACAAATACATAAAAATTATGAATCTGCCATGATCAAGTAGACTTCATGTCAGAGATGTGGGGATGGTTCAACATACAAAAATCCATCAATGTAATTCATCACATAAACAAACTGGAAGATTAAAACCACATAGTCATTTCACTAGATGCTGAAAAAGCCTTTGACAAAATCCAACACCTCCTTACTATAAAAGTCTTGGCAAAATCAAGATACAAGACACATACCTAAACACAATAAAAGCAATATACAGCAAGCCAATAGCCAACATCAAATTAAATGAAGAGAAACTTAGAGCAATTCCACTAAAATCAAGGTCAAGACAAGGCTGTCCACTCTTTCCATATCTATTCAGTATAGTACTATTCAGTACAGTAGGACAACTAAAGGAGATCAAGGGGAATACGAATTGGAGAGGAAGAAGTCAAAGTATCACTAGTCACTGATGATATGACAGTATACAAGTGAGTCCCCGAATTCTATGGAGAAGTCCTACAGCTGATAAACACCCTCAGCAAAGGGGCTGGATTACCAAAATTAACTCAAAAGATCAGTAGCCCTCCTTTATGTAAATGATAAGCAGACTGAGAAAAAAATAAGGAAATAACACCCTTCATGACAGCCAGAAATAATGTAAAATATTTTGCTGTAACTCTAACCAAACAAGTGAAAGACCTGTCGGAGAAGAAATTCAAATCTTTGAAGAAAGAAATTGAAGAAGGTATCCAAAGATGGAAAAATCTCCATGCCTATGGATTTTTAGGATTAACATAGTTAATAAAAATGGCCAGCCTACCCAAAACAACCTACAGATTCAACACAATAACTATTAAAATCTTAACACAAAATTTTACAGACCTTGAAAGAAAACTACTCAACCTCATAAAAAAGAAAAAACCTTCAGTATAGCATTATTATTGTATAATTTTGAACAACAACAAAAAAGAACGTCTGGAGGTATCTTCATCCCTGATTTCAAGCTGCACTAGAGAGCAATAGTAATAAAAACTACATGTTACTCTCATTCAAAACAGACAGGTTGATCAATGGAATGGAAGCAAATAACCGGAAAACATCGACACACTCATGGACACTTAATTTTTGACAAAGAAGCCAAAAGCATACAATGGGGGGAGCATCTTCAACAAATGGTGCTGGTTTAACTGGATGTCTGCATATAGAAGAATGAAAATAGATTCATATTTATTATCCTGTGCACATTCAAGTCTAAGTAGATCAAAGAGCTCAAAATAAAACCAACTACACTAAATCTGATAGAGAAGAAAGTGGGGAATAGCCTTGAATGTGATGGCATAGGAAACAACTTCCTGAACAGAACATCAATCTCACAGGCACTATGATCAACAATTTATAAATGGGACATCACAAAACTGTAGAGCTTTTGTAAGGTAAAGGACACTGGCAATAGGACACTTACAGATTGGGGAAAGATCTTCACTAACCCTACATCTGACAGAGAGCTGACATCCAAAATATATAAAGAATTCAAGAAATCAAACATCAGAAAACCCAATAACCCAATTAAAAATGAGGTTCAGATCTAAACAGAATTCTCAACAACAAAGTATCTAATGGCCAAGAAGCACTTAAAGAAATGTTCAACATCCTTAGTCATCAGGGAAATGCAAATCAAAACAACTCTGAGATTCTATCTTACACCCTTCAGAATGGCTAAGATCAAATATTGAAAGTGACAGCTCATGTTGTCAAGTATGTTGAGCCAGGGGAAATCTCCTTTTCTGGTGGGAGCGTAACTTTGTATAACCACTTTTGAAATAAATTTGGTGGTTTCTCAGAAAATTGGGAATTGATCTACCTTAAGACCCAGCTATACCACTCCTGGGCATATACCCAAAAGATGTTCCATCATACCACAAGAACACTTGCTCAACTGTGTTCAAAGCACCTTTATTGGTAATAGACAGAAACTGGAAGCAACCTAGATGTCCTTCAACTGAAGAATGAATAAAGAAAATGTGATACATCTACACAATGGAATATTACTCAGCCATTAAAAACAACGGCATCATGAAATTTGCAGGCAAATGGACAGAACTAGAAAATATCACCTGAGTGGGGTAATCTAGACCCAGAAAGACAAACGTGGTTTGTATTCTCTTATAAGTGGATATTAGTCATAAAATACAGGAGAATCATATGACAAACCAAAGATCCAAAGAAGCTAATTAACAAGAAGGGCCCACTTAGAAGGGGAAATGGATTAGACATTTGGGGCAGATGGAAGGATGGGGCTGGGTAGGGTAGGCGTGTGGATGGAAACAGGAGGGATGAGGTAAGGGGTAGACAGAGGGACAGAGTACTGGAAGATACAACTGGATTGTGGGGGGGAAGGGCCTCACAGTTATAGTGGGCGTACAGTTATAGTGAGCACAGAGTTAATTGAGCTAGAAGCCTATGACAATGGAAGCTCCCAGGAATCGATGAGGGTGACCCTAGCTAAGACTACTAGCAATGGGGGATATGAAGCCTGAACTGGCCATCTCCTGAAACCAGGAAAGACTTCCCATGGCGAGACTGAGACACCAACCTAACCACAAAACTTGCCTACAAGATATGCAGGGGTATGCCCAAAGATGAAGCAGAATTTGAGGGAAGGGCCAACCAATGACTGGCCTAGCTTGAGACCTATGTCATGAGTTCCCTGATACTATTAATGATATTCTGCTATACTTGCAGACAGGAGCCTAGCACCAGAGAAGTTTCACCCAAACAACTGACGGAAACTGATGCAGAGACCCACAGCCAAACATTAAGTGAAGCTTAGGAAATTCTGTGGAAGAGAAGCAAGGATTGAAGGAACCAGGGAGGTAACACACACACACACACACACACACACACACACACACACACACACACAGACACCCTGCAGAGTTAACTAACCTGGGCCTATAGTGCCTCAGAAACTGAACAGCCAGTCAGAAAGCATGCATGAAACAGACCTTGGCCCTCTACACATATGTAGCAGTTGTGCAGCTGGGATTCCATGCAGGAGCAAGGGCTGTCTCTGACTACACTGCCTGCCTTTGGATGCCTTTCTCCTCACTGGGCTGCCCTGTCTAGCCTCAATAGAAGAAGATGCACCTAGTCTTACTGCCATTTCATATGCCAGCACTGGTTGATATCCATTGGAGTCCTCCCTTTTTCCTCAGAAATGGGGGAGATGGGTGGATGTGGGGAGGGGAGGGAAGGGGAGAGAGAGGGACTGGGTGAAGAGGAGGGAGGGGAAGCTGCAATTAGGCTATAAATAAAAAACCTTCATCAAGTTGGGCCAGTCATTGGTTGGCCATTCCCTCAGTCTGCTCCATCTTTGTCCCTGAACTTCTTGTAGGCAGGACAAATTTTAGGTTGAAGTTTTTTGTGGATCAGTTGGTGTTCTTATTTCTTCACTGGGAGTCCTGCCTGGGTACAGGAGGTGGCCACTTCAGGCTCCATATCCACCACTGCTAGGAGTTCAGTTAGTGTCACCCACATAGACTCTCTGGAACCTCCCTCATTGAGGTCTCTGGCAGGTCTTGGATATGTACACACACGCCCCATTTCCATTCACTCTCCTGGCCCTTTCTCCCTGGGTCTCTTCATACCCAATTCCCCCACTGCCTGTTACCCTTCTTGTCCCTCTCCCACCCAGTTCCCTCTGCCCACCTTACTATGACTCTTTTATTTCCCCTCTGAGTGAGATTCAAGCATCCTCCCTTGGGGCCTCCTTGTTATTTCGTTCTTTGGATCTGAGGACTGTAGCCTGAGAATCCTGTACTTTATGGCTAATGTCTATTTAAAAGTAAGTATATGCCATGCATGTCCTTTTGGGTCTGTGTTACCTCACTCAGGATGATATTTTCTAGTTCCATCCATTTGGAAAGGAGAGGATGGTGGAAAATCGATGACATGGAGGCAGAAGAAAGGACTGTAGGAAGGAACACAGGCCACCAGTGAGCAGCAGATAAGAAGACAACACAGAGGCTGGATCTATACTCTGAATTGTTTACTATGGATATAAATGCACGAGGAAGGGGAAGCCTAGAACATGCTTAAAAAAAGAAAAGCTGCCAACTTCCCAATTTTAGCAAAACATAAACTAACAGGCTTTGAGGCACCAAAGGAAGCTTAATTGTGACACACCTAAGGAAATCCATACCAGAGAAGATCATAATCATATTTCTAAAAATAATCACCAAGAAAATACCTTAAAAACTGAGAGAAAACAGGGCCTAGAATAGACAACTTAATTCACATTTTAGAAGATTTCTCCTCAGAGGTTACAGAAGCCAGAAGGAAATGACAATATTTTTCAAGTGCTGCAAAAACCCACTCTTGAGCCAGAAGTCCCTTCATGGGAAATATGCTTCCAGAGGGAAGGAAATGCAAAAATTCTCACCCAGAAGAAAACTAAGAATGTCAGTCACCTTGCGACCTACCTTGTAAGAATGACTTAAGGAAGTTCTGAATAGAAAAGAAATCACAAGCCCGGATACTTGAACACCACTCTTTACTGAGAGCTCTAAACAATTGTGGGAAGTGGAGCAGAATGCAGTGTTGTCAAATGTGGTTCTCAGTGCACCTTGCATGACTGTTTACCACATCCATGTTATAATGACCTGATGAAGGCTAGAAGACTGGAGCTATCAGGCTTCTAGACTTTATGTCAACAAGTCATATAATGGCACACATAGACTGTGATGCTGTGTAGGTAATGCACAGAAAACTGATAAACATCTTTAGGAAAGACTATGGATTCCTAGAACTGTAATTATTTAAAAAAATTAAAAACAACAATAAAACTACTATACATAGAAATGCAAATAAAAAAATTGAGCAACAAGTAGCAAGAGAATAGACAACAAAAATGAAATTGTGCATTCAAGTCTTAACTTCTCACCCAGGGAGTTATGCACATATAGTTTCAATTTAGTAGCAAGAGGTCAAATTTCTCAGACTATAATTAAAAACATGAACCATTAGTCAACTCTTTGCAAAAGCCCTCATTTTAAACATAACTATATCAGCAGTTAGAAAAACAGTACACACAAAGGTATATCATGTAAATGCCAAAAGAAAGGAGTGACTAGAATATAAAATAAAGCAGACATTAAAGTGAAGGAAACTGAAAGGAGTTACTACAGAATATAAAATAAAGCAGACATTAACATTAAGGAAACTGCCCTGCACAGAAGAATGCTCTACATGGTAAATAAACAAAACAAAATAATTATGATAAAGGGGCAGGTATGTCAAGAAACTTTATTAGTCACAGTATGGTCACTAAGGAAAACAGCTACAGTTTTCACATGCACACACAAAAGAGCTGACAGAGATAAACTAGATATACATACAGTTATAACTGGGAACCTCAGCAAACACCTCTGTAACTGATTGAAGAAATCAGAACATTATTAATGTCACAGACGTCATTACACTCCTACATAAAAGGATCCAATCCACCTCAAAGGAAGAGAACACACATTCTTTCCTACTACCTGTGGGAAGCATATCAAGATCAAGACACTATCCTGGACCACAACACACATTTCAACAGTGCTAACAAAATTGAAACCATACAACTTATTCCATAGTAAAGGAAAGCCTAGGTCTCTACCACATGAAAATATTCACCTGATTAAATACTAACTAAAATTTAAGTCATCTGTGGATTGTCCAATAAGGAAATTCCAAAGGAAGGGTGGTGGTTTGAATGAGAATGGCTCTCAGAGGTTCATATATTTGAGTGTTTCCTCCTCATTTAGTGGAGTTGTTCAAGAAGAATTAGGAGATGTGGCCTTTTGGGAGGAGATGCCACTCACTGGGAATGGACTTTGATGTTTTAAAAGCCCGCATCATGCCCAGTGTCTGTCTCTCTCTCTCTCTTTCTCTGTCTCTGTCTCTGTCTCTGTCTCTGTCTCTCTCTCTCTCTTTCTCTCTCTCTCTCTCTGTTTTTCTGCCTGCTGCCTGTGGATCAGGATGCAAAGCTCTTTCCTACAACTCCAGCACTATGCCTGCCTGTTCCCCATCATGATGGTCATGGTCTAATTCTCTAAAGCTGTAAGCCCCAGTTAAATGCTTTCTTGTATAAGAGTTGCTTTGTTCACAGTGTAATAGAACAGTAACTAAGACAGGAAGCACAGTGAAAAGGTAAACTGAGTTAAGATGAACACATAATACCTCCAAATTTACAGAATGCCAAAACATTGTTGACTGTTTTTATTACTTAATGAATACCTTAAGAAGTAAAATCTTCAAATCAGTTATGTAACAATAAGCAAAACAAGGACACCTGAAGGTGTCTTTAGCAAAGAAATAAAAAAATAAATTGACAGTTTCTAAGATGGTTGATAAAGGACAAAATACATAAAACATAAATTACGATGCTGAAGAATTGATCAAAGTCTATCACTAGTTGACTTTGAAAATATGAAGTACCAGAAGAATTGAAGAACACTGGAAGCATCCATTGTTTGCAAATTTGATAAAGACAGGAATCCACTCTCCCAGAATCACAACTACCGACCTTACCCACATTAAAATTGATAACGTGAGTAGCCTTGTGGTTATGAAGAGAATTGAACTGAAACATCTTTTCCCCGAAACTTGAATTTGAATTTCTGTCCTCCCAAATCTCCATGCTCAGGGGGTTTCACTAGAGAGCATTCTACCGAATGCTCTAAAACATCTAGTGCCCATTTCAGTCCTTTGCAATCTGGTCCAGAGAGGAAGAAAGAAAATGCACTAACCTGAATAATGAAAAAAATTTACCTGCTTTCAAAGCCAGGAAAAGATTGTGTGTGTGTGTGTGTGTGTGTGTGTGTGTGTGTGTGTGTGTGTGTGTATGTGTGAAAGAGACAGAGAGAAAGAGAGAGAGACTAAACTAAAATCTATCTTAACACAAATTCAAAATTCCTTTGCTTAACATTAGCAAATAAAATTCAGAAATAATAAAACATAAAAGGAATTTAATGCTATGACCCACTGAGTTTTATTACACTGATGAAAGACTGGTTAAATATTTGTATAATAATCATTGCAATGTACCATAATATTTTTCAAATTACAAAAATTGTGGCCTTATCAATTAACATAGAGAAAGAAGTTGACAATATGTAAAAATCCATTGATCATAATAGCTTAATGGGTCAATGAAATGTAATTTGTACTTTTTCCACTTGACCAAAAATGTTGAAATAACAAGAAGTCAGCTAACTTAGTACTTAGTGGAAAAATAAAAATGTTATTTCTGCTAAGATCAGGAACATATAAGTGCCTGCTCTCAGCATACTTATTCAACATAGTACTAGAAATTTAAGTCAGTATAATAAAACAGGAAAAGTAGTCAAGTAAAATTTGTCTGAAAACATGTCATTTGCCCAGGACTTTGCCCAAGCAGCAAATGATCCAGCCAATGGCCACTTCTAGTAAGCACCCTTGGTTCTGCTTGTTGGATTATTAGTCTCTGGGTCGTATTTAATCAGCCCCATGTGCAGCCAGTAAGCCTGTGACCCCACAGTAACCACTAACCTAGAATCACCCTAGCTTTCCCACACCCAAATCAACACCAAGTTTCAGAAAGACTGAGCCCTTAGCACCTCCTACCTGATCCCAAATCAGCCAAGTCAGGATAAAATAAAAAACATAACCAAGCAACATAGATGATCATAGCCAGCAACATAACTCCAGATGCCCAGATCCCACCATGAAACCACAACTGATATGAAAAACTAACACATTATATTCACTCTACTCCCCAAGATCCCCAATCTTACAGTAGTGTTCCCTCATGAGACCAACCCAGAAGAACAAGACAAATTAAAACAACAACTAAAACATGTTTAAAGAGTTTAAGTAGTTGAGAGAGAACACAAATAAATACCCACCTAAAGTTAAAGAGGAACGACATAATTGGCATTTAAGAAAACACAAACAAATGGCTCATAGAAATAATAACAATAATTCAGTATATAAAAAAGTGGATACAGTAAAGAGACAGAAATATTTGAGATAACCTCAGCTGAAATAAACTTTCAGCAATCAACAGACCAACTGATCAAAAAATTCAACAAAGAACATCAGAGTTAAATTATATCATAGATTGAATGGACTGACATGTATCTATAGAATATTTCATCAAACACTATAGAATATACATTGTTATCAGGTCATGGAAGTATTTCTAAAATAGACCATATATTAGGGCTCAAAGACTTTATGAAAATTGAGATAATGTTATGCTTATATTTTGTCTTACCTTATGGAATCAAGCCTAATGACCTCTTCTGACCTCCAAGACCACCAGACACCCATGCATGCACACATGTAGGCAAAACACTTATAAACTTGAAAATAAAATAATCTAAAAATTAAAAAAAAAAAAAAGTTTGCTTGATGACAGGGAGCCTGGAAGCAAACCAGTAAACCAGTAAGCATTTCTCCATGGTCTCTGCTTCAGTTCCTGCCTTGAAAACCTGTCATCTGCATGTGACAGGACCATTGCATGCATGAACTCATAGCCCTTTTGGTTGACTGTATAAAACTTGCACAAGATCAAGCCAGCCAACATTCCAGCATGGATGGGGAAGGAGCTCACAAGGCCTTACCCTTAGCTGAGGATTTATTGGCAGTTGATGGCTGGTGGACCATGGAGAATCAGTTTTCTCTAAAACTGTAACTTAGCAAGTTGTTCATGGTCCGGTGAATAGTTGTCTCTACACCCATGCACATATGGACAGCACCAACTGGACTCAATGTGCTATCTTAAGAAAATAGTAGGCATGAAGTTGAGAGGGGCATAGGATATAGAAGGCCTGTGAGGAATTGGATGGAGGGAAGTGTGGGGGAGAACCTACTGCTGCCTTTTTCTTGGACTAGTACTATTTATAACTTCATTCTAAATACCTATCATTATACCTACAGATAAGCGTAGCTCTCACAACCTATCAAAAAGGGCTTCTTTACAGCAGGTGGGTAATACTACAGAAATCAATGACTGCTGAAAACGCAGAGGAAACTGAATAGCACGTGAGTATATGCAATAATAATAATTAGTAAAGACACTACAAATTTAAGAGGGAGTCCTCATATATGAATTTTGCAAAAAGAAATATTAACAACTATTAAAACAATAGTTTTCACAGCAGGGAATGCTACTAGGCACTGAAAAATGACTTCATATTGACAGTGGTGTGATTTTGCTAGGAAACCAGAAACTCTGTTTTGTAGGAATAAGTCTTCAGGTATCACATTTCACTGTGAATAAACATCCCAGGACTTCAAGGGAAATAGGCATGATTACACTGAGAGGTTTTACAGTGTGGTGGCTTGGCCCTGGGAGGTGTGGCCTTGTTGGAGTAGGTGTGACCTTTTTGAAGGAAGTGTGTCACTGTAGGGGTGAGTCTGTGGCCTTTCTCCTTGCCACATGGGAGCCAATCTTCTGTTTGCCTTCAGAACAAGATGTAGAACTCTCAGCTCCTCCTACACCATGCCTGCCTGGATGCTGCCATTCTCCCACCTTGATGATAATGAACTGAACCTCTGAGCCCTTAAGCCAGTCCCAATTAAATGTTGTCTTTTATAAGAGTTGCCTTGGTCGTGGTGTCTCTTTATAGCAAAGGAAACCCTAAATAAGACACACAGCATTTACTTAATAATTAAAGTGGGAAACAGAAAATCAGTAATGATTTAAAAGAATTGTAATATATTCTTCAAAAATGATTTAATCAACATATATGGATCAGTTCACCTGATAATAGCTCATTCTTGTCAACTATTAATGATATTGCATCTAGGAATGCTACATGGTCAGCTCATAGAGATGGAGACTATGAAGATTTGCTCCAGAAAAGTAAATACTTGAAAAATAAATAGGTGTCTATAACATGCTCATTTATTTTTAAAAAATCACTATTCTCTAATTTTCACAAATAGTGGGATTTCCACAAATGAATTTGTAGCTTTAGCATCATCCTTAATTGAAAAGCAGGTTCTAAAATTTATACAAAAGTTCAAGAGACTCAGCGAAACAATGCGACTCCAAAAATCCCCGAACCAAAACCACAACAAAACAACATTGGAAGATTCATACTTACTGGCTGAAAGTCACATATAAATGTATAACAGTCAACAGGATATGGTATGGAATTATTATGAACTTTGCCTTAAGTATAAAAGAAGTTGGTACCCATGTACACAAAATTCTTCCTTTCATATAACATGTAAAACTTATCTAAAACCAACCCCAGACTTGTTTGCAGCTGCTTTGTCTTGTACAGAAAATATTGTTTCACTGAAGACATGAATGACTGGGACTGTGTGCACAAGACTTGCACAAGATCAAACAAACTTGGCTCTAGTTTGAATGGAGGAGGGGCAATCAACTACTGCTGGCAATTGATGGCTGCTACACGAGAGTCATTTTTCTTCAGGGATGCAAGCCTTAACAGGCTACCCATGCTCCAGGGGATAGTCCCACACCCATGCACAGATACACCACTAAATGAATAGATAAATAAACTTTTAAGAAGACGTATAAGAAAATATTTGAACTTCTCCAAACAGTTTGACATCAACCATCTCATGCATGAATAATAATGTACCCCATAATGATGCACAAATATAATGTCTTAATAAATTAAAATTAACTGCACTGTAGCCTAAGCTGGGCTCTCAGGATCTACAAACTAGTTGACATACTTAATCCATGGCTGCTCCTAACCACCACATCAGTCACAAGGCCCCCCTGCCTCCCTGCTGTGTGTTCAGATTTCCAGGGTATTTGGACACGGTGAGTAAACTATTATAGCATGGGCTTTCTATGATGGGGGCATAGGGAGGGAAGGTCAGTGGCCCACAGGAGTAGGAATATCAGCCTCTGTGACTCCAGTTCTTAGAGCCTCAGGCCTGGCTACTGTACCATCCAGATGCCTGGCACAGGACGCCTCACTGCACAGACCTGGGCTACACCACAGACTCGGACTTGGGATTGGAAATCACTACTATTCCTCTTGCTCACAGCAGCCAGGGCAGTCATCTGAAACGGCCTCATGAAAGAGGAAGCCTAGCCATTCATAACACAGCCTTCCCTTTCCCTCCACATGCTACGCACGCACGGACTTTATTAGGATCTTTCCCTTTTCTGCTCAGAAAATTCTCTCTGGAAAGAAATGTGTGACTGGAAACCAAATATCCATTGTCTCCCTCTGGGAGCAGGTGCGCCTTCACTTCCCCTCTGAAGAAATTCCCAGCTTCTCAAGTCTGGGGTCATGGCCAGCAGCTGTGGGAAAGGAAGGTGCCAAGAAACCCCTGGTGTAGCCCTGGGCAATCTCCTGGGGGCGTGGCTGACCACACCGCTGTACCCCGTGACCTCTCCCATCCCTTGACCCATGGAGACACACCTCAGGATTTCCTGTCCACGAGCTCCCCCCTCCCCCGTCAAAGTATAAACATCCCCCCATAGGCATATGCTTCTTTCATTGGGTGATTCATTTTCTAGTCTAGTCCCTGGTGTTTTGGGCATCCTGCAGGGAATCTCATAACACAGGCAAGCATCATGAGAATGTGTAGTTCACGTACACAGTTGGCTGTCTTACAGTGCTCTATGGGTTTGCCTTGATCGGTTCACATGGCAGTCTGCCAGCATCTCGCTGGCACTTCAGTTCAAACTGGAGACTATGAGCTGACACCTCGTCCCCTGAACAGTTCTAATTTATTACTGTTGATCTGTGCTTGCATTATCAAATACATATGTATAGAAACTTGCATTATCAAAAATTATAAAGTCACCTTATCAATTCAGGCCATTCATTCTGGTGGGACTTCTATTAGAAAATGTTGAGTGAGCATCTTTTGAAGGGACAGTATGCGTTAGATTCTAATCCACTAACTGATAAGCTTTGAATATAGTGTAATCTACGACTATCCTCAGTGTTATTTATAATTCTTAGTGTGATACTCTGAACACATCTTTCCTGAAATGTATTCCTGTATGGGATATACTTATATGCTGTCATGTATAACATTTTAAAATGTTATTTTTGACGAATGCTACTTTGTTCAAATAATGATCTTTTCTCGACTTTATCTTAGACTGCTGTGATCTTATGACTCATAATTTTTTAGATTCCATGTGATTTCTATGGATGTATTTATTGCATCTCGAAAATTATGATCATTTTGTATGCCTTTTTAGCTTCTTATTTAAGATTAGCTACGATATAGCATTATAGTGTATAGTGTTAAATAACAGTTATACGAACTTGCAAATTCTCTCAGCTTTCGTTTATCTGGAAATGCCCTTATTTAAACTTTACAAAGCACAATATAGAGTTTTATTTTTTATTTTTTGGCTTGCTCATTTTTTCTTTAGCACATTAAAGATATTGTTTCATTTCCTTCTGGCTTATGATATTTCCATCAAGAAGGAAACACTGGTTTTTATTGATAGGCATCTATGTGTAGTGTTAGTCTTGGTTTTTTTTTAATGTCCCCTTTTCATTTTATCTCTTTGTTGGGATGCCTGCGTCTTAGCCTGCTGTGTTTTGCTGTGACCTGTTTCTTGTCCGCTAAGATTCTGGTATGTGAGGAAATATTGTTTTAGTAAGCTCAGGAAAAAAAAGGCCATTATTTTCGATCTTTTTTCATCTTTCTGGAACTCCAGATGAGAGTATGACTGGTCACTTGGTGTTGTCTAAGCCCGGAGGAGTCTGAGTGTCTTAAACTGTACTCTTTCCCCTTCGTGTGCATCCAGCTGTTGGTCTGGGGCTAACCTTAGCCAATTGCATATTTATTGCTCCACTTTCTCTTCTTATGCTCACTTATGCTTTTTAATTTCTTAAGACTATATATAATGACCATCTTTGTCTCACAATTCCCTCCATTCTGCCCCTATGGACTTTATTTTGAAATTAAACTGTTCCTATGCCCACTCCCCACACCCTAGCCTCTTGTTGCAGCTCATAATTCCCTGTCTCACAGCACATCTAGGAAGTTTGGTTTGGAGTCTGGAAATCATGACCATTACCTTCTCAAATGACCAAATTTTGTTTGCTTTCTTTAAAGTGGTTGAATTTTTCTTTGACAGGCTTTGAGTTATTGATGACTTAAACTCTTTTGAAGTGTATCTGTGTGCAGCCTAAATGGTGATACAAGACTGTTTTGGCATCTCTAATAAATGCCTGAGCTTGGAGTGGGTAATTAGGAAAAGCATGTCTGCAGAGCTGTCAGTGAGCATCCTGTCTGTGGTGTTTAGTGGGAATGCCTCTCACCAAGGTCATGGACAACTCTGGCTTTGGAATTCCAGGGAAATTCTGTTTTTTTTTTTCCCAGGCTTCTCTGCTACCTTTAATCCCATACCATTCGCTCTGCCTTGAGCAGCTCCTGGCATAGACCTCTGCCAGTTCAGCTTCTTGCTTCTCCATTTCATGCCTTGTTCTGTGTATCACTGCGCTCCGGTCCACCATGTGAAGTGTAAACCCTCCGTATGAACCTATCAAGGATTTACATTTGTGCTTCAGTGAGTCTCACAGAGATACTCCTTCCTCCCACCCCTTTATGGCTTTATCCATACCTTCAACTGGCTACTGGATATCCCTCAGTGATGGTTCAGACTAACTGAATCCCAGACTGAATCCAGCTTCTACATGAACCATGCTTCTTTAGTCACTGTAGAGCTGTTTGCACAGTTTGCTGTCTCTAGAGGTGTATAGTCCTGACTCCCCATCTCTAGCCTAGGTCCCATCTATTTTATTTCCCAAGATTTTGGTGTGAGACTACCTCCTCTTCATCTTCACTCTAAAATTCTTGGTCAGACTTTGCTCAGGCTCTTGAAACTCCTCTGACTGTGCATACTGTATATCCAGCTTTAGTGAACTACTCACTAAAGTCAGTTTAGCAGGATCTCCATATATAATATATGGAGATATTATATATATATATATTATATATTATATAATCAGCCTTGACATCTGATCTTTTAAGCAAGTGTATTTATTAATTTTTGCTAAAATATTTTTTATTATAAATGTTGCTTTTAGTTCCTCAAATGAAGGGCTGAGATGAGAGCTGTACCCAAGTTGTGTGAATACATGGCTTGGGCTGAGCCCACAGCATTTTTTCCGCTGTTCTATCTCTAGGCCCAGACCTTGAAGCTTTCAGTTTCCATACAATCCAAACTTCCAAGATGAGCGATTCAATTGAGCTTCTCTTGTCTTCTCCCTGAATTGCAAATATGTTCTAATATGTATCCTTCTCATTCTCTGGCTCATTCTGTCTTCTCCTCTCTCTGCTAACTATCCCAGTAAAACTGCTGCTGTGGCGCGCACACACACACACACACACACACACACACACACACACACCACACCTCTCCCTATCCATGCCCCCCCCCCTGCCCCCCCCCCCCCCGGTCTTAAGTAGCCTCTCTTTCCTGTGCTTTTCTCAGTTTGGCAAGTCCTATCTCTGACTCATTCTGCCAAATCTTTCTCTGATTCATCTCCTTGTCTGCCCCTCAATTAGACGTCACTTTCAAACATGGCTCTTTCCTTCTACAAACCAACCTTTCCTTCACTGTTAAGGATTAAAGATGTATACTAAGGGCATGTCTGTATTACAGTCAGATCATACTATTATCTAGGGCATGTCTGCCTTCTGGCCAGCTCGTGTAGCTCTAGAAGCTTTTTGGATATGATCCCTTGCAGCCATGTTGCTGGATTACAATCCCTGTACACTTTATCCCAGTTTTCTCTGGATAACCTTCCTCTGCTGATTCCCACTCAGATCCATGACCACAGATTCCCATTTTCTCATTCTGTGTTGAAGGCTGAGCCCACTTTTACCCACTGAAAAACCCTTTCATCCAGAGACAATCTCCTACTCCTATTACAGTGACCCTAAGTATTTCTTAAGGTGTTCCTATGAGTTCCACTGTGTGACTATGCAGTTAGAACCTCTATCATTCTTTTGTGTTGTTACAACAACCTCCTAAGCTTCGTATCTCCAGATACGCAGATACTGTATTTGATACAGTATTGGTATCACTTATGAAGTCTGCATCTTACACTGTCACTCTCCTAATTAACATTTTTCAAAAGCCATCTGTTACCTTTGAGATGCAGCCCAGGCTTTGAAGTACGGCCTCACTATTTTCAACAGGATGATGGCTGTTTCTATCTCTACACTTGTGTCTTTCTGTATTTAATGGCGATTTCTTCTTCCCACCACCATTTACTTGCAGGTCTTTGAAATAAGCAAATTGCTTTTCTTCTTGTTTTGACATTTATCCTTAGAGCCATATCTTCTCTTTCTTTACACATTGAGCATGGGACAACGAGACATCCTGATCACTTTGATTCTGTAACCAGAGGCAGCCTGTACTGTCCTTGTGCCTCATCACACTTCTGGATGTACTGTTATGCACACAGTAATCCTTACTTGCCTGTATTTCCTACTGGGCTCTGAGTTTCTTCAATGTAGGCTCAAGGTCAGTAGTAATTAATCAGAGTTGGCATGCACTGGGAGGGTCAAGGATGAACAAAGCATCACCAGGGCAAAGCTTGACGTCTTATATGCTATTGAGTAATGGATCCATTTGCTGTTAATTTAGCATACAAGAGATAGAATAACGATAAGTGAAATATATATCTGCACAGATAAATGGTGGTCAGATTGAGAGCCTTGATGTCAGATAAGGGGTGAATTTGGAGAACTTTAAAATGAGTATAATTAGAATTGAACTTTGAAAAAGAGGCATGGAACAGGAATACAGGATGAATTTATCGAAGAGAATGAGAATCTTTCCTCAATAACTTTCTTACATAAACAATAAAACCTCATACTTCAGCGTTGCAGAAGGAGCTAGAAGGAAAATGAAGAATAGAGAAGTGTTCATACTTCAAATACTGATTTAGGATACGTGTTTGGGTATAATTCTATGGAGGAAACTGACGTGTATTTGGGGTTTCCTGCTCTAGAGACAAGCCAGTCTGACTGACACCCCATCCTTGTGCTGAGTGCTCAGTACAAAGGAGCTAACCTTTCCTTGGTTCTCAGTTTCTCCTGCTTAAGTGGGGCAGATTCTGGATCAGCATTTTTCAGAATCTCTGCAGCACTCCTGTGTTGATTTCAACAATGGCAGACAGGTGGCTTATGTCACTGGGTAAGTGAAAGAAAAGGGGGGCCATTTTCCTTAGCTCTGGCCTGACGCAACAGTTGAAACTGTAAGCTTTGGATGGCAGTGACTCCAACATCCTTCCAGGCATCATCTGTCTCCAAACTTTGAGAAGATGGGGTCATTGGTATTTTATTTTTCCCATATAATCATTGGACATTGCATTTTTGAAAATGGCTTTTGTGTCTCTCTCAGAGACTTTGCAAAATTACATTAGGCTTTGGGTTAAATACATCTTTTCTCAAAATATTTATGAGGCTTCTACTTTGCTGAATGAACACTCACTGATCCATTTGAATTTCAAAGGAATTTTTAGGTAATGGGATGAAAATCCAAGTTAGGTTATCTAGCCAGGCAAGATTTGAAAGCAGAATTAATATTATGCCAGTATATCTGGCCACTGGCAGCTGTAAGCATATGGACACATTAACTATGTCCTTCAGCTGCCTGGAATGCATTCCTGTGGAAGACAGTGTTTTGGAAGATGAAGTTATTATTACAGTAGAGAGTTCACAGTGAGGGCATCAAGGATACGACGTGCATGGTGTGAGCTGTATTAAGAAGCAGAATATATAGAAAAATTATTTTGAAGATTCAGATTTCCTGAAATTAGAGAATTTTCATGTCTGTTCTTAGAACGGCAACATTGTCTTTGCTCCTTGTTCCCTAGCCTCATCTTCCACTTAACGAGTCCTTTGTCTTTGGATTTGGGTTTTTGAGTAAATCTCCAGATCAGAATGAATGTTCTTATGAGCAGCCTACACATCCTATACAGGACTCTGTTGTAGAATTATTCTGGCCATCTGTGCTGATCCTATCCCCTTGCACACAAAAGCAGCACAAGGGCAGGAACAGTATCTGTTTGTGCATATATATATATCCAGAATTGTTCTTTGAGAACCTGATAGATGCTGGGTGATCTGTCAGGTACTGAGGGTACAATAAAAATGAGTAAGAAAATGTGCTCTCATTCCACTGGATTTGAATTTATCTAGGGCAAAGCATGAGGTAGCTGTGAGGTGATCTGAGGTGATCAGGAATACCTTGGGCAGTAGGAAGAGAGACACTGTATTTCAGTGGTTTTAAGGGAGGAGGTAACTACTCAGAAAGCTGTGAAGAGGCAATTCCATTGAACTTAGGGAATGAATGGAACCATCAAGCACAACCGGAGTTTAGTCCCTGTGAGAAGCATCCAGTTCCCACTCCATACCCACTGTGAATAGTGTGATTCTTCACTGAGCTTATGGACTGTGGAAAGCTGAAGATGAGTGTCACGTCTGTGGTATGAACCAAACAGAATTATGAGAGAGGAAAGCCAGCTCTGGAAATGAGATGAACTAAGAGGGCTCTCAACAGCCTCGTCACAAGGCAAAGAACCTCCATGGACACATGAAGTGGAAGATGCTGAACCTCATGCTCCTTAGGCAGCAGCCGAGTAGTGGTTCCGGAAGCTGTAAACAGAATTTTCTGCAGCTTTCTACTTCCTCTGCATGCCAGGAACTGCCAAAGTCCACTATGTTGGTGCTATATGCGAGCCATTGCCCTGACAATCCCTTTAGAGACCAGCGAAGTACACACTTATGGACAGGCAGGCAATCAGTGAGAGGACCACAGTGTCAGGTTCCTGTCCTCCCTGGAGCAAATGTGGGTGTGATTTTTATAGAAACACATTAATGCTGTAACTTGGCTGTAGATACCCCTGGAAGCTCCTTAGAGACTGTTTCCCCTGTGGTGCTGTGGGGAGATAAAAGCCTTTAGGAGTTGACGTTTATTGGAAGGAGGTTGGCTCACTGGTGATAGACTCTTGAAGGACATTTTAGGGCCCTGTAATCCCCTCCTCTCTGTCTGCTTCCTGGATGCCATTTCTGCCTTGGGCCATCATAGCTCACAGTGCCACCACAGACCTAAAGCAACAGGGCCAAGTAACTGTAAGTTGAAACCTCTAAATTGGTGAGAAAAAAATACATTTTCTTCCTTAGAACCTGACTGTGTCAGACATTTATTATAGCAACAGTTGTACATCATAGTAAACTTTTCTAGAAACTTCTCTATTTCTGGAGCGCTGCATAAAAGGACAGGGAACAAGAGGGAGTAGGTAGGGTTATTTGCTCTTTAATTTATTCTGAATTTACTACATAGGTGCTTTAATTGCATAACAAATATCCTTAGCTTGCTAAGGATATATAAAGGGCCACTACTATAGTAATAGAAATGGGTGTGTCAATCTAGTAAAAGTACAGATAAATCACGAGCAATAATAAGACATGGTTGTATCTTTTTTTTTCGAAACCCTAAATTTTACCTTGAATAGGGTCATTTGGTTTTGTTAGGTCATTTTTTGAGACTGGAGAGATGGCTTGGTAGTAAGGATCACTGGTTGCTCTTCCAGAGTACCCAAGCTTGGTTCCCAGAATCCCATACAGTGGCTCACAACCACCTATAATTGCAGTTCCAGGCATTCCTAAGTTCTCGTCCAGCCTTTCAGGGAACTCACACGATGTCCATATGCACATGCCAGCAAACATTATACGTATAAAATTAAAATGAAAGCACAAAAAGTCAGGTCACTTTGAAAACTCTTTATCCATTGTGTATATGGCTACTATTTATAATATATATGTTATATGTGTCTTTGTTTGTATAAGCACAATGAAATATTTCAAAAGAATAAAATATTGGGACAGTATGATTGTCAAAATTTTATAACATTAAACCCCACAAGATATGGGGCATGGGCATAATGTTACACTGACCAAAGGACCAAAACCAAGAACCCAGGGCAGAACTGAAGCTGAGAAGCTGTATGACAATTGATTGAAGTTCTATTCAATAAAATTTACATGAAAAATTGGTGATTCATAAAGGAGAGATACAGTGGTTGGCATATATAAGTACATATGGAACTGACGTGTATGCACACAAGGGACATACGTGGCCAGAGTGGAGGCAGGAGGCATCCATGCCGCCTTCCATTGTTGTTTAGCCATAAGGAACTTCCCTCAGCAGCAGGCTACTTTACCTCAGCAGTGGCCGTCAGGGTGAGCAGGAATGTGTTGAAGTGGCCTTGTTTGAGTTTATCATGCTGTCACTCGTTGGACTCAGTAAGTCATTCGAAAAGGACAGTGACTCCTCCCTGGGCAGAGCAATACAAATGGGAAGGTTTGCTGACTCGGATGACATTTTACTTATTTTTGTGGAAGTGTGACCTGCATTTCAGAGCCATTGGACAGGGTAGTGCTGGCCATTAGTGATGGGCAGGCTTCTGCCATCAGGAATTTCATCCACAGCATAAAACTTAAACTGATCTTTCTGCGATAGAGACCAAAGGCAAAAGCTAGAAGCCCTGTGATGGGGCAAGACAAAGCAACATAGAGCACACAACTACAAAGAGCTCACCCAGACCAGTGAAGAAAGCAAAGAACTCAAGAAAATACCAAGAAGGCATAGAGAGAAGTTCTCCTACACAACCAGAAGAAGTGTGCAGTCTTAGAGTAATCAGGGATCTACTGATGAACCCAACTATGGCTGTTGCTTCTTTGGGTGACTTAAGAGTCTCCTGCAGTTTGCAAGTGAGCAGGGGAAAAGTCAGTCTTCTACCATGGAGCTGATGTGTCAATCTTCCTTTTCCATTCCTTGCATTGTGTGGATGCTGTCCCAGGATCCAGGCTCTGCCAGTCAAAGCCACTGGAGCCTTATAAACCAGAGTCAGGTGATGCGAAGGGAATCATGAATTCTTCATGAGCAACCATGGCCCCTTCTTCATGGCAGAACATGAGATGGATCAGAAAGAAAGGAGCATGGCCTGGAGAAATGCTCTGCAGTTAGGAACACTTGCTGATCTTCCAGGTCAGTTCCCAACAGCACATGGCAGCTCACACTCTTTCGTAAAGTTCTAGGAGATTGGATACCTCTAGACTACATAGGCACCCTGTGTTCGTGTGCACATACATGCATACATGTGAGCACATGCACCTACACAGAATCAAAAACAACAAAACTAAATATTAAATAACGAATTTATTTATGATTTATTAGTCATAGCATTTATGCAGCATTTAATCTACCAGGGACTCACATACCCACCTAGTGCAAATGCACTGGGTTTCATTTTTTTGTCTCTGAGCCTTTAATGTGGAGCAGAGTGTCCTCAATTTGTACAATCAGCTGCTGGGAAGGAAGGGAGTAAATGATTGAGCAAACATGAATGGTGGCATATGTCTGGGAAGACATTTTATTTTATATTGATTTTATTGGTTGTATTCTTTATCTACCATTGTGTGTAATAATAGAGCCGTTTCTTAATGCTTTGTTCCTGCAATCTTGAGACTCACTTTAGAAGCTCAAAACAGGAAACTGAGGTTAGATCTATGGCTTCCCAACCCCTCAGACTTTGGTTATAGCCCTTCAATCTCCCGTCTATGGAGCAAAAGCCATAGTGAATACCAGAAACCACCAGTTGTGCTGAACACTGTAAGGCCTACAGTTTTTTCTATACATGAGTACTTGTTGTGAAGTTTAATTGATTACTTAGCCGCATTAGGAGACTAGGAATAACTAGTAATGAAACAAATGTATCAATACACAGTATTCACTATTGATACATAGGAGGATTTTACTTTTGGAAGGTTCCGTTCAGTGTTTCTAGACTACACTGACTCTGGATAAATAAACCTTGGAGGGGAAAACTTCAAACTAAAGGAAGCAAGTATATTGCAGGCTGGATTCACGGGGATGATGGTAAGTACATGGGAGATGAGGTTTATAAATGCTCTGCAAGCATGATGTCATTGTATATAAAGGACAGAGCATGCGTTAACTTTGGGATGCAAATTCAGAGAGAGGAATTCCTGGGACTCGCCCCTTGTAAATACTGAGTGGTGCCTGAAGATTTATTCAGGGCATTGGAGATAAAGGATGTTCTGTTCAGCTGCTAGAGGTGTAATTGAACCATACAAGGACTCATGGGCTTGTTTACGGCCCAGAAGTGCCAACTTCCTCATGATGGAGGGGCCTTTCCTTCAGAAGCTCTCAGGGAGAAAGTTTCTAACACACGCTCACTGGTCACATTTGAGGAAACCCTGGACAGTACCACAACCTGTAGGCATTGACAAATGTATGAACTTATTACGTTTTCCACTGTCTGGACTCCACATTCTAAATGATTGTCTGCACTAAGAAATGTGCCTGCACGCTATCCAGAAAGACTGACAGCCCTGGAAAGAGTTGATCCCAGTTGCCAGTTTCCCATCAGGCTCTGTGCCTTTTAGCCTGCTTTGATGTGGGCTTGGGCCGAAGAACTTCCCCTAGAAAGATATGAAAATGGTAAGGCCATTTCCACATTTCCACAGCGAGTAGAAGAATCTGCTCCTGGCTCACTCTCGGATGAATGAAATTCCCACTTACAAGTTCTTTCCTCTTCTGAAAACACTTGAAGCATTTTTTTTTCAATTGCCAATTCCAGGGTTTTCAACAAACAACAACAAAACCCAATCACATTAAGTATTCATAGCTGTTGGTAATAATTTATCTAAGGTATCCAGGGGGATCAGTGACCTGACGGCTGGTGCTGAACACGATGGAAACGTTTTGAGCCTCATCCAGTGTTGTGTGGTTATCAGCCACAAAATACTGGTAACCTATGAAGCAGAGCCATTGATAATTCCTCAGGAGATAGACAAGATTAGAAAGATTTGACAAGTTGTCTTGTCATCTAAGACTCAAGAGAGGCCCATCACAGCTTGAATCCAAGGCACCTTATTAAATATTACTTGTCTGGGCTCTCGAGCATATAGTTATAAAGAACACAGAACTCTGCCCTGATTTGATATCCATTTCTCCATATTCACTATGTCTTGCAGGATTGAATTTGCCTTTAGGGTGCCATTCATTTTCTACAAACTTAGTGGTACACATAGTGTAGAGACAGGCTTGCAGCTGATGCTAAATCTCAGCCCCTTCCTCTCTATTGTAGAGTATACAACTCAGATAGGGTTGTCTATCTTCCATTCACATCCCACCAACTCGATATTATTTTTCTTTCTCTGTGAACATGTTAGTCTAAATCTGTGTCACTTTAAATGATTTCAGTCTCTCTTTCCCTCACTTTAACTTTTCTGAACTATTACTTTATACAACTCTGCACAACAGTCCTCCCGTCTTGTGAGAAACAAGGCACGGAACATATCCCTCAATGTTTAGACCTGTGACCACCTGTTACTGAGTTACATCTTAGGAAGAATGAGCACTGAAAGACAGGCCAGTCACATAGTTAGAACTGCTCCATCTATTTGCATTTCATGTATCTGACTAAGTCCTTCAGGCAGGAAACATTTGCAAAGCCAGACCCTAGAGGGCAGGGCTTCTTTTGTTCAATTTGTATTCCTCAGAATGGAGTAAGAATTTTCATATTGATTAAATGTGTCTGTGTTGTCAACATGGTGAACACAGGGTATCCTGAAAACATAGTTAAAGATGAGGAAGATGGCTGAGTCCTTATTTAATCTAATGGGACTTAGGATCTTGGCATTGGATGTTGCACTGAGCATCCAGATATTCTCCTGTGTTGTTTTGTTGTTGTTTTGTTTCATTTTTTTGTAGGGGCAATGAAATGGAATGTGGGTGATGCTCTCTACAGGTGCTTCCTTGACAACGACTCTGATGACCACTTCATTGCCATTCTTAGGACAGTGCTTGGCATGTGACAGTGTGGATGGCAGTGGGTGACAAGTGGCCACTTTCAAGGAAGACCAGGCAGAGAGGTTCTAGCTGAGTAGTTGAGATCAGATACCAAACCTAGTAGTCCTGTAGCTGTTCTGGAGACCATTGGCAAGCTCTGGTCTACCCTGTCCTGGGGATCATGGAACAGTGTTTCTTCTCTTGATAAACTCTTTGAGCATTTGTCTCCCACATCAAAATATAGGGCCATGGGCATGTTGGGTCTTGAAGAACAACATTTCTCTCCTCATTTTTACTTTTAACATCCACTCTGGCCTACCCCCAGCTCAATGTTCTGCTGTATAATTCAGAAATCTCCGTCCACTCCCAGGGTGTATTCCTTCAGCTTTCCGATGCAACAATATAAACACACTCAGAGTGGTCTATTGGGGATTCGTTCCAATGCTTTGAATTAATCCAGCCCCAAGAACCAAGAATCTGTGAGTCCAAATCTTAAAGGTCCTTGTTCCCAATTGGCTTTAGATCAATCAATAAAGAGCCAATGGCCAATGGCTGGGCAGGCAGATGGAGGTGGAACCTTTAGATTTGTGCAGGCTCAAACTAGGAGAAAGGAAGACAGAGAAGTGCAATGACTGGGAGAAGGATGACCCATAGGAGCTGCAGGAGAGAAAGCTGTCCAGCCATGTAAGAACTTGGGTAAATGGTCATTGCCCACTTCCCCATTGGGCCTGGGATAACAGGGGAAGGTTTAGGAGGCTCAGGAGTACCAGAGGGGAGCATTTGATAGCAAGGGAATGTTTAGGAGTGCCCAGCCTTTGAACAAGTCACAACATGTCAAAAATTAACTGGCACTTGTGTGTGCATGTGCGTGTGTGTGTGTGTGTGTGTATGTGTGTGTGTGTGTGTGTGTGTTTTGTTCGTGAATCTAGATTGCTCTTTGCACATTCCAGTGACATTTTTAGATGTTAGCCTCTAGTGCTGCTTTATCCTGTTCTTGTCTTAATACACTCAGTGTGCACATACTTACATCCATTGACTGTTAATTATGCACTCCTTACTCATTTGTCAGAGCCCTGGACTCTGATTAAATGTCATTTAGGGTGGCACTTTCAGTAGATGTTAAAGATGAAGCCCTCATAATGGAATTAGTGGCCTTGTAAGAAAAGAAAGAGACAGTGCACAAGAGACTCTATGTCTCTGCTATTCTCTCTTGTCTCTGTCTCCCTATCTCTGTCTCTATCTCTGTCTGTCTGTCTGTCTCTCTGCCATGTGAAACTCAGCCAGGAGGGAAGAGGTTTTGTCTTAGTAGTGTTCTGTTGGTGTGAAGAGACTCAGGACCATGGCAACTCTTACAATGATTATGTGGAAAGCATTTAATTGAGGCTTGCTTACAGTTTCAGAGATTTAATCCATTGTCATTGTGGCCGAGAGCATGATGGGAACCTTGGTGGCATCCAGATCGACATGGTGCTGGAGAAGTAACTGAGAGTTTTACATCCAGATTCATGACATCAGGAAGAGAGCAGCACTGGGCCTGGTCTGAACTTTGCAAACCCTAAAGCCCACCCCGAATGACACACTTCCTCAAATAAAATCACAGCTACTCCAACAAGGACTAATCCCTCTCAAGTAGTACCACTCCCTGATGACCAAGCATTGAAATATATGAGCCTATGGGGGTCATTTCTATTCAAACCACCACAGGTCCTCACCAAAGATCTGACTACCATGGGCCATAATCTTAGACTTGAGCTAGTAAGAACTGTGACACACAGATGTTCACTGTCTATGCTGCCCCATCTGGGATATTTTCTTATACTAGCCTGTTAAAATACATCTTAGGAGGCTTTCTAGTGTTAAAACATCTAGAAGCTGGCAATTTCTGAAAGGAAACAAACTTCTGAGCCATGGCTCTATTTTCAAAAAAAAAAGCAGCTAATTATTGTCAGGGCCATGTTGTCTCAAGCTCCCCCCTCCCCCTTTCTGAGTATAACCGAATTGTCACTAAGGTGGGTGCGCAGGTCTCTCTCTCCATCTGCAGGCTCAAGAAACAGCTTTTCTAATTTTGTAAAGCTGAGTTTTCTTCATCAGAAACCAGTGAAAAAGAGACAGAAACTAGAGCAGACATTTCCTCTTTCCAGATGTCCAGAGGGAAAGTTGCCCGTGCAATGGGGCCAGCGCATGAGACCATTTCTAGAGCCAAAATTCTCTGGAGTCCACAGAATCAGATGCCTCTCGTGCATGGCTCCATTCCATAAGCAGGGACCACTAAGGTTCCAAGACTAGTTTGTGCTTTTGCAGGGATGTGAATCATCTCTGCAGGGTCTAATCTCCACTTGAGAGTGAGTGCTTAGCTGCTGGTGTGGGCCCAAGGCCCAAGACACATGGCCATCAGAAAGGTATTCCGGAAACCTCACTCAGGTATGCCAGCTCAGCATTCTTTTAGGCACTGGAGAAGCAAAACTAGAAGTGGGAGCTGAGGGGAACTTTCCACGGCAGCTATGCTGGAGAGCTCTGGCATGTGGATACTGGCAGCCTCTGGCTGCAGAACAGCTAAGAAGGTAATATTTCTCCACACAGGTCTGACATGCTGGCTTGCCACATTTTGACTTTTCATATGAATCCTGTTCAGTATACATAGTTGTGTTCCATTAGTTTATGGGTCAATTCATGGTGTGGTTATTAATCTCTTTAAAAGATAATTTTTACCATGTATTTTCCTATATAGTAAGCCCAGTACCTCTTTATGTAGCCCACACTTATTTTTAGAATTCTACCTCTTATGGATTTATTTTTTAACCGCTGATACAAAATAATCTTCTCAATAAACTGTTGCTGCATTCCTGGGGGGTGTGCCAGAAGTGACAGCTAATCTTCCTGTAACCTTTTTATGACAATATTCTTAATATTGTGCACTTCACCATCAGAGCAAAACTACCTTCTATTGAGAGAATTTCCACATTTCTTTTCAAGCCCATTCTTGAGGTTCTTTTTATGACTATTTCCCATAGTTCTTCTTTTATGTAATTTACTCACAGGCACTGTTTAGATGAGGATCAGGTTTCTTTCCTTCATGAGTAGCATAGAGACTGTCACCCAAGTCCCTTGTGGATTTCTACAGGACATGGAAGGCATTCCAGCCCACTGTCTTTGCAAGGAACATTACACAGAAATGTACCCCTTATCTTCATTGCAGTCGAGGAGATGACACTTGTACTCCTGTATAGTAGTGGGGAGGGCAGCCATAGCATCTTGGCAATGGTCAAGTGCTGAAGAAATTTTGTCTGGAGAACAGTACCAGCCATGTAGCTAAGGGTCTGAGCCTATAATCACAAAACAACTGGGTCATTTATTTCCAAGGAATGCTAAATTCCAAATATTTCTTTTCCACTGTCCAAAAGAATCAGTGTGAAACTTTCAAAGCAAAATCAAGCGTTTATCAACTGTGGAAAGTTTTGAACTTTGTACTCAAATGCCAGAGGTCCATACACACCCAGGCCCCAGTATGCTACAGCAATTTCAGGAGTCACTGGGTATCGAGTCGCTGTTGGATTGTCTCAGGTCTTCTCACCCAGGTTACTAATATCTGTGCTCTGTAACAAATGGCAAGAAGCTGACCTGATTTGGTTAATCTTGACATTAATAATCCACAATAAAAATGTCTTGTAGTTTCTCAACACTTTTCTAAATATGGTTTATTTTGGGTCACAGGGCAATTGACCTCATTAACATCTGATGGCCTGGGACTGCCTTGATTACATTCTGACATTTTTTTTAGTTAATTCATTGTATTTATTTATGGATTGTGGGACAAGGCTTGGGAGGGAATTGAGGCAAGTCTGTTTTCGCTTAGTCTGGCTTAGATCTGGGACTATCATCACTTGCTTCTGTCCCCTTGTCTTTCAGCCCTATACTGACGCTCTCCTAGGAGTGCAGAACTTCTGTAAAGACTACTTGTACCAGGACTTTCCTCCTCATAACTACGTTTCACAGATTTTACAAGCTAAAGGTTGGTTGTCATAAGTATAGATCTAAACACATGAAAAGACACGGGCCTTCTAGGCATGCCTGATGGTACAGGCCAGTACCTCAAGTTACTTGAGGAGAGAGAATCTTTTGTTGATTAGATTGTTTTTTGAGATAATCCTGTCTCCTGAGGTTCATAGGTGAGAGAACTGAGTCTCATAAAAGCTCCTTGGTTTGTTTTCACCACACAACTAAATTTCAGCAAATACAGCTCTCTACTTGATAGCAATAAGAAAGGACTCACATTTCATGAATTTTACATTAGGAAAGCCCAAATCTTCTCAAGAAACCTGAGATGGGGACATTACCGACGATATTCTAAACTACAAGGACAGTGGTGGTGAGAGTTAAGGAGCGAGGCCATAGCCACAGGCAGCAAGCACAGAGCCATCATTTGAGTCTACAAATGTCTTTGCCCATTGCATGTACTTCCTAGCACCTGGGTTTGTCTCAATAAGTCTATCATCCAAAGGCAGGCTGAAGTCACTGAAGCTATTATGCAGTTTATAATAATGGTGTTTCCTGCCATTAATCTTTCCTTTACAGTGTCTAATCATTAGGAAACACCATTTATTCCATGCTCCTCTCCCAATAGTATGGAGTTCATCTCTTGACATCTTGCCTTCCTCTCTGTCCCATCTCTATCTCTGTCTCTCTCTCCCTCCTTCATACTTTTCTTTCTTTCCTTTCTTCAGTACTAGAGGCTGGACTCAGGGCCTCACACATGGTGGGCAAACACTCTAACACTGAGCAACACTTCTTCCATATTTTAATTTTTTTGAGACATATATTGAACCCATTCTATAGACAGGCAGGACTTGAACCTCCTACTCCCCTTGTCGTAGCCTCTTGAACTGTTGGGATTATAGGTCTTATGTCAGCAGACCGGGGTAGAAATCTTATTTGTATCTTTCTTATATCACCCATGTCTGACCTTAGAATTGATCTTGACTCCAGCTTTTGGAATCTATGGATGTAATAACCACGCCTTATCTTTGTTTTATCATCTATGGATCATCTCTACATTAGCATATTCCTTTCTCATGTGCCTGAACACTTTCAGTACATAAAACCATGAGTTGCTGTTGTAAGGTGCTAGACGCTAAGTACAGTAAGAGAGGATAATGATGTTTGAGCACTGTTCTGGAATGGGATAAATTCATGGAAATAATTTTATGATTTTAGATAAGTATCTTAGATTCTATATAAAAGCTGTGTTATTCAGGATGAGACCTATTGCTAGAACTATTAATTTTGAAATACTAATGATGCTTTCCTGTACTCATACAGAAAATTAGTTTTCAACAGGATATTTTATTTTTATTGGTTAATTTTATAATTTTTTTTGGTTAGCATAAAAAGAGATGGGTTTCATTATAACATATTCCCTTTCTGTCTCTGTCTCTGTCTCTGTCTCTCTGTCTGTCTCTCTGTCTCTGTCTCTGTCCCTGTCTCTCTCTCTCTTTCTCTCTCTCTGTGCATGCATGTTAGCATCCATATATGTGGAGGCCAGGAGTTGGCACCAGGTGTCTTCCATAGTCTCTCTCCAATTTAATTTTTAAAGGGTGCTCAGAAGAGTAGGAGAATTTCACACAATGTACTTTGATCATATTCACCATCCTTCAGCTCCTTCCTGATCCAGCATCACTCTCTTTCCCACCCACCTTTGTGTCTCTTTCTAATTTGTTCTTAAGCACATGAAGTCCAATTTTGCTCAAATACTTTAGGGTATAGGTTTAGCCCCTAGAGCATGGCCTTTCACTAGGACTGCATCTTTAAAATCATCTGACTCTCCACGTTTCAGTAGTTATCAATTAGTAATAGCTCCTCAATTAGGAGTGAGACTGAACATATACTCAAAAGACTTGACCTATCCTTCCATAGAGATACTTGATTGTCCAGGTTTATTGTTCTTGTCACAATAGCTAGGAAATGGAAACAACTTAGATTCCCACCTGTTGATGAATGCAAAACAAAAATGAGCTACATTTATACCATGGACTATTATTCAACAAAACTATTGGGTTCATAGGTAAGTGGGTGCATCCAACAAACATCATCCTGAATGAAGTAACCTGTATCCAGAAAATGTCTGAGACTGCTGATCTCACCCTTACCTATGTAACTAACACCCTGAGTATATTTCACTATGTCTTGTGGGCAAATTACCTTCTCATATGAGCTTTGAGATTGTTTATGACATGGGCTGTGTACTGTCCTGGTTATGTGTGTGGATCTGTACTTCTATGAACAAGAATCCTCTGCATCCCCCTAGTGCATTCTTGGAGTGGCCTTTTCCTCCTTGGGCCTTTACGTAGCTCTACTATGACGTAAGCTTTTTGATTCTGCCCGACTGGATCCAGTCTTGCTTGGGCATGATCTTGCCCGTGGGCTAATCTGTTTTTTGGGAGCTGGAGCTTATGCAGTTCTGGGGAATCCTTTTGTAAAAGAAGATGAGGTACTAGCCATGCATATCAAATGGCAATTGTGTAATCAGTTTCAAATGAGGACACTTACTCCAAATGAGGAAAAACTCACTGCAAATTCTAAAACTCTAAAAAATGCCACTTATATTGATTTCAGCCTATTTTCTTTTAGAAAGATCGTTATAATCATAGTTGTATTTTCATATGATCATTAATTTAAAATTTAATCTCAGATTATACAATTATGATTAAGCCATATTTTAATCTGCTGTGTTGCCTGAAGCTCTAAACTGCATTATCGAGTTTCTCTTTTTCTGCATGTCATGATTCTGCAATTAGTTCATTACTGGAGCTCTGGCTACATCTGTATTTTCTCTTTCTCTCTCTCTCTCTCTTTCTCTCTCTCTCTCCCTCTCCCTCTGTCTCTCATGTGTGTGTGTGTGTGTGTGTGTGTGTGTGTGTGTGTTGGCCAGCTTTGCTGGTGGTCCCAGACTGATGACCTGACATTAGTAAAGGTAAGATGACAAGAGCCTTTTTCTCTAAAGACCAGAAACTAGAACTCCTTCTAATGTCTACCTGCTTTTTCCTCTCTGGACATTCCTAAGCTCTGTTGCCCTCCACTTGGTAGCTATGTTCTATGTGAGACACCTTTTAAAACTGTGTGAGTTCCATTTTTTATTGCAGATACAGATACCCCCTGGGAGGCTTGCTGGTTTCCAAAATCTAAAAGACAGTCCTATTTGAAACAATGAGAAGTGACTTGGTTATGTGAGAAAAGAATAAAAAAACCCACACAATTATGTCTCATTGAGCCCAACTAGCATGGAGCTCCTGCCCCCATAATCCTGCTACTGCTATACTCGAAATGTGTGTGAGACTGTAAATAGGACAAAGCAGCAACCTACAGATTAGAAAAAGATCTTTACCAATCCTACATCTGATAGAGGGTTAATATCCAAGGTATACAAAGAACTCAAAAAGCTAGACTCCAGAGATCCAAATAACCCTATCAAAAAATGGGGAACAGAGCTAAACAGAGAATTCTCAACTGAGGAAACTTGAATGGCTGAGAAGCACCTAAAGAAATGTTTAACATCCTTAGTCATCAGGGAAATGCAAATCAAAACAACCCTGAGATTCTACCTCACACCAGTCAGAATGACTAAGATCAAAAACTCAGGTGACAGCAAATGTTGGCAAGGATGTGGAGAAAGAGGAACACTCCTCCATTGCTGGTGGGAATGCAAGCTGGTACAACCTCTCTGGAAATCAGTTTGGCGGACCCTCAGAAAAATGAACATAATACTACCTGAGGACCCAGCTATTCCACTCCTGGGCATATACCCAGAAGATGCTCCAACATGTAATAAGGACACATGCTCCACTATGTTATAGCAGCCATATTTATAATAGCCAGAAACTGGAAACAACCCAGATGTCCCTCAACAGAGGACTGGATACAGAAAATGTGGTACATTTACACAATGGAATCCTACTCAGCTATTTAAAACAATGACTTCATGAAATTCGCAGGCAAATGGATGGAACTTGAAAATATCATCCTGAGTGAGGTAACGCAGTCACAGAAAAATGAACATGGTATGTACTCACTCATAAGTGGTTATTAGCCCAAAAGTTCAAAATACCCAAGAGCCACTTCGCAGCAACAGTATGGCTGAGTGTGAGGTCCCAGATGGAGGAGTTGGAGAAGGGACTGAAGGAGCTGAGGGAGTTTGCAGCCCCAGGGAGGGAGCAACATTGGCAACTGGCCTGACCTCTCTATACTCCTGGAGACTGAATCACCAACCAAAGATTACACATGGAGGGACCCATGGTGCTGGCCACATATGTGGCAGAGGAGGGTCTTGTTAGACATCAGGGGGAGCAGAGGCCCTTGGGCCTGAGGGTGTTAGATCCCCCAGTATAGGAGAATGCCAAAGAGGGAAGATGAGAGTGGATGGATGGGTGGGGGAATACCCCCACAGTGGCAGGGGGAGGAGGGAGGGAATAGGGAGGTTCCAAAGGGGAGATCTGGAAAGGGGGAAACATTTGAAATGTAAACAAAATATGAAAAAGGAAAAAAAGAAGAAATGTGTGAGAGAAGGAAAGGTTAACAGAGCTGGAGTCCCTCTCCAAATGCTGCTAGAGTAGACCATTTTGAAATTTGGCAACATCAACATTTAAACAACCAAGCCTGAAGCTGTCCTTGTGTGGTTTTGCCATACCCAAGAGATAAGCTCCATATCTAGTCATTCCTCAGACTCTCTCACACATAGAGTGATCCTCAGGGCGACGTTTAGTGACCACAGCCCCTCCAATGACATCAGGGTATACATTCTAGAAAATGCACATTCTAGAGGGGAAAAGGAGCCTGTCTGGGGATGGTGCTGGGTGGGAGAGTTTTCCTAACACCCAGGAGGGGTCTAAACATAAAATAATATGGGATGTGTTAGAATTGAATATAACATTCTTAAGGCAAATGTTATGCCTTGGAGGATTTTGTTCTGTTCTTTTCCTTAAGCCAAAGTAGTGGTTAATTCTGTTGTGTGGGGTGAATTTCTTTGGCTTCGCACTCAGGATAGCCATTCAATCGCTTTGCTCTCCCCTTGACTCTCAGTTTTATTCAGGAATGGTTTTCCATTTTGAAGTAGCTGCAGCCAAAGCTCCTGGAAGGCAGTGATATTAATAAACTTCACATTCTACTACATTTGGTTTACTCTTTTTAAGAGTGTTTTCTCTGTATGCATGCAAGCCTCCAGTTACTTTCTGCTGTTACTTGACTGTGATTTAGTTAAAAATGATTACATACAATATGCTTTCATCATATTCTTTCCTGCCCTCCAACTCCTCCAAGTTTGTCTCTCCCTGCCTACCTGCTCAACTTCACGCCCCCACCCCCCATGCCTCAAAAGTACAAAACCAACAAAAAGACAGTTGGAAAACATACAAAACAAAAGAAAACCAATAAAAAGCACGGACAAAAAAGGAGTTGAGATACACTGATCTGTGGGTGTAGCAATATGTCATTAGGAGTCATTTTATTGCATATTCCTTTAGCAGAATGGGGTTTTTAGTCCCGTCCCCCCCCCCCCCCTCCCTTCTTACCTATGCAGCTTCGGGTCTTGGCCACTTTAGCAGTATAAGATGTGGGTTCCATCTAATGGAACAGTCGTTAAATCCAACTTGTAAAAAGTAGTTAGTCACTTCCATATCATTTATGCCACTATTGCGCCTTTGTGGGCATGTCACTGTTGTGACTTGCTGTGGGGGTTCACTGTTAGCACTGAGATGATCTGTGACATGACAAGAAGGAAAATTCAGTTCAGTCCAACTTAGTCAGCCAGGCTGGATCAAACTTCTGGAGTCTGAAGTCAGGATGTTTATTGCCAGTATATTTAAACAAAGTACAGTTTGGAAAAAAAATGTTTTCTAATGTAATACAATCCCCAGTGCATACAAAGGCATAATTATATCAAAACTCAACTCAAATAACATGTTATTTTGTTTTTCCCCAAGAAGATGGGTCCTAGAGATAAGCTACCTCTTTTAACTTAAGGGCATAGGGAACATCCTTGTCATACAGATAGCACAGAGGTCATATAGGCTATTAGCCACTTCCAGTCTTGGTTGTGGAATCTTGATAATACCTTGCCCTACAGATAACACAGATCGCCAGGCTACAAATCACCTTCAATTCTCAGTTTTCTGGATAGAAAAACAGGTCATACATATTTTCCTTTGAGAAAACAACCCTGAGTGCTTAACAGTACTAGCTTTCCTGGTGCTCTGTGGGACATTTGTGCTCCCAGCAGTTTGCAGGGTTAATAGCTGGATGATATTGTTGATGAATTCATTTTTGACTTTGGTAGCATGTAAAGTACCTGCAAGCACTGTGGGTAATAGTATGGTTGAATCTTATAATTGGACTCCAACTCCATATTTCTCCTTGTTTGATGACATAAGTTAGTGGTGATTTGTTTTGTTAATTCAATAGGTACTTTAAAAAATATCTATTTTCTCAGCTTGCACTTCTTAGAAAGTATTTTTATTACATTTACTGGTGTGTATGTGTGTGTGTGTGTGTGTGTGTGTGTGCATATGAAAGGCCATAAGACAACTAAAATGGGTTGTTTCTTTCCTTCCACCATGTGGATCTCATGAATTGAACTCAGGTCTTTACCTAAGTGCCTTTACCTGCTAAGCTATCTTGCTAGTCCCTCTGACACTATTTTTGAGGTGTCTTCAAGGTTTTTTGTCAGCCTCAAAATGGAGTTTGATAGGAGACTTCTTAATTTTCATGCATTTTATGTACTAACATGTTTAATTATATTCATTAAAAGTATATATTCCAGGAAATTTCCAGATGAATTCTGATAGATTATTCATCCCACATTCTCTTCTCTGTCTTGCTGGGCTCTGATCAGATTCATGATAAATTGTGGCTAGCCATTTGTATAGCCCATAAAACCTGTCTAGCTGATAGCTTGTAGCTTCTAGTTGCTTAGGATAGGCCTGCTTCTATTCAATGACCTGTAAGCAGACATGATAGGTCTTCCTTCAGTTGAAATGAGAAATGGCATTGTAAATGTGGTCACTATCAGAGCTGGTCCCCCAGGAAGACATTGTTGATGGCTTCAGAGAGCTCAGAAGGTGTGAAGAGAGTCATATTTGCCATATTTAGTTGTTCAGTGCTTGGAGACATTGGAGCTTTTTGTTATCAACTTTCTCCTGAGGCAGGCAAAATGAGAATCTTTGCATTCTACTATCCATGTCCATTACATCTATTTCAGATTATTTTCACCAACCCCCTACTTTGCTACTTTTTAACTTGACTTAATTATAAATTAATGTATCAGTTATATTTAATTTACATGTGTTCCTTTAAATAGTCTCATGCTAATTGAACACTTTTAGTCATACTGGTTAATGTCTTCAGACATTTGCATGCTGATGCTCTGTTCTTTACCAGACCTCCTCTCTACCATCAACTCTACAGACCTCAAAGATCCAGTTATTTGTTGAACCTGGGAATATCTGATCCTAACTACTTGTTTTCTCTTGGACTTTTTGAAATGGGTTGTGACTCCGTCATCTAGTACACCCTAACTGGAAGTAGAATCTGTGTATGCCAAATAGCAGGAAAATCAGAAAAATAGCCTCCTATTTTCTGCAGAAGCTAAGAATACTTCTTCCTTGACTGAGAGTCTAAACAGAGCTTTCTTGCCAACTATGTATGACTTTTTATGGGGGTGGCAGGGAGTATTGTGTTTGTCTATTAACTCCAAATACAGTACCAGTGATGGAGCAAAGACATTTTTCTGCCCAAGACTATTTTTGGTGAAGCAATGTAGTTATTATTTTTATTCCCAGAAACTTGAGCAACTCAAAGACAGCTGTATTACCCCAAAACCCACCTCAGTATGGCCGATGACTCATGAACTGCATCTCTGGTCACCCTGCTCATAAGAGAGTCTCCTTTCCCAAGCAATTGGTTACTTATAACCTTATGCTCTAGCTTCATTCTTTTCCTGTGATAAACATCATGATGAAAAGAAACCGAGGAGAGGAAAGGGTTTATGCCGTTTCATTATAATTCCAGATCACAGTTGGTCATTGAGGGAAGTCAGGGCAGGAACTCAGAATGGCAACCTGAAGATTAATCTTCCTTGATTGCTATTCCATGCAGCTTTACCTCTGACAAGGAGCTCATTCAAAACCAACAGAATACAACCTGAACCATGAATGATGTTGCTTGCTGCCTTGCATAATAGCTCACTTTTGCTGATGCTGAGGTAGCTTTCTTGTATAGCCTAAGACCATGTGCCCAGGAAATTGTACTGTATTCTTATATCAATTATCAACCAAAACAGTTTCTCACAGACATGCCCATAGATCATCATCAGCAGTGAGTCACAACTTTATGTAGCCATGTGATTACAGGAAAAACTGACCAATCTAGGCAATTCCTCAACTGATACCTCTCAGATGACTCTAGGCTATGTGAACCTGGCAATCAAGACTGACCAGATACGGGGAAAGGGCTTTGTGAGTCCAGAAACTTTCTGAATTTCCTGATCCTGCTAAGTTTCAAGAGCTTCCTGAATCTTATAGGTTTCCTTAGCGCTCTGAGTGTTCCCTTCCAGGATGAAAGTGTCAATAAGCTCATAGTACTTAGTCACTTAGCCTCCTGCTAGGTTCAACATTTGGATACTGGTCAATCCTGCTCTTGTGATGCCATGACATCAGCTCATTCATTTGTGCGTGTGCATCCACGTGTGTGTGTTGCTACTATTGTTGCTGCTTTTGTTTGCTTTCCTCTATGAAAAATGGGAACTTAATATTTGAAAGTAAAACAGTAATGTGTCAGATATTATATTTCTCTTTCACTGTGCTGCTTCTTAAGAGAACAGATTCTTCCTCTGAGGCAAAATTGATTTGCATTGGGCTACAAGTTAGCAATGCTTCAGCTTACAGTATTTTGATTTGTAGTGTTGTGAGAGATTTATGTATCTAGTAACACACATACGTATATTTTAAAATTTTGAATATTTTTTTCCTTAATGAGATACTATTCAATCTTTTCTCCTGATGTTGGGCAGCAGCAGTGAGTCGCAACGTCACCTAACCATGTAATCACAGGAAGAAATGACCAAGACTTTATACAATATATGTTTTAAGATGTGATAGATAGTATATCAAGAGTAGTAAGTGGTCTTTTGTATGGTCTGATGGCTGATCCTAATGCTCCATAGATCATAGGCAAATCCCCTGCTATCCACCTATCCCAAGAACACTGCTTTTCTTATTATTTAGAATATTTTCATTTTACAATGGACAGGATTTAACCCCATTGTAACCCCAGGTAACTGTGGGGTGGAGCCTAGAAGAAATACTAACACTATCTATAAAGGAAATGCCCCTATTTTCCTGTTTGGGTTGTGGGTTTTTTTGTTCTTTGTTTTGGTTAACTTGGGCATAAACTTAAACATATCTAGGAAGAGAGATTCATAGTTCAGAAAATGCCTCTCTAGATTGCCTATAGAGGATTTTCTTTATTACTGATTGATATGTGATGGTCGATCCCACTGTGGGTGGTGACATCCCGTGGCAGACCATAAGGCTGTTTAAGAAACAAACTGAGCAAGCCATGAGGAGCAAGCCAGTAAGCAGCAGTCACCCATGACAATCTGCTTTACTTCCCACTTTCAGGTTCCCGCTTTGAGTTCCTGCCCTGTTTTCCTTTGATGATTCACTGTGATGTGGAAGTATAAGAGAAATAAATTCCTTTCCAAGGTGCTTTTGGTCATGGAGTTTTATCACAGCAGTAGAAACCCAACTAAGACAACCATCAAGATAGTAAATATATCATTACCCATAAATGTGTCTTTGCATTCCGTTGGAGTTCACTCCACCCTCTCAGTTCTCATGTCTTTAAGCAGTGGTTACCCTTTTAATAATATAAATTAACTTTTATTTTCAAGTATTTTATATTACTGGAAGCATACATACTCACAGTTTTGTCTGTTTTTGTTCACTGATATATTCATTTTGATACTATTGCTGAGTTCCATTCCATTGTGTGGACACATCATGGCTTATAAGCTGGTGGTGGATAAACATTTTGGTTGTTTACCGGGTTTTGGAGGTTAGAAATGAAGTTACCATAAATATTAATTTAAAGAAATCTATTTGTGGAGAAAACTGATTTTCCCTCTCCCAGAAGGTATAAGTGCCAGTTGAAAAATACAAACCAAAAACAAGAGAAGAATCCAGGAGAAAGCACAAGAATCAGAGACCCACTCAACCATCTACTTACCCATTCACCCACTCACCCTCTTACCTACTAACCAATTCACCCACTCATCCTCTTACTACTCACTCACCCACTCACCCACTTACCCAAAAATCCCATAAAAATACCAAACTG